>JBBPCY010000001.1:29312226-29323535 GCA_037974405.1 Brachyalestes nurse | reverse complement strand
GTCAAGTTCTTCCACACTGAACTCCTCCAGCCACGTCTTTATGGAGCTGCTTTGTGTACTGAGACACAGTCCTGCTGTGTTAATATTAAATTAAGTGTAAAATTCAAATTCTTTGAGTAAAATGTGTAAAGTGGACATAATTACAATTCGTGGTGAACGTTTAAATTATCCAATAGATTTACTTCAGTGTTTGATGATTTGCTTTGCATTTGGCAGTTATTCACTGTTTTGCAGATGTAAGGTAGTAATTATGTGTGTATTCTGTAACTCAAAAGAATGGCGCAGTCTTGAACCAGGATATGAGGGATATGTCCCGAGCCAATGGGACATTTATCTTTGGTTCTCTGTCAGTCTGAATCAAGAATAAATCCCCAGCTCTTCCCTGACTCTGCTGATTTACCTTCTACCAAGCCCTCTCCCTGCCTCTATTTAACCCTTTACAGCTTTATTTATAGCTCTATTTCCTGCTGCCTCAGTTATTTTCCTGCCATTTGTTTGTGGCACTGGCATTAAATTAACACCTACATGCTTCAACTGGGTATAACTGAAAAAGTCTCAAAAATACATTGCATTGTAACTCCATTGCTGTCAAATGTTTGGCACATTAATATATAATATAGAAACTTCTCAATATTGTTGCTCCCATAAGGTCAGTGTCAGAGAATGTCTTTTCCTTTCTCATGTTTTTACATTATTGGTCTCTGTTGGTTATGCATGACATAATCAGCACCCTCATTTTATTGGCTTCTCTAGCATCAGCCTTGGTTCTTATCCTCTTTTCAGTTCTGTTTGTCTTGAGCTGAAACTGCACAAACAGCACAATGTAGGGGGGAGCAGGGTAGGGCACAATGCAGGGAAAAATGTAACATTACATTTAATTTAGTCAACATGCTTTTGGCCACCTTCTTGTATTCCCATAGCAACATCACCTGCAGAAATTTGCCCGATATTACCTGCTATTCACTCTAAAGAATGTATGTTTTCAATGGGATGCCAGCTAGATTAGCTAGACCATGAAGAACCTTCACATTTTTGGTAACCAGTTTTGAGTTAAAATGGCTCTGTGTTTGAGTTCATTTTCTAGTTGTCCACTTTCTTGAAGTGGAGGAAAATCCATAATTTGCTCATCTATTATCTCCGTGTACATCACTCCAATTAGGTTTTCATTCAATGGCATGTAATTCCCCAGTCCTCCTTGCAGCAGTGTATCATGATGCTCCCACCTCCATACTTTATTGCAATCTTGGGATCATATGTGCAACCGTTCTTTCTCCAAACGGTTCTAGTTTTGTTTTGTCTGACCAGGGCAGATTGATTAAGTGATTACGTGCCAGTGTGCAAATGTTGGACGGACATCTCTATGCTTCTTTTTCAAAGTAGTTCAGTGCCGGGAGTAAGAATAATAATGATTTAAATACTGTTCATTGCTATTGTTCTCTGTTTATCTGCTGTTCCTGCTCCTCTCAGGTTGTCCCACCTTTTTCAGTGGCTACTAGCTTCTCTCTTACCTTCCTTATCAGTAGTCAGAGAGTGTGTTGTGAAATCCTGCATTGCGCACCTCTCTGGAGATTAATATTTGTGGTTCCATGACCTTGGTAATTGTACATTATAGAACCAGATGTACAGGCAGGGATATTTAAGTTCTTTGCCAGGGTTCTGTAACTTTTTCCACTCGAGCATTGTTTGAAAAATCGCCATCGCAAACAACAATTTGATGCCAGCGGAAGTGTCTAAGTGTTGGCAAATTCACAGCTTCAGAAAATATGTTGAATAATCAGCCTAAATTTACCAATCTAGCCCATCAGTCTGTTACAGTTAATCATAGCTATGGAGTAAGTTGTAGCATTTGCAGTCACTCCTATTTTAGCTGAATTGCTTATAAACAGCAGGTGCTGGAAACAGTAGAGTTCATGTTTTTATTGATAGCAGAGACATTTTCAAATGTGTTTTTAAATTTAGCAAATTGTTTAAATGTAAAAATTTAAATGTTACATTTTTGTGTAAATTGTACTGACTCTACAGACTTAGTAAGAGCATTTGTGGTTGAGTCTGTACTGTAATGTTTATGTATGCAGGTTGTTGAGGATTGAGTGGTCATAATGATCTCTGCCAAAGTACTCTTGTAAATGATTCATGACTTTTACTGATCCGTTTACTGAGCCTACAGAATAAAAGAGCTGTTTTCTGTGTAAGTACTGTATGTGTTTAAGAGAGTTTGTGCGAGAGACAGAGAAAGTGGGAGACCGTGGGAGAGAATAGAGCACAAAGTGGGGACAATTTACTTAACATAGATTAAAAGTTATTAATGTTTTTTGGTGAAGTTTTGTTCAGACCAATTCACTCATGTATGTTTGATTTTTTTTTCTTCCAGTGGCTGAGGCCCCTGTTCCCCTGCTGAGGCCCTGGTGGATGGACTTCACTGTGGTTGCGACAGCAGGATGTACTTCAGCTTTCCTTCTACTCTTAACTTTCATCATCTGCTACAAAGCCATTAAAAGGTACAGAGACTTCACTCATTGTTTGTTTTTATGGTATTCATTAGCATCCTACACACCTGTCCAAATATTTTTCAGAAACTGAAAAAATTTCTGCATATTAATGTGCATATCAGTCTCTTAAGAAACTCACTTCTAGATCACACTAGAGCATCTTTCATCAGATGCTTTGACTTCTGTGAGGGTGTCTGGTTACTGTAGGAACTGAATATCATGGGATCTTGTTGATTGACTTGCTCTCTCAACAGGAAGCCCCACTCAACCTCTATGACCCCTTAAATAGCTTGATCCTATCATAAACCGATTGTAATGTTCTGAGGGTCAGGGGTGGTTTAATGATAAAGTAAGAAAAACACAAACAAAAACGAGGGTTCTGATGCACACCAAGACACAAAACTAGAAAAACATAAGATGGCCCAAAGTGCAGTGTGACAAGATTCCGCCAACACAAGTCAAACTACAAGGAGTTTTTATACTGATTAAGGAAATGAGAACACCTGGGCAGGGGGCGGAACAGGGGCAAGACACAGGTGAACAGGATAACAAGGGGGCGGGGCTAAGACCAAAACATAGAGAATGGTACACCCATGTGTTAGTACATTAGTCAGTTGTGAATTAAACAGCTAGCAATTCAATGTATCATTCAGTTAGGTCTGTGATCAGTTAATAATTTATTGATATATAAATTATTGATTTTTCTTAACACACACAAGCAGTGGATATCTGAAGTAGCTGAAACAGCATCAAAAATGCAGCTTGTTCGGTGTATTTCAATAAAATTGTGCCTTAAAGACATTTGAGTGACGCAGGTAACATCTTGACATCTTGTACTAAATGTTACAAAAAAAGTAATTTAATTACTGCAACATGGAACTTTGTACCTCATTTACCTCCAAACCTTCTTATCAGATTAATCACAATGTTTCTCGGTGATTAGGCTTTTGAATTGTCTGATGGAATCATTGGACTAACAGCAAAATTGCTTCAGGCCAGTGGCTGTTTCCATTCTTCCAGATCCAGTCACATTCTGTAGTTAATGGTAATGAGCAAATTCTCTCCAATTCACAATGACACTGGGCCATTGGGAGGTGCACCAATGGCTTTGGCATTTTAGGCAATGGCTAGTTGTTAATACTATAGTATGTGAATGTGGTGACTTCATGCATGTGCCAGGCTGGTAGGAATAAATCTGTTGGGCTACTGATTTGCTGTGGTGATTTGTTTACATGGATGTAATTGTTGTACTGCACATTACCACAAGCTAGCTAAGTGATTAGCAGTCACACATCTATGCTAGTAAGCCTATTAATAGAGATGGATATGAAGGTGCAGAATATTTATTCACTGAAGACACTTGATAATGCATACTCGATCAGACATGGCCACTGCTGTGAGAGATGGTGGTATTATGTCTAGTCTTAGTTGTTTTTGTCATTTTATGTAGTGGTTTCTGGTTGATTATAATGATTCTTATTGCATGACTGTCAGCAAAAAGCCTTATCTAAATTTTACTGTATGTCCCGGTACTCTGTTCTTCACATAGAGCCCTACAAAAAGAGGTGTGAACAAAGTTTCTAATTTCAAAACCAGGTGTACTTGTGATGTGTGGTGTAGATTCTCATTTTAACTTTGCCAGACGTTCAACTGAATAAATGCAACCAAACTTTACATTGAATATACATAATGCTATTGAATCTAACCCTAAACTGTCACGTTGCAAGGGTGTGTAGCGAAGCTTTCCATTCTTTTATTAACAAACACAAAACACAAACAAAAAGGCTTGAGGGCCAAACACAAGAAACAGCTAACACATACAGGCGGGTGACGTGATAGCTGTTTCTTGTGCTGGTGCGTGAACGGTGGACCAAAATAAAACCCCAAAACCAATGAACAAACACAATCACTCAAACCTAACACAAACCAGCTGTGACTAATACAAGAAGTAAAACCCAATAACCGTTTTCAAAATAAAAGTCCAAAACATATACGTGACACAATGGCGGCCTCTAGTGGCAGCTGATCCGGGATGTCACATAAACCTACCCATAACCTTATTCCTAAACTTCATTCTAATCCTAAACTTAAACATGAACCAAATGTGGTTGAATTCCAGTGACTTCCATCTAAGAGTGAATTAAAGTGTCTGTAGATAATCTACACGGGACTATTAAAGTGATTTTATGGCCAGATAAGATTATGAGATCGGTCACTGAAATGGCAGTCACAGGTAACATTCAACGGCTGTAGATTTGGTTATTGTAATGAGTACCAGCATTTTTACAGTTTTGACAAGCATTGTAAATAAACAGAGAACTACATCTTTTGACATCTGTCTGTATTCTCATGGCTGAGATCAGCTGGTTGACTGCCGTGGTTATTTCATAACTACACAGATGTGAATTCTACTTCAATTAGCGATGACAAAATGAATCGTAAACAGCACTCCACGAGCGAGGCTGCAAGCCTGTATCAGTTGTGCAACATCTAAGGTTTAATGTGGCATTTCTCAGCGGGGACATGTTCCCTGTGTTCTCAAAGAGGCAGGGGCAAACGCAGGCAGCGGAAGTAATGAGTGGCTGGCCTTGGAATTCATTATGGCAATTTTCCAGCCTTCTGTAGCCAGGGGGCATCTTCGTTTTAATGCTACACTAGCAGGAATGTGTTATTGCACCGAGATGGATGCTGTAGCCCCAAACTCAAGGCATTATTAATGAATTAATCTGCTCAGTCATTCAGTCGCAGTTGCATTTTTTATACACGCAGGCAGGTCATGTCCTAACGTTTAAACCAGTAAGAGCTCACCAGTAAGAGCTTGGCGAGCAGTGGCCTCCTTAGTGAACTGGCTGTTTGAATCTGGAAGACTTTGAGAGGCTGAAATTTAGAAACATACCATCTCTGGGTTCAATCGATGGCCATTTCACAATTTCAGCCATTCCAACTTTTCCTTCCTGACAAAGTAAACAAGCTGCAGATGGTAGATGGCACTCCAATCGGACAGCAATCCCATTTCCAATAAAGAAACCCCTTCCCCCTATAATCCCCTCCAAGTAGGCTCTGATTTCATAGTTACCAAAAGTATGAGACCTAAGAGACACAATATGAAGGTGAATGCCGGCATCAGAAGTACAATATGAACTTGAATTGGAGAGAATGATTGGACCCTGCTTTGATACTGTATTGTATGGTATTGTATTACATTGTGACATACATTGTTTTAAAGTCACAAACAAAAAAACTAGAAGGTTGGTCCTGAGCCACCAAGATGGTAAGTTTGTAATCAGTTACGATTATCATTTTATTTATCACCACATTATCAATTTATTTACCACCATGGCTTTGGTCTATTTTTGCTTGTCTTGTTTATTGTTTAAATGGAACTATATTTTGGCTAGTGAGGGTGACAGCAGTGAGGGTGACAGCAGTGAGGGTGACATGCAGGCCAGGTTTGGTCAAAGCTACAAAGAGTTAAGTAGAAGACTGAGGTGATTTTGGAGCTCATTCGAACACAAGCACCCTGGAAGCATGGGCAGAATGACAGCAGCAGCAGTACCAGTATTCCCCTCCTCATCCACTACCAGAACTTAAAAGGTTCTGAGAGCCCTGGGTTTAGCATTGCCCTCAACCAGAGTGGTACATAGTGAAGCAGCTTTTCAGACTTCTACCAATCTCTTACTGTGAATTTTGCATTCAGCATTTTTCTCTCGTGTAGTAATTGAAGATGTTTCCACATGTAATTACCAGACATTTGTGCTCCTTTAGATTAAATTAACTTTTTAATGTAAAAGCTTACAAATACTAAGTACAAAATCAAATGTCACAGTAACAAACAAATACTCAAGTATTTACATTTTTCAGGCCGGCCCTGAAACCGGAGATGATTAAGCAAGCCAGTAAGGACGAGAGCACAGGCGAGAGCACTTTACGTTTTTTTGTAGCTTTTTAGTTGTTAAAGACTCTGTTTCACATTTCAAAACATAATGCTCTGGAATAGTGTGACAGGCGAGAGTGTTAGAGTTTCGAACAGAAAACAGTAGGCAATAAGAGGAAGTGAAAACTGCAAAGCTGTAATTGAATGCTGGCTGTGAGTCAGTAACAGCCAGGAGACAGTATTATAGTCTCTGCAGCCCCTGAGTACCGGGCTTCCCCAAAGAAACAGACTGGCCGAGGGCCAGGGCTTCCGCACACTGTTGCCAGAGGAGGCCCTGCTGCAGAAGCCTCTGATGACTTAGACTGCAAGCCCTTATCTGTATTTGTGCCAGTCATCCGTCACTGGCAAAGAGGGCTTAGGTGGAAATAAATTCCGCTCACGTCACCACAGAGGAAATCCTGGAAAAGCTGAACGGATGTTTACTCAGTGCTTTTGATTCACAAACAAATGAAAGGCACCGCGGCTTTAGAGAAGCATTTGGAGAATTTCATATGCACATGACAACATAGGAAAACTAATAGGATTCGCACACTATATAAATACCCCGGCGTCATCCGAGCTCAAACTTGAATGGTTAAAAACAAAGACTATGACTGTGATACCCGTACCAGCGCAAACATGTGGCCAATGAAAATCTCCTGCAATTTAAATTTCCACCCAAGTGTGCCTTGCTGCATTTTTCGGCACGGTCTTCCTCCCGCTTAGCTTACACCGTTACAGTGTGTTTTTAACAGCACAACACTTGTTCTGGTCTCAGTGTTCTCCCCAAAACTTCAAACGTGGATGTGCTCTGCACTTGAACAGCTTTAGTATGAAATATTTATCAATTCTGTGAAGTGTTGTGTCACCACCTGCCATGTGTCAACTGCTGCCATCTATTATTGAGGAGCCACAGTGGTACCAGGAACACGGGACGCCCAAATGGGCTGCCCACGAACCCAAGGCCACGCTCATAATCCCTTCATCAAGACCAGTTCTCTCCCATTCACAAGCTGACATTCAGCTCTTGGTAAAACGCTCCTCTAAGCTATACGTTCAGATATATATTGTGAGATAAGTGTAGCTTATTCACAGATCCTGTGAGGCACTTGATATCCAAACTAAGGGGAGAAAGACAGAAATTAGCCAGCAACATGTCTGATAGAAGTACTCTGTATTGCAATTTTGAATAATCTTCTGAAACAACAATTCAAGTTGTTACTTTTCTAGTCTCTATTAATGAATAACGTGCCTTTCACATCTATTTATTCAGTGATATTTGCTATTACATACAGTAAATGCAAATGTTTGGTCAGAAGTTAATGCAACATCTGCGTGGAACAAAAGTCAACATAACACATTTCTACAAAGGTTAATGCATGAACATTTTTTTCTTAACTGAAAGCATTGGAGAAAGTTGCAAATGCAAAATTTTAGGCACCCTTTTGGTCTGTGTAATTTTTGTCTCAAAGCTTATTTAACTTAATCCAAATTAGGTAAAGGCCTTAATCCAAATTAGGTAAAGGCCTTAATCCAAATTAGGTGAAGACAATTCCAGAGCCTAATAAATTATGTGACCCTTCAAAACTTTGTGCTTACACTCAACAGGCATGAGCTCATCTAAGCAGCTACCTGAGGATGTCAGTCATACTGAGCAAGAGGAGACTGTAAAAGATATCTAAACACATCCTGCTTGTATTTTTAGTGAACATTTAGGCATTCAGGTGGTCTTATGAAACAAAACCTCTCTTTGGCTATATAAACCAAATGTATGTTTGGGGAATCAGTAAAAGAAGTTGTTAACCATGGGGGTGGTTGGGTAGGTGTTGATGACAGCCAATGGAATAAAGGGAAGAAAGGATGCTGCTAAATATTGACAAATCTTGAAACTAATACTCCAAAGCCAGTGAAGAAACTGAATATGAAAAAAGGTTGGAAATTACAACAAGATAATGATCTGAAACATTAAAATCAACCTAGAAATACTTCAAGACACATTTGGAAGGGGTCTTACTTATCAAAAATTTGTTTTATGTTTTATTTTTAACATGCAGAAGTTTTTTTTTCTGTTCAACATAGTGTGTAATTTGAGCAGGGATGCCCAAACTTCAGTTTATGGATAGAAAATGAATGATGTATTAGGCTACAGTATATATATGGTGACATTAACCTTGTATATCGTACCCTGCTAGCCCTAAAACATAATCATAATAATGACCTTCCCATTTACTTTTATTTGGCTTCATACACTAACAACCTAAAGGAATGCAGAAACTTTTTACTTAATGGAAAACAATCGGAGCCAAAAATAAGTGGTTTTGGGTAGGAAACGACTTCCCAACAGTCCCACACAAAAGCTAATAAGAGCCTCCTGTGTTCGAATGATACCCACTTCCATCCCCCATCAGGGACCAAAGCACATGTTTCAGACAGCTGTCCTAGAGATGCTTTCCTCTGTACACAATTATAGAACTATCTTGGGACTTAAATGCCTTCCCACTGGACTCTGCTTTCCCCTAAAATCCAGGGAGATTTCGAAATTTAGCTCAAAGTTGTGGCCTTGCATGACTGACTCCCTCTCATGTGATGTGGCGGAACAAAGGAACAAAGACAGGGGCCCTGATGTACCTTTAGGGACCTCAGCGCCAATAGAGCAAGTGTACAGTAGTGAGAGGAACAATGCTTGCGCTGACTGTATTCAGCTCCATTCTGCGTTACATAAGCCTAAAAAGACTACTGGCTGGCACACATAAGACACAGTGCAGTGGAGAAATATAATAACCAGTGAGGTAATGAAAGGGAGACAGAGGGGTGCATGAATAGGCCATGTTGAGTAATACCGTCTTACACAGACCAAGAGATTTCCAGCATCATGTGGGCGTAGTTAACGTTCCTTGTTCTTGTTAGAGAGGTAGGGAGACCGTAGGAGGACTACAAGAGAGGGAAAAAAAATTGATCGTTTTGTTATTGTGTTGGAACAGAAATATTTCACTGACCTGCCTCTGCACAAACAGTTTCTGTGCTCGTATTTAACATGTGTACGTGCCTGGCCAGTGCCACAGGCCGACATTCTCATTTGGTGTTTTGCTTCTTTTTGCAGGAAACCACTGAGAAAGGAGGAGAACGGTACCAGCCGGGGAGAATACGCCATGAGCTCCCGCAAGAAGAAGACCAAAAACATCAGCACGAATAATGTTGTAGTGTAAAATACACACAGACTACGTGCAAACGATGTCACGGGCCACTTTTGCAGCATCATCTGCCTCCTCGGAGCAAATGCAGAGCTGATGTGGAAGCAGAAAACAGACGAAAAGGGCCATCGCGGTCGATTTGTCGGAGCGCGACTGCACTGCGATGCATTCGCAGAGTCAGTGGCTGGCTGTGGCCGACACCGAAGAATATTTGCATGATTTTTTTTTCCATGCTCACATGTCTATATACTAAGCTAGATGCTTCATTTTACATGTCAAGTGTAGCCTTTTCTATGATTTAATTAATTTATTATTATTTATTTGCTTTGTTAACACTACAGCCAACATTGGGACTGAGTGTTTCTTGGGGAAATACTTAAAAAAAAAAAGAACTAGTTCGCATGGTATATCCTAGACGCCTACCAGTCTCCCTATACAGTTTTGTAATGACCTGTAGATTGGTTGACATACACAACCAAGGCTGTGGACTCTGTGTATATAAAACCGTTAATGTTATTACATCATCAAGGTATGCCTATGCACAGACACTTACGCAAGGTATGTGACATCATTGTTCCGTGATGAAATGCTGGAGGTCTCTCCGGTGTTTCCCTGCATTACTCCTGTGGTGTTGTGTGGTTCCATATGTGCAGTGATACTGACGTTCCAGTTTTTGAGGCTTTATCCTCCTCAAGGCTAGAATGATAAACACCCCACTTGTCTGTGCCAAATTCTAGTGATTGCAAGGACAGTGGACAATTGCGCAGGAGGCACTTGGTCATGTTCAGATGTGATTACATGATAATTGTTCGCTGCTGAAGCCACCAGACAAGGACCCTTCTGCAATATTCCGACCACTAAGCCGAAGCTGTCTGATGAACGGTGCCCTTAAATATGAATGATTGCATGAAGGGGAAGCGGTGTTTCATGGACCGTCATGAAGAATAATGAATGTCCGCAACATTGCTGATGCTGTAATGAAAATATGATGGACACGATATTACGGTAAGAGTCTGGGATATGCATTATACTAGACACGTTCCGTTTCAGTAATTCAAACACCGTGTTTTGTGTCTGAGTGCTGTCTGTCTAGATCTGACGTCAACTTGCCCAAAACGTGAGGTCGTCTCCACCTACATTGTAACCTAGACAATGTTATTATATGTACAAAAGAGAGGGAATGATGCATGAATGTAAATATTCATTTCAACATATCTGCCTTCTGGACTGTTATTCACTCATACAGAGTGGCTGAATATGTTTATATATAGTTGAAATAAAACAATGCAATCTGATGTAGACCTGGTTGGTTTCAGTGACGTGTCACGAGGGTGGTGCTGGTAAACTGGGGCAACAAAAAGAGACATCCTATGGACTTATACGCTTTATTCAGCCCGCGGCCATGTTGAATCGAAAACGAGGCTGTGTTATAAGCATATGCTAAACCTTCTATCCAGGAACTGAAGGCTGAACCAATAGGTGATAGGGCTGTAACGGCACATGTGTTGGTACCGAACCGTCACGGTACACGGGTCACGGTTCGGTACATGATGTCGTACGGAGAATACACGGTACGACAGAGAAAACGTAATTGAAGTAATGCGGATCCTACGGCATCACAGAGGGACCAAAAAGCGCCAGTAAATCATAAACCTGGGTCGTAGTGGGGTGCAATAGTGCCACCTACTGGCGTAACACTTCTGCTGCCTTACACAT
>JBBPCY010000001.1:29282673-29293452 GCA_037974405.1 Brachyalestes nurse | reverse complement strand
TGAACCGTACCGAACCGTGATGTCAGAACTATAGTGTGAACCAAACCGTGACCTTTCTGTACCGTTACACCCCTAATGTGTATATATATATATATATATCAGTTGCTGATTTCTTTAGTATAAGACTGACAAAACAGGCAGTAGGCTTTTATCGACTGATGTTTTGAATTTCATGCCTTGTGGCCTTATGTCATTTCCTGTGACCTACATCCTGCCTGCAGAATACGCTGTACAGTGAAGGTTGTGTGGTGGTGCCGTACCTTCCCACTGACTGCATGATGTCCAGGAGCAGTGGAGCAGCCAGGTCTGGACTCAGGTGGATAAACATAGAAAGGACAGCTACAGCCAAGGCCAGTGTCTCCTCATCATACTCCTCTAAAACAGCCCCACAGTCACGACATCTGCACAGATCCATGCATTCCCAATCACACACACACACACACACACACACACACATGCAAATACATGTACACACAACACATTGAATTATATAATAATATTGAACTGAATTGTTATATATATATATATATATACCTTAATTGACAAGACCAAACATTTAAAGTTGACCAGTTCATCAAATACAATGGAACACAGACTCCTTAACCAGCAAAAATCACCAGCCCTCATTCCTATTCCTCAGTGTTGAACAACAGGTGCTGAAACAGGCCTACACTCTGGACCACATGCGCACCCAGTTTGTAGAAGAGTTTTTGGCACCAAGCTTCCATCAAAACAACTTTACCAATTCTACTGTATCGATCATGTATGAAAGTAAAGACCATTAAAATGACTTCACCTGTCTGCCATATTGGTAGGCTGCTCATCACTGAAGTCCTCTGGCGCCGGCACGTACATGCTGACTGTGCTGGGAGCCGACAGCAGGCTGGTCTTTGTGGGACCTGGAGGAAAAATAAACATTAAGCATCATAACACCCTCTAAAGCACTTCCCATCTGGTCTGTGTAACAGTGTAACAATGTATCAAAATGTTGTGATACTGCATCGCAAAATTGGAACTCTATGCATTGTGGACATATGGCAATGTATTGTGGAGCATTAGCTTTCTATTCACTACATCACCCCCACCCTCCAGCTCTAGTTTCATTAGTAAATTGTTCTACAACTGAACACACTTAATATTTCTTCAACCAATTGTCTTTGTAAATACTGTGAGAAAATTTCATTCTTTTCAGTCTTAGGAATAATATGCAGGAATAATATGCTGCTTTGGTGCAGTGTGAATGAAGAAGGCCCTCCGACTGACCTGTTTCCCATGTGCTTATGTTATGCGGAGCGCTGGACTGGTGCTCCAGCTGTCTCTTCATTAGCTGACTCATCGTCACAGCACCCAAAGAGCCTCGCTTCACCTGCCGGTACTGAGCTGTGGGACATAAACACAGCACAACAAAAGCATGAAACCACACGAGGATTTTACTGAGAGAAACACAGAGGCCTTAGGATTTTTGAGTGCTTCAGATTTCTGGGCATGAGATCCAGATGAAAACGGTGGTACCACAGACTCATCAACAAAAGCTGATTTGATTTTTATGTTTTGTTTATGAAACAGAAATTGAGGTTTTCTAGTAAAATTGGAAATTCTTTGAACATTATGTGCTAATGTTTATAAGACCTATGCTCTGCCTAGTCTGTAGAATATCATAGTAATGATTTTATAATAATAATAAACCAATGTAATTTTGGTGGCCTACAAATACGTTTGGCAAGGAAATCACTACACTAATAAATTTTAAAAAAATCTAATGAATACTTCAATTTTATATTTCACCGTTCTGTCACTGATGTATGCCGCTCTGGATAAGAACATCTGCTAAATGCCGTAAATGTAAACTATTTCATGGTAAAAACACTATTTCATGGTTTTTCTATTGCTTGTGATGTCGCGCAGGGTGTTTTAAAATAACAGTTTTCTTGAATATTTATGTAATATCACTTTTAGGTTGGTGTTAAAATCAGGCTGTTCCTGTTACATTGTGCTGGATTGTAACAGGTATTACGCCTTCTGTGATAAAATTCTGCCTCACTCTAGGGAATACAGGTTTATGGACACTGAAGAAGGGAAGAATGTGTGGAGGAAAGGTTTATGGGTGAGGATGAGTGGATTTAGTTGCAGCTTTATGGTCTGATTAATGGATTAAAGCCGGCTTAATGAGCTACACGTGTCATGTGATGGATGTGGTTTGTAAGAAGGTCTTTGGCTCCTACTTGTTATTGAGGAGCGGTTGCTTGTTTCTGGGATTGTGGCTTCGAGGGCAGGGGCTGAGGCCGATTCTCGTGGCTTTTCCAGTTTGGACAGGGCTTTGTGATCTGCAAGGCAATGCAGGGGGGTGTTGGGAGATATTTACGGCATCACTGGACCTGCGCAATATACTATTGCTGAATTTGGGCTGTGGTCAGCTGTCTATAGCTGCATGGATATTTATATTTATATTTTTCCATATAAAGTTAATATGTTAATAAATAAATCTAATGAATGTATGTAACTGTAGGACGCAACAAAAAAGAAAAAGGCTTCTGAAGAGGAAAATGACTGTGTGGCGATTAGAGAAGATTTATAGCTATTATCAGTAAACCCACTGACATCCTCTAATAGATGCTTATTTACCCTCTGTAGTGTAAAGATGATCATTATTTACACATTTAGATAGAATTTTTATTAGAGGGAAACAAGTATTTAGGCAGTTTTGTTATTAAATAAATATATCCACTTCAAATGTACACACATAATGTATTTTGACTATTGTATTTTATGTATTTTATCTATTCATATGCATAAAATAAGTTATTTTGGCTGTATGTTTGGGATCATTATCTTGTTAAGACATTTGTCTTTTTTATAGGTTCAGTTTCTTGGCCGATAAGAACATGCTACACATTGTTATAGGAAACATAAGCGTTAATATCTTGATGCTCCCTCCTCCGTACTTCACTGTGGGTGTGGTGTTCCTGGGATCATACCCAGAACCCTTCACGTGGCTGCAGGCTTCTCTCTTACCTTTCTTATCCTTAGTCTAAGAGTGCATGGTGAAATCTCGTATGCATGGACAGTAGCTGTTCCATAAACTTTCCACTTGCATATTATCAGACCGATTGCACTGAAAGTTAATGTTGTCTCTGAAAGCTTTAGGAAGCTCCTTCACCTTAATCATATTTTCCAGTAGCCACCTGACCAATGGCACAGGATGTATTTTTTCCACAAGAACATTGTTTTGTAGCATTAACTTGAACTTGAATTACTTTGAGGTAACCTTTAAATATATATATATTATTTTATTGTAGTGTCTGCATATTCATTTTCTGTATTAATTTCATTATTAAAATATTTTCAGGTGTATTAGTGACCCATGGGTGCGGGCGGTTTTAGGGCAGACATTTTTTAAATATCATGGGTGCGGGCGGGCGGGTCAAAAAGTTACAAAACGCATTTCATTGTCGATCAAAACGTGTTGTAAACTATTGTTTTTTTCCCCTGGGTCGGGTCGGGTTTTGGGTCATTCTCCACGTGTGTTTTTGCGGGTTGGGCGGGGCGGTCTGGATCTCCTGGCGGCTCAGTTTGGGGCGGGTGTTAAAAAAAGCCGATCCGTGCAACACTAAGGTGTATCTTTACGAATACATACTTTATTAAGTACTTTTATTAAGTTCCTACTAAGTATTTATATGCACTGAAACACTTATATATGTCTAAATACTTGTTTCCCTTCACTGTATTTATTTTGTTTAATATAATACAGAGAAATGTAGCAGAGTGAAATCAACTATCTTTTTTTCTTCTGATAAACACCGCATATATTACACCGCATGACTTGCTTGCATATAGAAATATGGACACAGAGACAAAGTGCATAATATTCTGCACTGAAAAATGGAAACATGCGTAAGAGTTAGACACACAGATCAGTGTGGCTATACCTGAGTCTGTGCTTTGTTCTCCCATCTTGTCCAGTGTGTTGAAGGAGATGTCCAGGTATTCCCTCTGGATGGCGCTGACCGCTATCTTCCTCTGCTTGCGCTGGCGTGGAACAATCTGAATCTTAAACTCTGCTTCGTCACTCTCGTCGTCTGGCTTCGGATCACTGTCTCTCTCGTCGCCGCTGTCGTCGTCGTCTTCAGCGTCGTCCTCGTCTTCAGCGTGTCCACTTCCTTCACTTCTGGATTTCAGCGGGTCCAGGCTGTCCAGCGTGTCGTCGGGGACATTGAGGAACACAGATCTTCCAGAGGGGCTTCCTCCTCCAAATTTGTCCTCAGACCCATCGTCTACCGAAGTGTCAGGCACGTGGGGCGTTTTTCTGAAGAGGTCTCGTTTCTGCTTCAAGGTCATTGGGCTCTCCAGACCCGTGAGGCCTGTGGAGTCTGGAAGCTCCAGGGAGGCAGTAGGGGTTATGGAGGGAGGTGGCCGGCCGTCAGTTTTCTGAACAGGACTTCCTTTGGCAGTGCTGCTAGAACCTCTCCTTGTCTCTTGAGAGCAATCTTCCACACTGACCTGGACGACTGGAGATAATCGTAGAATAGTGCTTGCGGATGAGGGTGACGGATGCTCAGATTTGAGCTGCATCCCACTAGGAGGCTTTGAAAGTGCCTCAAACAGGTCCTCGTCACTCTCAACAATTCGCAATGGCGGGAGTGGCTCAAACACCAAGGAGTCGCTGTCAGACAGAGAAAGAATGGAGTGCTTTTCTGGTATAGATGCGCAATCCGAAGACAAATCGATCAGATCGGCGTCCTCTTTGCCAGGCCCCCTGGAGATAACCAAGGGAGAGTCCAGGCCTGTGGACTTGTCCTCAAACGTTTCCATGCAGCTTAGACGGACCTCGGGAATCACTGGCCTGATGTTGTCCGTCTGTAAGTTGGACCCCCGGCGGTCTGCGCTTGAGGAGCAGTCGGACGAGTCTTTGCCGTGTTTGTCTCCTCGGCGTGACTGTCTGGCTGTAGAGCAGGAGGATGAGGGGGGTGGAGGCGGTGGCCCCTGAAGGTCACAGCGGTCAATGCAGGACTTGCGGCGGTGCTCATCCAGATTAAAGAGGATGGAGTCCGTATTGGCGATGTCCAGAGACTTCTGTTTGTGCATGGCCTGCAGTCGCTTCTTCTTGCTGCTGCTGTCGTCGCGCGCAGGGTGCAGCAGGCTGTCCTGAAGCGTGCCTGGCTCCCTGTACTCCGCCAGCTCAATCTCGCCTGAAACAGAGGAATGTGAAGGATATATTTACATTTGCAGTGAAGAGAAACACATTAAAGTCACTCGATTCAATAGTGTGTCCAGTGTTAATGGACACTAGTGTTAAAGTGTTAAGGTAAACAAACTGAAATGGTGTTTGTGGAGTGTAACTCCAGATAAGTGGTTACTAGTGCTGGTCTTGGAACGTCCCTGCCCTGAACGTTTCATGTTATTCTTGCTCAAACAAATCCACTATTTTTTTTTATGTATGTTTTTTTATTTTTGTATGTAGAAAATATTCAAAAAAAGAGTCCAAGAGTGCCTGACAAAAATATTGCTTGGGTAGTACCCTAAAGCATCTATCGCTCCATATCTGGGCTTCCAGCTACTATTTTACCTCAAAACCAAACAAACTGCTCTCTTAACAGCTTTAAGATACATCACTATCATCATCGAAGCGCAAAACTGATGTCTACCAATCCTAACAGGTTTGTGGGGGAATATATTTCAGAAATGAAATGAATCACATTTTGCAATTAAGCAGACCATAGTCATTCAGTAAACAGACTCTCAGATTAGATTCTCATCATTTAATCAAGAGACAAACTAAAGAAGAGGGGACACCTTACCCTCAGGGCATCTTTCCCCAATTTACTCTACCTGTGCAACTAATTAAGTGTGGAATTATGATAAATATTTCAATAAACATGGAGTGTCAATCAAATACACAGCCAAAAGAAATTCCAAGATCTAAACTTTTGTCTGGATCAGCAGGAAGATGTTAAGGTACACCAGCATTTCTCAAACCTGTCTATGGCTCCCTTTTCTGGATAGTCAGTTTCACTGCACCCCAAGTGGTTCTTTTTTCTAGCTTTCTCGCTAACGTTCTGATATAAGAGACACTGTGCTGTTCTATGGCATCACCACTTCTTTAGATTCTGTTAAAGCAGATTAAATAAAGTTGCAAAGCTAAACAATCACTAAGAAGAGATACAGTTTCTGAAATTTTGTTCTTGGCAACTTTAGCACCCCCCATGAAAACCCACCAGGGTGCCACGGCCTTCACTCCTCTGGACTAACGTCATCACTCTAAAAAACGTGATGAGCCAAAGTGTAAACTGAGCAGACACTTACTTCTTTGAGCACTGAGCTCCACAGGCTGATACTTCACAGACTTGCTGCCTCCAATCCTCTTAAGTCGTGCAAAAAAGGTCTGTGATTCCTTGTTGCCTGCTCCCGTTGGAGTGTCATGGACGTCTGATTCATCAAACACACTGTCCTCCTCTGCAAATCAAGCCAACAAACACATGTCAAAACACACGTCATATTCTGCACTTCAGAATGATTCGCCTCAGTTGTCGTTACTCTTAATTATAACAAACCTTTCTCTTTCTCGCTGTAGCGGCTGATGTTGGAGTTGTCGCTGTAGAGTGGTCCGGCGGAGGCGTGGGGTCTGCAGCTGTGGTACTGAGCATTCAAGGTGTTGATAGTGATGTGGATCAGGTGCAGGACCACCTCTTTACTCATATCCATGTCTCTGTATGGGTACTGCAAAAGGTTTTCAGGTATTTCATTTTTAGGAATTTCTATGATGTTCATCCAGAGTACGACCACTAGGGGGAGCTCAACTATACATTTTCAGTCACTTGTTCATTGCACCTCATTTGGAAGACACAGCATCTGTTAGATCCTCCAGAATAATAGAACTACATAATGAAGACTATACTGCCAGGGAACACGCTTTGATTAACACAAAATAAACGGAATCAACCTTATATTCCCAAAATCAAGCACTGAGTACCTTGTAAAGGATGACAAGCAAGGCTTTGAGCCACATCTGCCTGATGTGCGGCCTCAGAGCCCACAGAGAGCAGCGTGGAGCCTCCTGGAAGTTTGGCCTGAGCTGAGGGCATGTGCAATACTTCAGTACCTGCACCACAAGGGGCAACATCTGCTTCCCCAAACCGATGTTGTAGTCCATCACCTAAACAATACATAAGGTGAAGAAAAAAGACCATTTTTTGCTAATTGACCATTTTTGCTGAGAACCCATTCGTCTTTTCTTAAAGTGCATAGTGTAACATCAGCAGACACTTTATATCTTCATAATTTCATAACATAACTGGTTTAATTACGTTTTCTATGCACCTATTTATTTTTGCTGAAAACTTTTGGCTAAAAGTAGTCAAGAACTGGTCATAAAAAGAGAAAAACAGCAATTTTTTGACCAAAATAAAACACTGATTGTATAAACTTTACAACTTTTATATAGTGATATAAAAACTGTCCTAGCTCCGCATTTTATTTCACCATACATGGATACAGTGTAACATACACTGTACATGTTAACGTATCTCATATTTAAAACGAAAATTCAGAAACAAAGTGCAAAATTTAATTATAATGATGTCCATGTTTGATTTTAGGGCACATGTTGCAAGATAGATATTCTATTGTTTTTAGTAAGATAATTTTATGTAAACTGTTTTAATTTTATGTAAACTGTTTTTATTTATTGTTGTTTTTTTTCCAGTTTTTTTCCAGAATTTTCGTTGAAGTGCAACACTTTATTTACTTATTACTAAGCTTTTCTATATGTGACCTGTTCTCAAAAAAAAATCTCTTGTAAGTGTATTCAAACCCAAAAAATGTTCTACCAATATTGAGACTGATGATGTGTGATGTCTGGATCCTCACCTGTGCAATGCCAGCAATGAATGCATTGAAGCAGGTGGATGAGCGCATCTTCTGCGGGGCGATCATGAAGCAGCCCATCTGTTGGTCGTATCCTAAGAGCACATAAAGGTGCCTCTTCACCGTGTTGAAGGCTTTGGCGCTGCCGATGTCAGCCTCCGCACTGCTCTTGTCCTTCGCCATAAACTTCATTAGCACCATGATGAGCTGGTGAACCGTCTGGTGGTCTATGCCCACATCCTCTGGGAGAAGGTCCTTGATGACTGAGTCATCCTCCGGGGGAGAGCTCTGGCCAGGCAGGTGGGCTGCGGAGAGTGGAGATGAACATTTTCACCACCTGACTGGAGAGCAGTGGCGTGCTAATGCTGAGTCATAAGTCTGATATAAGACATGCTAATCTTAGACCAGTGATTCACCTGCAGGCAACAGTGGATTTATGGTGAAGAAACGGTTCATTATAGCAGTTTATACTGTCACATGCTTGAAAGAAGCTCCACACAGAACTGTGCCAATTCAAAAAATGTGCCATAAACATCTCCACATATCCAAGATAACAGATGGTAAGGTGGTAAAATTAAAAACAAACAAACATCAATACAACCTGGACATGGATACTTCGGTTTGGTGCTTGAAAACAAGCTTCTTTTTATTTCAAAGAGGAGCAGATTGAATAGTAAAGGAATAGTGAGGCCTACAAATTAAATTGACACATTCTTTTGCCCCAAATGTTATAATTTGGCCAAGACATGCCAAAGCATTGATTTAGGGAGCGCTGTTCACACAGTGCTCGTTAACTGTGATTGACGATTGAATTGACTGAACGACTGATGCGCCTCTCAGCCAGTCACAAACATCTCTAAACGTTCCTCCCTCCATCAGGTTCAGAAACCTCTCACAAAAAACCCACAGTGAGAACAAGGACGGCAGTAAATCAGTCAGAAATAATAGATCAAATAGTAGAAAAGCATAACTGAGGGACGTTTAAGGCCTAACACACTGATGATTTCATTCCATTACAAAGGTTTCGGATAGAATTATGACGATGACTAATATCACTCCTCAGTGTCAAACTATTTGCAGGCTTTAACAATCATTTTGTTACATTTAAATTGCTTAGACCAGTTAATTTAGCTGTTTATAGTTACCTTGACGAATCAGTCAGACTAAACAGAGCACAGCGCTCACACACGCGATTTAAAAGATGTAAAGATAAATATTAAATCTTTGCACTGTATCAATTAAACTTTGAAAACTCAAGTGCTGTGAAGGGGCAGCTTCTACTGCTAAAACATTCTAAAGTCTGATGCTCTAATGTTGAGTGGCTAAATGGTTTCTCTGTTCACTTTAAACTGACCTAGATTATTTTTTTAAAGAATCCTGTTTCTATTGTACTCTTCTGTATTTGTGCTACTGGACTTTTTAGACTTTTAGTACAGGTACAGGTACACAGATGTAGCTGGAATAACTAAAACAGCTGATACTTTTGCACTCAGTTGGTGGAGAATAAATTTAGATATTTATTATTCCTTGCAGCACAAATCTTAACAGCCTTTGCATAACAAACACGTCTGATCTAATCAAATCTCTTAGAAAAAGAGGGAAATTGTGTCAATATGATTTTTTGCCAAACTATCCCTTTAAATCTGAAGAAAATAAAGATATAAAGATCATTTTTTTGTTCCAAACCGGTCTTATTTACCTGGTAGGACCTTCTCTAGCATATCGCCGAGTGTGGGTGCAGACAGCTCTTGCCTTGTGAACCTTAGAGCTACGAAATCACACACGAAAACCAAAATTAGGAAATCTAGGGGTGGGCACAGACACACATCTGAGTTTCCACACTGTTCGACATCCACCAACAATTCAAACAATCACTTGAACTTTGGTCTTGATTGCAAAGAAAAGTCTAAAGTACTTAAAAGTTGAAAAATTTGTTATTTTGTGGAAATTATTAGCAGACAATAGCATCGCCAGATTTAAATACACAGATCTATGAGGTGATCTTGTACTTGGCCAAAATTATTTGCACCAATTATCTGGAATCACTTGGCTGGGACTCAGAGTGTTTTGTGCAGTAACTGAGGTGTTGGAGCACACAAAGCCACAAGATGTTAATAAAACATTAACATACTCGAACACTCTGGTGGGCAAGTGGAGACACAGACAGCAGAAAAATGAGGTACAAAACCACAAATAAGACAAGAAGGGACAGCCAAGTGAGTTGACTCACGTAGTTTGTTGCAGAGAGTCTCGGGAAGGGAGGAGGCACGTTTGGACTCTGACGGTCCCTTTATGCTGTCGCGGAGGGAGCGAACGCTCTTCTGGCGATTTCGGGCAAACCGAGCCCTTCTGATCTTCCACATCGCTGCGTCACTCAGATTGGCTGTGTTAGTCCTCACTGCAGTGATGGCTGGGGTCATAAAGCAAGAAAAAGTCTCAGCTGCAGTAGAAAGCAGTCACTGTACATTATTTACAGCACACAGAAAATAAAGACTTTGTTATGCCATCAGAAATATGTCTTTAACCCCTACATTTTTTTGTGGTCTATTATTAATCATAAGGCATAACCACACTGCAGAAAATACTCTATAGGAAGCACACTATGCTCGTGTATGCAGTATTGTGTATTTCACACTATTTTCTGCAGAGTTGTTATTAAATATTTTATATTTTTATTGTTCTTGTCTCTGTGTCTGTGAAGTCGCAACACAGGCAATTTCCTCTGGGACCAGTGAAGTTTTCTGATTCTGATAGAGGTGTAACGGTACAGAAAGGTCACGGTTTGTTTCACACTATAGTTCTGACATTACGGTTCAGTACGGTTCAGATACTGCGAAGTTAAGTAACAAAAAGTTGTAAAGAATGAGGCTTGGTTTGTTTTTGTTTATTTTAAATAAACAGCAGTGTATTAACCAGTAA
>JBBPCY010000001.1:29216339-29230990 GCA_037974405.1 Brachyalestes nurse | reverse complement strand
GGGACTGGACTGGAAATGAGAGTCTCTGAAAGTCCTTCAGGAAGCCTGGAGAACTGTTCCTCAAGAACACATTAACAATACAAGAAAGTCTGGATCTCTGGAAGCAACTGTAAAAAGCATAATAATTTTCTAAAGTGTTAAATAATTGTGGTCTAAATGGACCATTAAACCAATCCTCTGATGAGGAGCTACTCATTGACGATCCATTTCAATGTAAATGAAAGTTCCTAGACAACAGATAACAAAGGATGGACACTAGGATGAACAGTGTGTCTGACTGGGCGTGTGATGTGACCTTTTCTGTGCTGTCTCTGCAGAACCCGCACAAGTTTTTCCCCGAAGAACGTTTTGGGGATGAGAGTCCGCTCCTCAGTTTAAGAGCAGCCGGCCGCTGTAGAGTGAACAGCTCTCCCGCTATGGAATCCATGTTCACAGACCTGGAGACCTTGGGGGCTCTTAACCCCCCTCTCCCTCCTCCACCTCCCCCGTATCACCCTCCAGCCATGCCTGCTCAGGCCCAGCACAGGGCGAGCTGGAGGCCGAGGGTCCCAGTGCCCCCACCGTCCCGCTCCTTCTCCTATCCCTGTAACCACACACTCCTGCAGCAGCGAGGCTCCACCGTGCCCAAACACAGCAGCCAGAGCTACCAGCCGCCCGACTACAGCTCCGCACACAGCATGGGGAAGACCCTCACAGTGGAGTCATGTGGGGTGAGTGCCACACACACCGGTATCTTACAAGAAACTCTCCAAAATTGTTTCTTTATAGAAGGAAAACTTCTGTTAATGCAGCGGTGAAGTTCGCTTTTTAAAAATAATGTTCATAATGTGTAATAGGCTTCAAGTACCCTGAGTATCTTACCCACCACTGTATTACTTGGTAAAGGACTTCTCTTTCTGTTTACAGTACTAAGAGTTCATGTGGGTTTTCCACTATTCACCATCATAAGTGCAATTTCAAACCTTTCATTACATGTTTAAAATTCATCTCATCACAGGATTATTGTTTGGCGAGAGCCAGCAACAGTAATGTAGTTCAGTGCTGTATGTTTTCCTGCAGCTTCAGACTGACAGGCTTTCAACTGCTCTGTAATGAAATGGAGTTTATGGATGGGTAGGTCACCTATTATTAATGACAGTAATTTAATAAAAAGCTTGCTGTTCAAAAATTCATTCCTACCTAATCTAAAATGCTGTATTGCAATCTTACATACACTATATGGCCAAAAGTTTGTGGACACCCCTTTTCCAAAACCATGGGCATTAATATTGAACATTGAGCCCCTCTGCGGCTGTAACAGCCTCCACTCGTCTGGCAAGGCCATCAAGATTCATCTATCAGACTGCCAGATGGTGAAGCATGATTAATCACTCCAGAATACATGTTTCTCTGCTCCGGAGTCCAGAGGCGACATGCTTTACACCATTCCAGCGGTGATTGGCGTTGTTTATGATCTTTGACTGGTTTGATGTTGCTCAGCCATAGAAACCCATTTTATGAAAGCAATTTGGAACTCTGCAGTGAGTGATATAACAGAGGAGGGTTTTTACACATTTTGACACTCACTGACTTTCTATTGCCTTCCCCTTAGAGGCTAACTTGTTTTAGTCCTACACACATTTCACAACAGGAGCACCAGCAGTCAACTATGGCAGAAATTTCACAAACTGACAAACTGGCAAAGGTCCAATTCTATGACATTGGCTCAGTTCCTGAGCTCTTCACTCTGACCCATTCTTTTAGCAGGGTCTATCTATCTGTGGATATTGTATTTTATACCAGATTATACACATTACAACACCCCACAGAAATTCTGAAATCCTTTTCAAGATGTTCACTTATCTTTTTTACTTTGTAGCAAATAAATCTCATAAACAATTTTAGTTTAATAGCTGAGCGTCCTGGCCTCATGAAACAAATTCAATTACATTCATTTAATTAATGGCATAATTTTCCAGATCAAGGAGAGGAACAAAATATGGACTCACTCAATGTGAAGGAAAAAACTTGGGGAATCAGGAAAAAAAATCACAATTAGTACTTTGTTGTTCATCTTCAGAGCAGAGTTCTTTGAGGCATCAACTTCACTAATGAAAAACAATGTTCTCCATTAAACTGGTTCCAACTTTTTCCAATACCAGATTGGCTTTGCAGGACGGAGCCTCGTCATAGACCTTTTTTTTTATTATTTCCACCATAAATTTTCAGTGGATGGTCTATCTTTCCTGAAGAAAGGTTTTGACATTCTTTCTTTGAGGCAAGATGCATTATAATCCTGAAAAATCACTTCATTGTCAAACCACAATGTTCAGCTATTAAAATAAAATTGTCATATGTGCGATTTGATGATTTGCAATAAAGTAAAAAAGCTGAGTGAACATCATCTAAGTGTTGTAACTCATCTAAGTGTTGTCATTTTTACCAGGGCTTGTAGCATGAGTGCAGATGAAACACCTGACCTGAATGTTAAGGATAGGCGTCCACAAACTTTTGGCCCTATAGTGTATCATGCAGTCTTGTTTATAAGTAATTTGTGTGTGATCATATCCCCTTTTAGGTTTGTTAATAGTTACAGTAAATCAAACTGCAGTGCATCGTGGCACTATAGGAAAAGTAAAATATGGTATTTTCTTGATATGGTCATTCCTTCATGATCTGGGTGAGAAATGTTAAGGATGAACATTACGTTTCTTTGCATCATGGCACTATATAAAAAATGAAACATGGTGTTTCTTTTAAATACTGATTCCAAGCTGCTTATTTCAAGTTCCTTCATGATCTGTGTGAGAAATTTCAAGGATGAACATTACATTTCAGAAAAATTGAGATGCTTCCAGCAAAGTCGAACCTCCCTGCTGACCTTTTCTGCTTTGTAAAATAATGAGTAATATACTGGGAAGAGGTACTGCCTCTATGCCTCTGTCTGGGAAGCTATTCATCTTTGTTCCCTCATTTCTCAGCCATTTTCCAACTTGCATGGAATGTTATCCTGGAATTGAGACAATTGAAAAGGGCATGATTGTGTATTGTCTTTTTTTCAGAGTTTGGAACCTCTGATAAGTGATTACATGCCAGACATCGCCCGTGGAGTGTCTGCTATGACACTGTCGGAGCACAGCGATGCTCAGGACCTCGCCCTTCATCCGTGTCCTCGTCCCAGCATGGCCTCCTCAATCCCCCGCTATCCAACTGGACCCTGCCCCAGTGGAAGACACTCTCTCGCTCACCTGCCCTGCAAGAGGCACCCCCCCAAACCAAAAACAGAACCTCAGTCCGAGTATCCAGACCTTTATGACTTCTCCAGTCAGCCAGACACCCCTACATCCAGCCATCCTCCTCACAGCCATCGCAGGGGTGCATTCAACAACTTGCACCTCTCGTACCTCCCTGACTCGTCCCTATCAGTGCACTCCCAGGGCAGGCTGGGACAGCCAGCTGACTCTCTTCACTTGGATGTCTTGGGCGAAAGGTTGGACTTGGCCCAGACCTCCTCAGGAGGACCCTCAGCAGGGGGAGCTCTTGTGCCCAGTGGGCGCTCAGTAAATGACTCTGACCTGACATGTGGTCTCGGACCTTCAAGAGTAGGTGCTGACCCATATGAGGAGCACACACCCATCTCAGACGGCACAGGGAGCATGAGGAAACCTTCCGGAGGGCTTGGGCACTACAGGACCAATAGTGAAGAAACAGGGATAAGCCGGGATCACAGGTCACCCAATAAGCCAGAGTACCAGTATAAGAAATCTGCACTTTAAATGAAGTGACAAAAAAGGGAACGTTGGGAAAATTACTTATTAGGTTATTACACTGCCAGTCAAAAGTTCAGACACATCTACTGACGGAAGAGTTTGTTTTACTCAGTTTTGAATAAAAGTGAATACATCAAATATTTAAATAACTGAATTATCCAGTGATCATGATAATTTAAAGTACTCATGTTTTAACCTCTTAATAGTAGACGTTTTTGCTGTAATGTCAACTTGGCGGCTTCATTAGTAACCACCTGGAACACCTTTCCAACAGGCAAGAACAAGAACAGCAACCTTGTTGGCTGCTTACAACTACGTTTTGGAAAATCATTTCTAATTTTCACTTAGGGCTCTACACTCCATAACCTTTCAAGCAGTTAAACATAAGCCTGTAGATCAAAATTTCTAATATTATTGGAATTGGTGTGTCTCAGCTTCTGACTGGCTTTGTATATCTCAAGAATGGATCAAAAAGGATGTTGTTTGAGTGTTTTGAATTTTACAGCATGAGTAGCTATGAATGAATGACTTTTGTGGTTCTGCGTTTTTTTGTGAGTAGGATATGCAGAGAATTTTTGGTGTTTTCGATTTTCAGTTTTCAGCTCCTTCCATTGGACAGCCAGTATAGTTCAGTGTTCACAGAGACACGTTCTCATTAATAACTCCTGAGGGTCATATCAGTAAAATATGCCTGACATTCAAACTGGGGATCAAATTGAGATGACTTCCATGGTATAGATTCTGTTATTTGCCCTATGAAAGTTGAAATATCAGGACAGCCACGACATGAACAGCCCATTGAAGAACCCTGAAGAGCTCTTAGTTCTGTTTTAGGGCGCGACACCACGTTTCTCATCGCGGGTTTGTGGGTTAGAGAGATTTTTGGACTTTTATTGCCAGTAAATTAAAAAGTAAAATCGAGCTTCAGTGTGCCTGTTCAGTCTAAAGCCATCCTTTAGTGGTACACAGACGTCGAGACCCAGTACCGCCAGTTTTCCATGACCATTCCTTCAGTCATGATGATCCTAACTTCATCCAGAAAGAAATCTAGAATGCTCGTTTAGCCACAGGCTAAATGTCTGTTGGGAAGGGTTTGTTTTCTTTTGGTTCTTTTAAGCCTCC
The DNA here is from genome assembly GCA_037974405.1 of Brachyalestes nurse. Classification (NCBI taxonomy): domain Eukaryota; kingdom Metazoa; phylum Chordata; class Actinopteri; order Characiformes; family Alestidae; genus Brachyalestes; species Brachyalestes nurse. Next base: position 29,226,119 of record JBBPCY010000001.1, on the reverse strand, counting down.
AATAGAAAGTGCATGCATGGAGGGGGACTGATAGTAGTGTTAACCGTTGGTCTGTGACATGTCAAGTTCCCGTGTGATCAGGAGAAATGGACTTGCAGTTCTGAATTGCTATATAAGTAACTTGGGTATGTATTTTTAATAGCATCATGTTCGTGTATACACAGATTAACACACCTTTGTTAGACACACATTTCAGTGATGTAAAAGACTCCTAGTTTCTACAAGCAATCAGGACTGTTCAATATTTACTTTAGCACCAGCCTTGAGAATGATTAATCCACGTACTGTAGAGAACATTCTGAACATGCTTGAATTCACCTCCTCCTCACATCCAGTGGCCTTAGCGGTGGGTTTTCTCAGAAACCATGGAACGATTGCAAGCTATCACTTATTTTCCATGGCAAAATCTTTTTTTTTTTTTTTTTTTTTGGATCCAGTAGAGTAAATGGAGTGTAGATTTTCATGCAGGGCGCAGTCTAAACATTGCAATGAGCCCTAGCTGTTTCCTCCATTTCTCATCAGATCTTAATGGTGCCACCTAGTGGTACAGATGCCAGAGACTCATGTTGAAGTGCACAACTTCTGTTTTTGTCTGCCCTGACTGAAAGCCACTGAAATGAGTCTTTTCGGTTATTTTTAGGCCTCAAGAAAAAAAGCGATGCAGGAACAGAAGCTCCCCTATAGATTCACCAGCCTAATATTTAATGTAGGATGTAGATTTTTTTTAGACTGCATGTTGATGGGTAATAATGTGATGGCAATAGGACATTAGGTAATTATATCTTTGACGCTTGACCCAAAATGAGAGTTGCATGCTGTATGATGTAACACTCAGTTTTCATACTCGTTTGTTGGCCACATTGATGCTTTATGGACAAATAAGTTGGCTGCATAGTGATCACGAACACCTCTATATAAAAAGTGCGAGTTGGATACAGGAGTCATTACCAGCCTTCATCTGTGTGTACTGTGGGAAAGCCCTTTAACAAGGCAAATGCTGCTTATGCTTATCCTCATCGATTTACATTATTAGCACAAGCGGGCGGGGGGTTAATATACATGAACGTTATTACAGAGCACTTGTATTTCATTGCATTGGGTTAAAACAGTGATGTGAAACTCCTTCATGAGATTTGAGGGCTTCATCCATTCGCCATCGTAGAAGACCTGAGAGTCTGTGCCTTGCCTGGCAGAGGCTAAGTATTTTCTTAAAGTGATTTGGCCTATGCAAGCCTTCTTAGGAGCCTGCGTCCATCTGTCAATTTCTAAACTGCCTGTATTGCCTCATGTACATGAGTTTGAAGATAGTATTTTTTTTTTTACTATTATTTTTAGGTACCTTTAACTCAAATGTGTTGTGGTTTGATACAGTTGTTTCAAATGAGTATGTCGATTGTACTTTAATATATAAATTGCATTTCTTGTAATGAATTTTGAATTTTCACTGGTTCTATTTTTCTACTTTGACCTCAAAGAGGGTAAATAATGGTGACCAACTTTGTAGCTAGAGAGCATCTTCAAAAATAAAGCTTCAATATGACACTGTTGCGGTTTTATTTCACAGTCTGGTTATTAGTATCATTTATTGGTCCAAAAAAAAAAACATTCTAGGTGTCACTGAAACAAATTCACTCGTTGTAAGCTGGGAAAAGAAACGGTTATTGCCACATTTCTCTGAACACTTGATGTTCCTATTAAAACACCCATAACTTTCCTATGGACTTCAGCCAAGTAATGAGTGCTTTAGTGCATATTCACTCCCAGCTTAATCACCGTCTCCTAAAAGGGATCCGAAATGAACGTCCAGTACAGTCAGCTTCCCATCAGCGTCAAGTAAAGTGAGAGGCATGCAATTAACACTCTAGCAGCTTGTAAAGTGCAAAGTCGTCCTACACTTGTAAACGCCTCTCATTAGCAGCAGCAGCTCTTTTGAATTTGCATCTTTATTCAAAAGAACGGTAACTTTAAAAAAAAAAAAATTAAAAGTTGAAATCGACTAGAGCTCATCCAGGTCGTAAGATCCAGTGGTGGCTTGATCCACCCCAACTTAGCCGCAGTAGTACTGCGCAGCGCCGGACCGTCTCCTTTTCCTCGCCTGAAGCTCTTCAAAAAAGGCGCGGATAGCCTCAGCAGTTACCTCCTATAGTCGTGACACCACACGGAAAATCAGAACAAGAAAACAAATTATTAAAATGATCATTTTATTACAGAATTACATTTCAATTAGGGCAAAACTCAACTGCACATCCCCTGATGTAAAACATTGTTAATCTAATAATCTGTATCAATATTAAATAAGTTTAGGCCTAAAAAGCTTTTAACAATCCTTACCTTTCCCTGATCAGCCAATTCCTGAAGAAACACGTGTAGCTCAGCTTTCATATCATTGAACTCTGTTGGGACAAATAAGATGTAGCTCAATAGTAATACTTAAATGTGAAATTCCTTCTTTTTTTTACACAATTTAGCAGAAATTCAGTGGCTGGGTATGAATCAGAAAGCTTCACTGATCCAAGAGGAAACTGCTTATGTTACGATTGCACAGACAAGAACAATATAAGTCAAACAAAGACTGCAGAAATAGTAACGCTACGAAATACACAATGCTACATATGTTTATTGTAGAGAGGAGGAGATATCTTTACAATGAGGTTATTGATTCTACAAGTTAACATGCTATTCAAAACCATCCGTGACTCTAAACTTGCCAGAGGTTTTTTTTATTTCTGAAATGCTGAGGTAAAATAGTGTTAAATCTGGGGAAAAATAAGTTTTCATTGAGAACCATTTTGCCTTACAGTGCCCCCCCCCCTGTACCCCACTGTATTTAATAGATTAAAATTTTAAAAAGTCCTAAATTGTAATAAAACAATCTCAGGCATTAGGCATCATATTAGTAATAACCATTTCAGGCAAAACTTTGTGTGGGAGCTTTTAAAGGCATTAAAGTCTTTAAATGTCTGGTTCCTATCACCGCTACAGGGAACAATTTAAAGTTTTTCCAGAGTCATTACACATCAAACCACTCTGAATGACTGTGTACGTTTTAATTACGCAACTATGCAGATATTTTGAAAAAACAGTGGAATACCCCTGTAAGGCAAAAATGTGCAATTACATGGGATAATTAGTAAACAAAGTAGTAAAAAGCTTGTTTATGCTCAATCCTTACGGTAAATGATCTCCAGCTGCTGGACGCGGTCCAAGGAGTTTAGGCAGGACATGAGCACGTCTTCCCTCAGCAGCGCTTTGCCCTTGTTCTCGTATGCAAGAACAGTATCTGACTCATCCAGCAGGAACTGAACACCTGCCTCCACATACGCTCTCTGAGAACAGAGATCAGGCTCAGTCAAAACACAGATTTGTGAGCTAACGTGACCAAATCAAGCTCTTTAAGATTCAAGATTCTTTGTCACATGCATAGTTATACAAGAACAACACACAGTGAAACTGATCCTGTGCCAACATAAAAATAAGTACAATTTCAAATCTAACAAAACTGAAAATTTCTAAAACAAATCTAAAATAAAAAGTGTACATTTCAAAACCCAAGACGTGATCCTGAAGGTTTATAGACAAGTCACTCAGGCTGAGTGGCATAAAACAGCTGTGTAAGCAGATGAGAGGAGGATTTTTTTTTTTTATGCTCACTGACAGCTCAATCATCTCCCACTTCAAAGAGACTACGGTACTCCTTCATTTACATACTTCATTTAAAGGATGAATGCGTGCATTGACATACCTTGCAGTCTGTGCAGGTGCAAAGCTCGGACCGCCAGAGGTAAGGCCAGAACACCGCGCCCACCCGGGGCCTCACCAAGCCTCTGGTCTTCAGCTCTTTTAATTTACATGGTGACACATCAGAGTGGCATGTTGAATTCCTCTCCATATCCTCATGAGTCCTCTTCTGCCTCACAGATCCAGTCCCAGTAGGCTGCTAAAGATTCAAGATTCTTTATTTGTCACATACACAGTTATACGAGTACAACATGCAGCGATATGCGTCCCTGAACCGGCCCACGAGGATTGAGTTGTCAAATACTAAACTAATGTAATATACAGAACATGTACATTCCAAATAAACATTACAATAGAAAAACAGATCTGTACAAAATTGAATAGAACAGAATCTGTATGTGCTGTACAGTGCAGTAGTTTGCTGGTTGATGTAGGAATGTAATACCTTCAGACATAAGGGGAAGTTTTAACATTGCATTCATTTAAAAAAAAATAAATAAATTTACATTGTTTTTATATAATTAGGAAAATTAAACTCAGCTTTAGACCCACGTCCAGTTTAAGGATGTGGCGCCTTCTGCTGGTGGAAAATGAGACATGCCAGTCCTACTTTAGCCAACTGAGAGTGCCAGTTCAAAAACTGAAAGCGGACCTGGAGGGGTCCAGCACAGTCGGATCCTGGTCCAAGAGCCGTTTATGATCCAAAATCCCTAATTTCACCTGCCCTGCAGCATACAGTGCCAAGGTGATGCAACCCATAGAAAAAGTGATCCATCACCACAAGAGAAACTTCAGGATTAGACTGTACTAAGCTCAGAGGCAGTGCAAGAAGACTTGCTTTGTGAAATAAGTCCCAGGTTTCCAGAAAGTGAACGGATTCCTTAAAAAAAATAAAAATTCAGAAGCACCCAGCAAATGACAAACTTTGAAGCTGTTAAACCCAAACTGCATGGTATTATACCAAATAGTGTGTTTGAAATAGTACACAACCATTACAAATGCATCAAGTAATATAATAAGTATGTATTGCCCAGCATTATGGCACTTTTCCACTGGCACAATGAACCGTAAGGCACAAATAAAGCAACCTGTGCTCATACCGTCCCCGTGCTGTCGTGGCCCTTTAGACGCTTTTATCCAGAGCCACATACACCAGTGCTTACGTTTTCATACCTGTAAAGATTCAAATCAACATCTGCTTTTTAACCAAAGGCCACTGTTTTTGTTTTTAATGTCAGTGCCAAAAAATAACCATCAACAACAATGTACCAAGTACATCGACCAAGTATAAGCACGACTGTCTGTTTGGGCTGAAGATACATTTCAGTGGGAGTTTTATATGCCACTGACAAATGTATCTTTAACTCTGTGAGAAACGTGAAGGTGATCCAGGACGTCACTAACAAGTTCTCTGGGTTTGGTTCTCATCACACGGATAAAGAAAGAAGAGAAAACATTAAAAACGAAAACAAGACTATACATAATAATAAGACAGAAAAACATTTTGCTGGTTCGACTGGCGGTAGCAGCCTAGTGAGTAAATCACTCGCCTGCGAACCCGATGACCACAAAGTCGCAGGTTCAAACCCCCCCACTTTCTACCACTGTGTCCTTGAGCAACACACTTAACCCTCAGAGTCTCCAGTAACTAATGATTGTAAGTCACTCTGACAGGCGTCTGTCAAATGCCACTTTACTCCACAGACGTAGTTTTGGTCCGTGGCACACAAAAGGTTGGGGGCCGCTGCTGTATACCAATGGAAAAGTGTAGCTGAATGCTTTATCTAACATGTTTACTTCTGTACACAGTGCCTTAACCAGCAGCCGATACCTCAGTAACACTGTACACTTTGGGCTGGTTCTGTTTTTTACCTCCTTTTGATAGCCTTGACTTGTGGAGGGCTCGTCATGCCCACTCTTGCTCGGGTACAGTGGTTTTTCCTTCTCCTGTTCCTCACCCTTCACGGTCACATCATCATCCTCTTTACTAGTCACCGGAGGAGCTATAAGAAATGCAAAAATATACACTGGCTTAAAGAACACCACACAAGTGCAAACCTTGATGTTAATGGCCTAAAGAAATAAACTGAATCAGCCAGTAACGGGTTTGTGTGAGAATGCAGGCTAACCTACTTGCAAAGTAAGCAGCATAGGTCCAAAGGAAGGGAGCTCGATTCATACAGCCCTCACACACCATCTCCAGCAGGTCCTCAGAGTCCACCACCGCACAGCCCAGGTGCTGAGATCAGGCGGGAGACACTTATTAAAACATTACAGCACAGAGGACTTCATACTGAAGTGCTGCTGATCATGTGCAGTTACATTCCAGTATTACGTTCTCCACCTGATGCCACATCTGCACATTTTTTTAGTACCCTTGTACTAAATTGCACATTTTTGCTTATTTCTGGTTTATTTATACACTATATGGAAACATACTGAGACGCCCGATCATTCCACCAAGAGAGACTCTCTCAAATCCATAGACTTTAATATAGGGGGTCCTCGAGTTACGAAACAGACATTTATGTAACCAGAATTTTGGTGTTAGTTGAAACACACCCTGGCCTAAGTCACGTAGCGATCCTAACATAGTTGTAAAATCATAAAAACACAACTAAGTCACAGAAAAAGGAAAACTCCCTCACTCATACGCCACATTACTGCGTATTCTTCCACTGCGCGCAACTAAACTAGTTCCCCCGCGTAGTCCGTAAGTAAGAGGCCAACGGTGCAAGTCGACTGTCGTAAACTCTAAGCGTCGTATGTAGAGACTGTCAGTCATGCTGGAATAGAAAAAGTTCTTCCCCAAACTGGGTCCACAAAGAGGAAGCATGGCGTTGTCCAAAATGTCTTGGTCTGAGGAAGCATTAAGACTCTCCTTCACTGGAAAGAAGGGGTCACCTGAACTTAATAATTAAAATGTATGTCCCAATTTTTTGTGCATATAGTGTATTTGCGTATTCTGTGCGTCTTTTTGTACTGGAGCCATGCCATCTCATCTCACTGTATACATGTACACAGCCGAAATGACAGTTTAATTTGACTTTCACTTGAAGAAAAAACTATGACTCCTACCTTTGAGTGGTACCAGTCTTCACAGATGATGCACTGAATCATTTCTTCACCAACCTTCCATCAGCATGAAAAAAAAGGCAAAAACATCACCACTAGAGGTAACATGATTCCTTCAGGTTCATTTACTGCACTAACATTTAAAAAACATCCTCACAAAAAAAGAATTCTTTTAAATAGAGTGTAATGTAGTTCACAGACAAGAACATTTGAAAGCACACTATTGACTCTTCAGACCATATATGGAAAAAAACTGTGATGTCACAATATTTACATATCTGCTTGCAACTGTTTAGCCCATTCACACTGAAGTTATAAGGGGTGTTTCCACCTCTACTTTTAGAATGAGGCACAAGACAGGGCAGCCAATCATAAACTGCATTTATATATAATTATAATAAGTATTTATACATGTATAAGCATTATAAGCATTTATATATAATGTCAAAGACACAGCAACCAAAACCACTGTGTATGGGATTAAAAAAAAGGTATGAAAATGGCAACCATGCAAGAAATTAATTAACTGTTTTAGTACATAAAGCCATGTGAACCTTAAAAACTAAAAATGAAAAATGTAAAATAAGGGCCCAATAATAAAAGTGATTACACATTTTACACACACTACCAATGACAGAGCAATGCCTTGTCCTACATACCTGATCATCATCATCAGGGTAAGGTCTGTCACAGGAGCAGTAACGACCAAAGTAGTTGTGATTATAAAGGTTCTTTGTGTTCTGGGCATCTTTTTCCTATGAACAAAAAAAATAAATAAATGAGAAAAAGCAGGAGGATTATGCGATATTCTTATGTTTCTGAAAGCACAATTTCAAAGTGATTTATATGGACTGCATACACATTTTAAAATATGCAATATTCATGTTGTTTAATTATAACTCAACACTTTGCATATGGAATAAGGCATTAAGAGATTAAAGAAAATCTCAGTAACAGCCTAATTAAAACACCAACATGCAAATTATTAGTCATTTTTCTCAGTGTGTGAAAAAGTGTCTTTCTGGCAGCAAAGTAAACATTCGAATAAACTCACGGCTCATTTAAACAGGTTGTAAATATTTTTGCACAGTACTGTACGAGACCATCATAAACTCACGGGACTGAGCTTGCACTTGAATGAGGCAAATTTTCTGTTCCCACAATCACAGCGAAAGTTCCTGTGGAAAAGAAAATGAGAAGTGTTGCACATGTTAGTTACACAAAATATGCCATAAGTCAACACACAGCAGGTGACATCACCTGATAATGAAAATGTGCTTTGGTGTAGGAAGATATACCTTTTGGTATATAGTTCAAAGATGTCGTGGCCATCATGACAGTGGTTAGCACAAGCAAGGCAGACTCCAGCCGGCTCCATGCCTTCACTCGTACAAGTACTGCAGGCAAACACGGCTTGTCTCTTCACGTAACCCTGCAACACGGAGAAAAAACCATCACTAAGACAAACTAAGCCCATATAGAAAAAATTAACTTTCTTTTAAACAGGAGTTCAACGTAGTCTACCATTGTGTCCTTGAGCAAGACACTTTACACTAGAACCGCCAACATTCCAGTCCCCCCTAGAACCGCCAAGGAGTGTCATTTTGACCCTCCTGCTGCAATAGCGTCAGCTATTTCTAGAAGCTGTGAAGTGGCTCATTACATCTACTTTTTTAAATAATAATGGAGATATGACAAAATAAGTGTTATATTTATGCGGGTTTTTTCACTCACATCCACAGTGATCTCTCCTCCAGACTCTCCCTCACTCAGATCCTGGTACAACAGCCTGGCTTCTATGGTTGTTATATATCTTTTGTACGGGTCCATGTCTTAAATTTCACAGTATTTTAATCGATGGTGCGCTGTCAAAGTCGGATGACATCACAAGCGTGTAGCGTTGCTAAGCAACCGGGCGCGGCATGGCACGAAAAATGACAGCTGATCTAAATGAGGGGGTAAAAATGACTCCTCAGCGGTTTTTAGGTATAAATGGTCGTATTTATTTTTCTTATCACACACTCACCAAAATCCACTAGATGATTAATAAAGCCATTTTAGGAAAAGTAATGAACTTAAAGATGTAAGGGTTTTATTTTAACAGAACTACAAGCTTTTGCAAAACGCCAGGGGGTAAAAATGACCCCATTGGCGGTTCTAGTGTTAACCCTCAGTTGCTCCAGGGGGACCATCCCCGTAACTAACGATTGTAAGTCGTGCTTGATAAGGGCGCCTGTCAAATGCCAAATTACCTTAAAAACATTAACATTTAACATTTGAAAGCCTGTGATTCACTCTCCAGTCCATTTAGGGAAATAAAGCTGCAAAAGAGGACGTTCATTTTGTGATGTCACAAAAAACAACTTATTTGCATACATTTACCTATTCAGCCTCCAGCTGTTTAACCTACACACGCTGAAGCTATGATGATGACGTTACCTGTAGGCCTTTAGTACGAAACATGCTAACACTACCATGTCTCTTCTAAAATCAAGAGTATGAATATGGATTTTTTTCACAGCCTCTACTCTTCTGGGAAGGCACTAGATAAAAGGAACAGGTTGTGATGTTAGAGGATCACAAACTGCAGCCCAAATCATCACACAACATTGGATGAAGCATCAGTGCAATGCTGAGGATTCAAAAAGGCCTCACGCCCTCCAGAGCAGCTGGTGGCCTGGTGGTTAGGGAGATACCCCTGTGATCAGAAGGCTGTGGGCTCAGATCCCAGAACTACTAGTGGCACCACTGAGGTACCCTTGAGCAGGGTACCATACCCACACACTGCTCCCCGGCACGGTGTTGCTGTGTGCCCACTGCTTCACTTGGTGAATGAGTTAAATGGATTAAATGAAGAGAAAGAATTTCAGATTGTTCACCCTGTGTGCTGTGGCTTAGCTGAATATGCTGCTCCAGAACATATAAGTATAGAAAAATGTAAAGAGACAAAAACGTTAAAAAAAGCCC
>JBBPCY010000001.1:29182532-29209224 GCA_037974405.1 Brachyalestes nurse | reverse complement strand
TTGCACCACACTATGACCCAGGTTTATGATTTACTGGTGCTTTTTGGTCCCTCTGTGATTCTGTATTACTTCAATCACGTCTTCTCCGCCGTACCGTGTATCCTCTGTACGACATCATGTACCAAAACGTGACCCATGTACCGTGACGGTTCAGTACCAATACATGTACCGTTACAGCCCTAATAAACAGTAAACCCAGTCAGTCAGTAGATTCTGTCAAACTAATTATGTCATTTGAATGTATCATAAGTAAAGTTACAGCTCATAGGCCTCTACTGAGTTTTCTGTTGCTGTTCACTTAGCTAGCATTTAGTCTAAACTAGGAAAACTACTGTCATCAAGGCTTGAGGTCCATAAAGGATCTCTGTTTGCGCTACTTGCATTATTGTGTTTTTATTACCTACTTTAACTACCTTTACTATCTTTTTAACTGGAAATTTATAGATTAATAAAGATACTGTTTAAACATTCCACGCTTTCTATATCATTAAAGGGTTCACAAAATGTTCACAATTGACCAATAATCTCAGATGTAGTTGATCAGCTGAGGCACATTTGGAGTGTAGATTTGGCTTCCTTAGTATAGAACTGGAGCTATATAGCTACAAACAACATAAGTCAGTAGTAATCCAAATCTTTTATTTTGGAAATACCTGATTCTAGATCAGCACTCTGGAGGTGGGTCGTGACCACAGACCACGTTGTCTAAAGAAGGTCGGATACAGAACATTATTTATCTATAGTATTCATACCCCAGCATTTTGTTTATATACCATAGTGTATTTAATACAGGCTGTTTTTCAGTAGAGTTTACATGACTTTTATCCAGACTTTATATCTTATATTGTTCTTGTCTCTGTGTCTCCGTGTGACCGTGCACTCGTAATATAAGCAAGTTCCACCAGGATCAATTTTCTGATTGTGATCCTGATTCTGATATGTTCATTTTTACAGCTCACAGTAATTCATAATGTGTCCTAAACCCTGCCAGCAAGTCTGCACCACCTTAATAAGGAGCTGGATGTAGCTCTATTTATATTTATCTATCTATTTATTTTTTTCGATTCCAGTTCAAAACTATAGAAGCAAAATTAGAACTCCAAACATGCCTTAGCTGATCAGCTACAACCTGGGAAAGTGTTGAAACTAGGATTGTACATTGTGTACGTTTCAGTAAAGCATTTAATTAAGCAAGAGAGTTTCAGCATTGTGTTCAGTTAAAGGTTTAAAATGTGTTCCAGTGCCGGCCTGAGTATAAAATTGTCAGTAATGGTAAAATATTTACATTTTAAGAAATTATCAATGAAAGTTCATCATTAGTGTTAAGTATAAATACTAAAAGCACATTGAAATATAATAGATAAGACCAAAAAACGGATAATACAGTCTGTTATTGTATTTTTAAAAATCTCAATCAACCTTAAAAACAAAAGTACAAGAACTTAAATTTACTCAAACCCTGTTTTTACCCAAGGTAAATAATAATGACCTGACTGAATGTTTTTAAATGTTTGATGGGCAAACACTGACTTACCATTTGAATAAAGAGGATGCTCGTCTGCAGTGAAATCATCATAAATGTCTAATTCATTATACCTCCCTTTGACTTTGTCTTTTGAGGTCTCTGAAGTTGTCATTTCCCTACTACTTGTAGAAACTATGAACTGTAGGTCTGTGCTCTTTCCTCACAGCACAAGCAGTGCTATGTTCTGTTTGTGCAAACAGGGTCAGTGTACTTACTGGCAGATACTGGTGGGTGGACTTATGCTTGTTACAGCAGGGATTCATCACGTGGGAAACACCACAGCAGGGCAAACAGTGTGAACAATGTGAAATTATTTTATTCATTTAAGCCTTTCACCAAGTGAAGCAGGGGGCTACGACCAACAGGGGGCGCCACGGAGCAGTGTGTTGGAACCGTACTTTTCTCAAGGGTACCTCAGTGGTGCCACTAGCAGTCCTGGGATTCAAACCCACAACCTTTTGATCGCAGGGGCAACTGCCTAACCACTAGGCTACCAGTCACCAAATTATTAATATAATACTAATTAGTAATATAATAAATTATTACTGATGTAGTAAATCTTACATGTAATCATTTCTCCCGTTTATTGTAAAATGAAACAATAATGTACTTCGAAAAACAACATTGGATCTTATAAAATGTTGCACAAATCTCGCAAAATGTACATGTTTAATGAAACTCATAATTAGTCAGAACTCCTCAAAAACTAGTGACCCACTAATGATTTAAACCTAATAGAATTTCTGCACTGAACAACTAAACGGTATTGCTTACCATTTTATTGCATACACACCATTAACCAGGACTGGTGTTCTGTACTGTTTACACACTCATTCACTTCAGTAAATCTGCAATATGTGAAATATTGTCACTTTACTTAAATGTACAAAATGTCTTACCTTAAACCCCAACATGCATTTACTGTAGATTACACTTATCACCTTACCCCAAATGTGCAATTACTGGTACTTAGACTTGTCACTTTGTTTAATGTGCAATACTGGTGCCTACAATGCATGTAAACATCAACATACTTTTCACTACTTTTTCATTTTAGTTCTTTTTGCCATCTTCCAGCTTATCTATTTACAAATTGTATATTGTTTTTTACTTTAATGTCTGTGGGACATAAATGCTAAATGACTTGATACACTTTTGTCCAACACATTTCACTGAAACACTGACCCTGTGTTAACATGCATATGACAAAAAATGAATATACCTAATTTTACCTAATTCTCATGCCTGTCACAAAGATACTCATTTGGGAGGGTGCTGGCCAGTTATGTGTCCTAACATGATTGTCTGATCCACATGGTGAGGGCAAAGGCCGTTTTTACATAAGTAGATATGTAAGTAGATGGAAAAGTTACACTATATGGACAAAAGTACTGGGACGCCTGACCATTGCACCAACAGGGATTTTAATGATACTGCAAGTTTTTTTCAGGATGTACAAGAGTATTTAGACATAATATATGATGACACAACACAGATATATACAGATGCTTCGAAAGACAAAACTGGTAAAACAGGAGCAGCAATACATATCCCTAACTACAATATCAATATTAAAAAAAGGACGTCAGATCATCTGTTCAGCTGAGATAATAGCCATCACACTAGCTCTACAGTGGGTGAAGTATAGCAAAGCAGTTTTTTGTTTAGACTCAATGTCTTCATTAACCAGTATTCAAAGCGAAAACTGCATGCCAACAAGATCTCTTAGACAAAACAAATCACCTAATATTTAACATAACACAACAAAAACTATCTATTCAGTTCACATGGGTTCCTGCACACAAGGGAGTTGAGGAAAATGAAAGGGTGGACAGACTGGCTAAAGAAGCCGCCAAGGCAAATGATGTGGAACTTAAGATAATATTCATCACATGCATAGTCATACAAGTACAACACACAGTGAAATGATTTCTCTGCATTTAACCCATTCACCAAGTGAGGCGCTTAACTTCCCTTAAGCAAAACAGAAATTAAATTAATAATTAAAGACAACATTAACAAAATGTGGCAGGATAGATGGAACACATAGGAGAAAGGAAGGCATCTATATAGATTACAAAATGAGGTAATAACAAAAAGGAGTGGTGAACTGAAACGGCAGGAGGAGGTATGGATGACTAGGCTGAGGATTGGGCACACAAGTCTGAATAGTGGGTTGTACACTGTGGAGAAATAGAAAGAGTGGAGCATGTTCCTTTACATTGCAGATAGTATTATAGAGAAAGAGAGAAGATGAGGAGGGCAATAAAGAATTCTGTAACTATGAATAACTTTTTAAGTCAGCCTAACAGTCAGTGTTGACAGCTCTAACACGGTATCTAAGGGAAACACAACTAGCAAGCAGAATGTCGTTTTTTTTTTACCCATCTGTAATGTAGTATCCCTTGGATCACACCTCAGCCCGGTAGATGGCGGTAGTGCACACCATTTGTAAACCGCCACTAAAACCAACAGAAGAAGATGAAACCGTGATGCCACGCCTCCGTCCGTTGGCGGAAATTTTTGAAAACGTCGAAGAAAAAAAAACAAAACAGCGCTGAGAAACTGGACTCTTATTTCAGGTAAATTTGAGACCATTTAAAACATTGGGGACTAAACGACACCACCATTTATGTTTATACAGCTACAAATATTTCAGTAAATGGGTTTTTTTGGTCCGGTTTCAGTTTTTTGTCGTTTGCTAACGGTAACTGGGTGTAAACTCAGTCTGTGTGTAGCTGGCTACCCTTTTAGCCTGTCGTTTATTTTATTTATCGGTTTAACTACCTATTTGTCTTCTTCGTGCCGTGTATATTTGTCTAGCGGGGAGTTTATCGGTTTCTGCAGATTTTATAGCAGTCTTGGCTAACGTTACGTTTGCATTCTATGTAAGTAACGTTACACTGTGTGGACAAAAGTATTGTGACGCCTGATCATTAACTTACACCAACAGGGACTGTAATGACATTGCATTCAAATCCATAGCTATAACAGCTTCCACTCTTCTGGGAAGGCTTTCCACAAGATTTCTGTGGGAATTTGTGCCCAATTGTTCTGACCGCGGTAAAGATTTGCAGTTTGCGATTCACCAATCTTTTGAGAGTATCTCTACAGTTCAGTGTGGTTGACGGTTAAACACGGTGGCATGTTGTCTTTCGCGATTTGTGAATTCTGATGACGTCATTCCCCGCCCCTAAATGTGCTGGTATTAAAATTTGTATTTTTATAGTTAAACGGAAATAATTAAAAATCTTTACCATATAAACAGGTCCAGCCTGGCTCACATTCATCAGTCTAATTTGTGATTTTTTTCCCACAAATATATAGGCACACAGACCACCACTGAATTGACTGTTTGGCTACTTACCATAGCAATATATAGTTTGCATCACAAATCACTGGCCAAAACACCCAAAAAAGTAACCCAGATGGGCCAAACTAGGCTCAAATCGAGTTTCATTTGTGAATTTTTTCACAAGTCTAAAGTGGTCAGTCTGGCATAGATCACTGTGTGTATCAGACCAGTAGTGGGGAAAAGCAGTGTTTTTACACATAAGCTATGAACAATGAAAATACACTCATAAACCACAATATCCATGTTGGGTTTGACAAAACATGATTTGGGAAACCTTTCACAAATATATAGGAACACATATCACCACTGAATGAACTGTTTAGCCACTTACCATAGCTATATATGGATTACATTACAAACTGGTGGCCAAAACACCCAAAAAAGTGACCCAGATGGGCCAAACTAGGCTCAAATTGAGCTATATGGCCATGTTACTTTCTTAGGATGCTGTTTATGGGGAAAAAAAATCACAAATATGTTTGGCCCATCTGGGTTACTTTTTTGGGCGTTTTGGCCACTGCTTTGTGATGTAAACCATATATTGCTATGGTAAGTGGCCAAACAGTTAATACAGTGGTAATATCCGTGCCTATATGTTTGTGAAAGATTTCACAAATCATGTTTTGTCAAACCCAACATATTGGACGAGAAGGCCTGGCTCGCAATCTCCGTTCCAGTTCATCCCAAAAGTGTTGGATGAGGGCCAGGCCTTTAACCTCGTTCTGTCATGTTAAATGATTCTTGTCTTTAATCTGCTGAGATGATGCAGATAGCCCTGGATTTCAACAGTGTTTCTTTAATGTTATTTGTCTCTATGTTTAAAGGCATGATGGAGGGTTATATACAGGTTTAAATTATGCCTTGTTCTTCCTTTAAAGTCAGCTATGAGTCGAAGACCCAGCAGAAGATTTTCGGAGATGCCGTCGCGCGCGACTGATGTCAGAATGAGTTTGGTGCATGGGACGCCACAGAAGTATGTGAAGGAACCTGTTTGTTACATTGCACTGAATTTTATGGCTTCAAATATGTTTTTCATATGTTTACACTGCACCACACACTACACTGTGTGTGCTGCTTGGTGTGCTTATTGTTTGGATAATTATTGTTTTGTGTATGTTTCTAAGACTAAACCTGTTTATACCTTTGACAGCAAAGAAAATGTCTTCGGAAAACTGAACATCCCAAAACCTCCATCAGGTACATCAGAGAGGAGGACCAGCTTTTTTGGAAAGTGAGTCTGCCCCTGAACTGGGCTCGGTGTTAGAGGAGTTGGCACATTTGAATGTGTTATGTTCTCTGACAAATGGCTAAAATGAAACTTTTCTGAATATGAGGACTTCTCGTGCTTGATGCTGTAATATCTGTAGTAGGCCTGTCCTTGTCACCTGGAAATATTCAGTATAATTTCTAGATATCTTATAGCAACAAACTTGATTGTTATAGAACCTGTAATTAATAATAATTAAACTTTTTACACCTAATAACAGTCTCACTCTCGTTTATGCACAGAGGTGCTGGTGGCCAGAGAAACAGCTTCTTTGGGTCCTATGGAGGCACAGAAAAGATCAAGGATCCCAGACCCCTTCATGATAAAGCTTTTGTCCAACAGTGCATCAAGCAACTTTGTGAGGTGTGTTCACTCTTATTTCAAGAATTTCTTAAACAATCTCCTGAATTGATTGGCAAGTTGAGCAAATAATATCTTTGGTTACTTAAGTATCAAACACTGTTTTGGACCCACACCCTGTAATACTGAATTTTCAGTGCAGTCAGTTTCTCGTGTTATTTGCAGTTCCTTGGAGATAATGGATTCCCGGGTTCCATCACAGTAAAGGCCCTTCAGTCACCTTCTACTAAAGAGTTCCTGAAGATCTTTGAATTCATCTACAGTTTATTGGACTCTACTTTTCAGTTGCCCACTACCAAGATTGAAGAGGAGATTCCTAGGATGTTTAAGGACTTGGGGTAAAAAAAAAATGTTCTTGTAACTGATGGACAACACCAATGTTCTCCTTAAAAAGTACTCTTTTCCAGAGCTGTTTTAATATTATCAGAGAAATGACTGCAGTTGATGTATGAACTAAAATAATCCTGGCAGTCTTGGTCGTTTTTCTGTTCTAGGTACCCATTTCCATTGTCAAAAAGCTCCATGTACTCCATTGGGGCACCACATACCTGGCCTCAGGCATTAGGGGCACTTATCTGGCTAATTGACACAGTTAAGGTAAGTCCAATGAATCAATGGGTCTTTTATAATATGAATGATTAACACTTCATATAAATAAAAAAATCATATAAAAAATGTTTCTTTTAACTGTGAGCTGTAGCGTTTTAGTGAATGAAAAATTGCTGAAATATTTTATTTATGATCCTCACAAGCGGTGAGTGCTGGAGCCCATCCTTGCGTTCATAGGACAAAATTGAATATACATAAATGTTTATATTTGTTTATTTAAGGAACTGTTTATTGGTGGTTCACAATGTGGATTTTTTTCAACCCTGCAGTGTCAACAAATCTTGTAATTGGTCTTTCAGGTCCAAAACAGTATGAAGGGTCAGAATCTGTTGTTCACGGATTTCTCGGATGGCTCTTCTGAGATAGAAGAGGGAGCCGATTACAACAAGGTACCGTTTAACCACCTTCAGCACCATCTACAGCCTGATGGACTGTCAGAATTTAGCCCAAGCATCATGACCAGCTAGTAGTGTTTAAACATAGTGTTTAAATAAAATTAATCAAGTCTTAACCTTTTAAATAAGAAGAAATAATGGGTCCACATTCAAGAAAAGGTTTAAGCTGTGGTTGGATCTGTGTTCCATGTCTGTGTTTGCAGCTCTTCGTAGACTACTGCTCTAAGACCTACAATAAGTTCATGCAGGGAGCAGACACCTTTGAGGACGAGGATATAGAATACCTCAACCTTCTGAGTGAGTCCAATCTGGCCATCTTTCTAAGGCCAGTAGTTCAGCAAGTTGAGAGTGATGGCCTGGCTTGTCTTTTTATAATGACACACAACACATTCTTCATATTTCAAAGTTAGTGTAGCTTTTCACTGGAATATATGAAATAGTGATTAAAGGTTAAGCCGTTGTTGAGCTGGACATGCTATGGTCTGGAAAATCAGATTACCATGAAATTTCCCCTAAATTTGCAATAGTCCATTGTTCTGGCTAGTGACTAGTGTTAACTTTTATTAATCTGATGGTTACAGAGAGGCTGTACAATGTGGATGACGCTCTGCTAGAGAATCAGCGAGAGAAACACAGGCTGCTAATGGAGGAGGTGGAGAGACTGGAAAAAGAGACCCATGCTGTAAGTATGGGCTTTTCTTTAACCTGATACATCAAATATATATACAGTAATCCCTCACTTTTCGTGGGGATTATGTTCCAAGAGCACCCGCGTATAGTGGAAAAACCGCGTTGTTGTGTTTTGGTTTTAAAAAAATGCCTAAAAATGTCTGTTTTTATAAACCAGGGGTGCCCAAACCTGTCCAGAAAGGGCCGCTGTGGGTGCAGGTTTTCATTCCAACCAAGCAGGAGGCTCACCTGATTCCACCTCTGTAATCAGCTGGTCTTGGTTTTCAGTTACTCAGGTGTTGCTTCTTTTTGGTTGGAACGAAAACCTGCACCAACCGCAGCCCTTTCTGGACAGGTTTGGGCACCCCTGGTGTAAACCCGAAATATGCCCCCAGACATGCTCCCAGAACACTTGAATTTCATTTCAAACTCACTTTAATGCATTACCCTTAAAGAAAATGTAAAGGTAAACCCGTATTTGCCTCTTTTCAAGGTAAACCCCTCTTTTAATTTAAGTTCCCCGCCTAGATATGCAACTCAGAAGGTTGTGTGACACAAGTATTGGGTTTTTGGAGAATAAAACCTGATCTTCTCGGGCTAAAAATACAAATGAGGGCTCATTGGAAAGGTTTCCTGGAGATCTACTGAACTGTGGAGTTTGAAGTGTCTGGGTGCTTTCCCTGCTGATGCAACTCGGAATGTCGTGGGACAAAAGTATTGGGACATCGCGGCGAGGTGAACGGGTGTGAAAACATCCAGAAAAAAAAATATTTATTGCCATAAAAAAGCAACAAAAAAAAAGGCGGATATTTGCAGTTTCCGCGTTACTGTGGGGATTTCCGCATAAAACTATGAGTTCGGTTCTCAAAAAAAATCTCAATCAGCGACTCGCAGTGCAAAACTGGGGTATTACTGTATATAATTTAATCATTGATGTTTACTAATTTATTTAGCATTTTGATGAGAAATTGTACATTGTAGAGAAGCTTCCAATTTTCTTTACACAGGTGGTGACAATAATCAGAAATTTAACACTAATGTAATATTCTGATAATAGAACTTGTAGTGAAAAATCAATCCAAATAGAAGTATTTTCTCTACTGGTTTCAGACTTTTGTACCCCACTGTATGTTTTCATGTTGTAGCTTTACTCACTGACTTTATTTCTGTCTCTGTCTCTGTCTCACTAGGACCGGCTGATGGCACAGAGGACTGAGAAGCTTAGGTTGCAAACTGATCTGCAGAAATTGCAAAACTACCGCGCTCACATGGAAACATTCAAAAGTCAGTTAGAGGACAAGGCCACCGGGCTGTCTGAGGAGCTGGAGGCTGCTGGTATGAGCTTTTCTTCAGGGAGAGTTCAGGCAGTCATGCGGAAACATGTTGTACTTGCACATATTTAATGACTTGTAGAATTCCAAAGAATGTGAACCATATCAGCTGAATTTCACATCATTGCAACTTATGGGGGGTTCTGCTCTTGTTTAAATGACTCATAATATTGTGGAAGAGATTTTATATACACTCAACTAGAACTGATTCATTGTCTCATGTGAAATGTTCAGCTGCACAAGGAACTGATTCATTTATCTTGTCAAACTTTTTGTCATAGATTTTTGTTTTTTTAAATACATGTGTGTGTCTTTGTTGAATGGGCTTTTCACTTCTGAGTGAAATTCTGGAAAATTGTTTAGCACACAGAAAATAATTTTGTTTGTATGTAGATCTTCAGCTGGAGAGTCTGAAGCAGGAGAATGCCAGTCTGCAGCATATTTTGGAGAATCAGAAGTTCACTCCAGCTGACATTGAGCGCATAAACAGGGAAAGGAATGAACTACGACAGACTGTCAGCAGCCTGAGCCGCAGTGTAGAAGAGGCCCAGCAGCTGGCATGGAACGAGGAGCTCACTTTGCAAAAATCCAAAGAGAGGGTGAGAAGGTTGTTCTATAGACCCTCTTGTCCCTCCTCCCATCTTGCAAAAGGGTCCTTCACATCTGGGCCTCCAACCAGACTGAACTGTACACACACAAACACACTGAACAACTTCTGTTGTCTCAATTCTTGAACTGTTCTGCCTTAAACAACTTGCATCCTCCGTTGTGCTGCTATTATTTGCAGTTATTTATTCCTGTTCTACCTCTAATCTGCATTTTTGCAAACGTAATGGCTCCTTTGCTAGAATACAGTATCTGTCATAATTCTGCACTCATTTAAACATCTAATGCTGAAATGACAAACCTACTTGACTGAAAAAATAACTTAATACCTTTATTCATAACTATACCTTGACACACTAGTTTTGAATGTTTTTCCTTAAACATCTGGGAGTGGATTTAGATGAGCTTACAGGTAAACAAACAGCATCATTAATACTTCATACTCCTTCTATATAATTAATATTGAGAGTACGACTACTGTCTGTGTTGCCAGAGGCCAGTTATATTCATTTAACTTAATTTGCCTATTTATTCTTGCTGAGCAAGTACCTGCATCTCGGAAGCTTGGGTTTGTATCCTGTTGCAGAACATTTCTGCTTATTAGAACTGCTTCAGACCAATATGTACAGTATATCAGTACTTTATGTCTAAATTCCTTATAGGCACTTTAAAATGAGTGATATCTGCATGGTGCTAAGTTTCTCTTTGCTTTTTCTCCCCTTCTATAGACTGAAGTAAAGTTAGCGGAGTACCACAAACTGGCACGCATACTGAAGCTCATACCACAGTCGGCAGAGAACGCCTGTGGCCATGACTTTGAGATAAAAACATTCAGTGACTTTGGCCCCACCACTGCCAGCCACATCAAAACACAGATACAGGTACCAGATGAAAGTTCTCTGGTTCATCACCACTGCAAACCCATGCTCAAAAATTCTGGCCTCATTTTAACTTTCATGTTAATGTCTATTTAGGGTCCCCTCAAAAACATGCTCTTCGATGTAGAGGAGGAGTTCAGCCGTCTAACCAATATGAAGCTAAGCCTAGAAGAGTCTGTGGAACAGGTAAAAGAGCTTCCTTAGAGAATCATTTTAGCTTCATCTCTCTACACTATGTAATGTGGGCATCAGCAATCTAAGGTGCTGAGAAATGCCACAGACACATTCATTATTTCTTGTTTCCTGCTGCTTAAGGTGAAGTCAAACATTTCTGAGAAGGGGAATGACATGAAGCTGCTAAAAGAACAGATCCGCCAACTGGACCAGCAGCTGGAGAACGACATGAAGGTATGTCAGAGAGCTGGGTGTTTTACTTCTTATTTCACCACTTGGGGTACCTTAAGATGGTTCAATGATGCAGTGAAATCTTTCAACCCATATATACACCAAATAAATAATAGATGAATAAAGTTAAAAAACAAATCTACGCAACTAGATAAGTTATTTGCCAGTATATTAGTGTTTGAAACATTGCAATATTCGATATAGCTTTATAATAGATTTCGGCAGAATTTCAAACATTTTAAACATTAGGGTAAAATGCATTTGTTTTTCATGCTATAAATAAACAAACCTTGGTTTGAGTAGGAGCTGGCTCATGAGGAGGAAAAGTGGGCAGCAGATGTGGGCTTTGCTGAAAGTAACAAAAAGCTTCTAGAAAAGAAGGTTATGGATGGCTATGAGGATGCTGAGGAGCAACTCAAAGCAGCCCAACAACAGTAAGTGTCAATGCCTAACCTTGTTCTGTCATGCTTTTAACTGATCATAATATTATTCTGGACTTCAGAATAGAAAGATAATCTCTGTTTCTACCATCAGGTACCACCTTGTGCTTCAGGAAACCAAAGAGGAGAGCCGGTTGGTGGCACACAATCTGACGTTTGTCTACAGTGCTACAGTCAACCACATGGACAAAGTTGAAGTAAGAATGAACAAACCTCCCTAATAACTTAAGATCTTTACAAATACTAGCTCTATTTACCTCAGCATATAACCCGACTGAGGGTCCGATTATTGAAGCAGAAACCTAATAATAGCGTTTAGTACAGAACAGCTAGTTTTTAAGAGAATATATATTATGAAATGATATACAGGGATTTATCAACCTAAGGGATGTTCTAAGAGTAGCCATATTGGTTGGGAGTTTAAAGTGTAGGCTTTATTTTAATTGATGCCTTAACAATGAAACCTAGTCAGAACATTTGTTTGTATGCTGTCTAAGTGCTCTAAATAACTGAATAACTGTCAGATTCTTGTTCAGTCTATTAATTTCATGTCAATTTGCATGTCTAATTTCAGAAACTTTGTCAAAACCAACTGAAAAGGATGAACAAGATGTATGAAACCATTCATGAAGACCAATCAGACCTACAACAACTGAGGGAAATGATTGAAAACTTCATCTCTAGGGCAAACAGCCTTGAATAACTGAATGAGACGCCAAGTTGTTTTTGCACTCAGTTGTTAATGTTAAATCTTATGTATCCATTTGGATCACATGTTCTGTGTACTATTTACTCTTTGTACTGTTTAATAAAAACAGTTGTTTTTAACACCCGACTTGTTTCTGATGTCTTCTGTTCATTGTAAAATGAATGTGCTGCCCCAGTTATTAATATTTTATGAGTGGTGTGGCTATAAATCAGTTATACCAGTTCATTCTCTGTTCTACAGCAACTGTCAAGCCCTAAATAGAGTCATGAAAGGTTCTAAATCTTTACATTGCACTGAGAATGTGCTTTCTGCTGTACATATGACAAATGCTTTGAATCTTGAATATGGAAGGAGGAACTGCTGAAGTATTTAAGAAACCTGGGTGTCTTATATCACAAATGAGGAATCTGACAAATAACAAGTAGCAGTAGTTCTAAGAAAACCCTGTACCCACATATAATGTGCTAGTTCAGTGCAATATATAGAATAGTTTAACATGGGCATTAAGATTGTCCTTCACTGGTAGTAAGGGGCCTTACCCAAAACCCGAGAGAGGTATGTCCCAGTACTTTTGTCCATATAGGGTTGGTGGGTCATGACCTGCCGTGCTATCGTTGTTTACCAAACTGTCTCCAGCTCAGCCCCCAGATGCAACTTTGCAAGATGTGGCTTTAGTAAAATAAAGGTCCACAGCAGACCTCCACATTCTGGTGAAGTCTTAAAGACCTAATTCTACAGAATTATCACACAGAAAACAAGTTATTTTGAATCTATAAATCCACACACTCATGTTTCCCCTAAACATGCATGGCTTTTAAAGCCTGCATTCTTCAAAATGCACTTTTACTCTGAAGTGCACATGTGTGAGTAAACTGATTCGATTCTTTAGAGCCGTTTGGAGGCGATTGAACGCATATTTAACGCAAAAAAGCAACCGAGAGACAAACGATGTCAGGTTCTTGCAAGAAAACTGAACTAAAATAAATTATATTACTTTTAAATAAAGTAATTTCTCTATATGCTGTTTTGTTGGTGTTATACGTAGTCTATATGGTGTGTTAGGTTTGGAGCCGTTTCACAATGAACCATGTAAAATAACGTATTCAATGAGTCACTGTCGGAATCGATTCCCAGTGTTGGCTACGCCTTACAGCTGGGAGAGAAGAAGCAGAGCTCGACAAAAGTTTTTATTAGTTAAAACGGGCAAATAGTCTTAATGCGTGATTATAACACAGAGACCTTCGAGTTACTTCTCTGCCGTCACACGGGTGGTGTTTTATGGGATTTGTGGAGAATTTTGACTTTTTAAGGCTGTAGGTTAGCTAGCGAGGTGAGTCAGTTTAGCAAGGTGGCTAACAGCAGAGTTGTGGTCGAGTGTTGATGTGAGGTAAAGAGATGGAAATGTTTATTAACTGCTTGGCTAAGGTTTAATATAGAAAACAAAGTGTAAACAGCTAACTGTTATTAGTGTTGAAATTCATTGACTCATATGTGTTTACAATAACATTAGGTTTATTTGTGAAAGGAGTGAAAGTGAGTGTTGGCATGGAAAGTAACATTAACCAGGTAAAGTTCATAGTGACATTTAGAATAGGTCTTCTAACAGTATTTTACGTTCCAGTAACAGTTATTTAATAATACTAACTTGTTTATATAGCATCTTTCTCAAATTCAAAGTTGCTTTACAAATAGACAAAAAACAAGAAACAGACTGTAGTAAACAAAAGCATAAACAGTCCAAATTACAGAGCAGAATCACGAGATAGGAGAAAAGGCATCGCCAGTAAATATGTTTTAATTTGGTTTTGAAGGAAGACTGAGATGAAGCATTGGGAAATATCTTAGGGAGGTCCAGAGTTTGGGAGCCAATTGAAGACAAAATTTGGGGACATCGAGGAAACCAGTACCAGACGAACGTATATGTACAAAAGTATTGGGACACACCTGCTTTTCCGGATTTGGACTAGGCCCAATACTTCCATTGAGGGGCAGTATTAATGCTTCACCATACCAAGACAATTTGGACAACGCCATGCTTCCAACTTTGTTGACACAGTTTGGGGAAGAACCTTTTCTGTTCTAGCATGACTGTGCCCAAGTGCACAAAGCAATGTCTATAAAGACTGGGTTGAATGAGCTCGATGTGGAAGAACTTGACTGGCCCGCATAGAGCCCTGACATCAACCCCATCCAACACCTTCTCGTCGAACATCAGAGCCTGCAGG
Organism: Brachyalestes nurse; assembly: GCA_037974405.1. Classification (NCBI taxonomy): domain Eukaryota; kingdom Metazoa; phylum Chordata; class Actinopteri; order Characiformes; family Alestidae; genus Brachyalestes; species Brachyalestes nurse. The sequence continues at coordinate 29,194,450 of JBBPCY010000001.1, read as the reverse complement.
GGGGATCAACTCCAAATCCAGTCTATGGATTTAAGTGCAATGTTACTAAAGTACCTGTTGGTGTAATGGTCAGGTGTCCCAATACTTTTGTCCAGCCCCTTTTGGTTCAGTGGGGTGCAGAACCATAAAGAGCCTTGAAGGTATTGAGAAGTAACTGCAGAGTTTTGCACAGACTGAAGTCTAGCAATGGTTTTTGTAGGGAGACCATGAAAAAGAGCATTACAGTAATCCAGACGAGAAGTTATGAAAATGTGAATAAGTGTTTGAGTGTATCCTTCATGGAAATAGATGCGCAAGATATTAAAAAGATTTTAAAAATTCACTTTTGACTAAGCAGCTAGTGTGGGAGTCAACTGTAATTAGGCTAGCAAGCTTGTCTCACTGCTAACTTTAACGTCCTTGTCTCCTAGACCACTGTCAAAAAAATGTCTCTGGAAGATTATGAGAGGCACTACGCATCTCTCTCGGACTCGGGATGTGAATCTGTCACTGGTCAACAAACACCTAGCACATTTAGTGGCGAAGAGGAAAAGCTGCACTACATTCCTATTCGGGTCCTGGGTAAAGGAGCTTTTGGTGAAGCCACCTTATACAGAAGAACCGAGGTAAGACACAACACTGATCCTTGTGCTTCAGGGGGCAGCTGGTGGTTAGGGCGTTCGCCCTGTGATCAGGAAGTCGTGGGTTCCATTCCCAAGACTGGTGGTCTGCTAGTCGCTGTGTTCCTGGCTGCACGCTGCGTCACTTGGTGAATGGGTTAAACGCAGAGGGAGAATTTCATGCTGTTCACACTGTGTACTGTGGTGTGTTGATATATGATAGAATGTTCACTTTCACGTTTCAGCTGCAAACATGCATTTCAACACTGGTTTGAACGATAAAGATTAGGTTACACCACTGAAATCTTGCTTTTATTCATATGTTGTCCCTTCCTGAACTCATCCTGACCCCTTTTCAGCTTTCTCACATAAGTTAGAAATGCCAGAGTGAGAACAGGATGCATGGGATCTGACACCAAATTCTGTCTTTTGCTCCAAAAGATGATGATCTAAAAGACCCATATAGCAGAAAAACAGCTTAGCTCCTTTTAAAGTTCAGAGATACAGATCTTTTAGTTAATGCAGCTTTTTAAGAACTGAGAATCACGTTTACTAAACCGCATATGGAAACTAAGCTGCGAAAAACAGGCAGTTTTTAATTGGTTGTTTTTGTGATGTCAAAAAATGCAGTGCAGTTACATCCATCAGTCTACTCAGCCAATATCAGTTTAGCTCTTCCTGTTCACCATGAAGTTATTAAGGGTGTTTCAGCCTGGGCAGCTCATTTAATGAGGCAGCCAGTCAGATCAGAGGTCAAATATGTCTTTAAGACACTATAAAATAACAGACTGTTTAATTCTGAGGTATAAAAAGGTTGGAAATTGGTCATGTAAAAGCCAATTATTGTGATTTGGTATACACAAAACCACACATGAATAAAAAAAATGTTGAATTGTTTCAGTTTTTGTATTGATTTAAATTCAGTTGAGGGTGAAGGGCTGTGAAATTGGAAGGAATTTAGATGTAGGCAGACAAACCCATTACCTTGCACCCTTGAGCAAATCCTTAGACAGTGCTTTGCTGAATATGAGGATGAGGAGTTGCTCCTTTCGTTACAGCATCACTTTTTATTTCTATTTTTTCCAGATAAGAGTGTCAGGGAGCTAATGAGTTATTCTCTTTCCATCAGGATAATTCTTTGGTGGTTTGGAAAGAGATTGATCTGAATAACCTCTCCGATAAAAAGCGCAGAGATGTCATGAATGAAATCAGCATCCTGTCCATTCTCCAGCATAATAACATCATAGCATATTTCAACCACTTCATGGACAAGAACACCCTGCTGATTGAACTGGAGTACTGCAACGGTCAGAAAACGCTATACGTTATTGATCCTGGAGGAAATTGCTCATGTTACTACTGAACGGAGACAAGAATTCTATAAAATACAAAGTCTAAATTAAAACAGAAAATACTCTAAGCATTTATTTAAGCGATGTATAACATGAAATATAAAGGCTAGAATTCAAAGACTTTGTTCAGTAAGTATTTCATATATTGATTGATTGATTGTTTGTCCAGGTGGAAATCTCTATGACAAAATTAACCAACAGAAGGGGAAACTGTTTACAGAAGAGGTACAATATAAATCCATTAGATTATTTGCAGTTAAAAATGTATTTTACATGAATAATAATGGCTAATCATGTGTGATTTGTGTTTTTTGCCCAGGTTGTCATATGGTATTTGTACCAGATTGCCTCAGCTGTGGGTCATATCCATAAAGCTGGTGTCCTACACAGGTAAGGTACCTCTATTTACTTCTATTTGGTGGTGAGTTTTGGTGGTGGTAATTGTTTATGATGTGGTGGTAATTTAACTTGCGTCTCTTTTCCTTTCTTTCAAGGGACATCAAAACATTAAATATCTTCCTCACTAAGACAAACTTGATAAAACTCGGAGACTATGGTTTGGCCAAGAAGCTGGACTCGGAGTATTCCATGGCTGAGACGGTCGGTGGTTTCAGCTGCTTTGCGTTTCATAACAAAATAATTTGCTTCCTTCCTCTTTCATGCCTTATTTATAGATTTACAGTGACGCAGTGTAAACTTGACCCAGGCATCCGCTGTTATACAAATGTAATAAAGAGCAATGCATGTATATACATGTTTTTCTGAATATAATTTTTCATAAACAATTGTGCAGTAGGTGTCCAGTGTGATCTGCAGAGGTCTGGTGTGCCTGCAGGTTTTAATCCAGGCTAGTGGGAGCACTCCTGATTCTGCTTGTCTCATCACTTGATCTTAGCCTTCAAACATTTGATCTTTTGAACTCCTGCTTTGTTGGAATGAAAACCTGAAGTCATACTGGATACCCCTGCTGTAATATATTTGTGGTTATGTAGGGCATGTCAGGGAAAAAACTTCCTTGATAGCACATTGTGGAACAACACAGCACTTTGTCTTCATTCATTTCCAGAGTCCTGTTTTTTTTTTTACAGCCTTGATGTGCGTTATATCTTTTATACAAGGTTCAAGATTCTTTATTTTGCCCTATATATAGTTATTGAAGTACAAGGTGTAGTGAAATTTGCCCTGTATGAGTGTACAATGACGTTATAGCATAATTGAAACTAAAGAGACATTTGTAAAGGCTAAACAAAGGTACTGAAAATATGCAGAAAAAATATTGCAACTAGATTAAAGTTACAAACATTATAAACGGAACAAGCAGAAGCAAGAACTTTTGTTTCCCGTACAATTTTTTTGCCCAATTAGAAGATGCTCCATCTAGCACAGAATACAAAAATATTGCACTGCAGCTGTTCCTGTGAACAGTAAAGCTGCTCAGACCACTAACAGTAGAATGATACCACAATGACAACATAGTGGGAACTTGTGAAACCAGAGCAGCTCTGTGAGTCAAAAAAGGCAGGTTTAACCTATGCAGATTTTTGTTCATATTTCAATGGAAGTCATCAGAGCGTAAAAGTAGAAGTACTTGTTGAATGTACTGTATTTTAGGTGTGTTCTGAAGCTGGACTGTGGTGGTTTTTCAAGATTCGAAATGCTTTGTTTGTCACATACATATTCAGCATGTAGTGAAATGAGCCTCTGAGTTGACCTGTAATTCGAATTAAAGTAAAATTTGGAAAGGCTTAACTAGAGTAATAAAATACACAGGAAAAAAATCTGCCATTGTTCCTCAGTCCACCTTCAGGGATATTCCATAATATTCCAGTCTCCCATTTTGTCAATACATCGGGTGTTTTGTCTACATCTAAAACTTCAATGTGTGTCATATACGTTTTTGCCATTCCAGTGTGTGGGTACACCATACTACATGTCGCCTGAACTTTGTCAAGGGGTGAAGTACAACTTTAAATCCGACATCTGGGCCATGGGCTGTGTCTTATATGAACTTCTGACTCTCACCAGGACCTTTGATGCAACGGTATTCATCTGTGCCTTTTTTCACCCCAATATACCTTTATAGTTAAAGATGAAGCACTGCTTATTTTGCATTTTGAACTCTGCAGAATCCTCTAAACCTGTGTGTGAAGATCGTCCAGGGCAACTGGACCATGGAGGTCCAATCTGATGTTTATTCAGCTGAGCTTATCAAGATTGTCTATGCGTGCTTAGATCAGGTAAGCACATGCAGTTCCAAGTTTTTTTTTTGATGGTTTATTATTTGTTATTAGGGCTGTACATGTCCTCAGGGTACATGTCTTCGTACCGAACCGTCACGGTACATGGGTCACGGTTCGGTACATGATGTCGTACAGAGAATACACGGTACGACGGAGAAGACGTGATTGAAGTAAAACAGAATCACAGAGGGACCAAAAAACGCCAGTAAATCATAAACCTGGGTTGTAGTGTGGTGCAATAGTGCCAACTACTGGCGTAACACTTCTGCTGCCTTATACATACATGAAAATATAAGCAAAAGTGTGTTTACTGGTTAAGACACAGCTGTTTATTTAAAATAAACGAAAACAAACCAAGCCTCATTCTTTAGAACTTTTTGTTACTTTACTTCGCTGTATTGTGAACCGTACCGAACCGTGATGTCAGAACTATAGTGTGAACCGAACCGTGACCTTTACACGCACACACACAAATATGTTTGTATAAATTGCCACTTTGTTTTGCTGTGTTTGACCATGCAAAACTAAGAAAGCATGTGATGTTTTTTGCCTAATTATTACTTAGCAGTGTGTCAAGTGGTTTAAAAAGGCTTGTGAGGTTTGGAGGGGTGTGTTCTGTTTTGTGTTGTGAAGGGTTAGCTGTCCAAACCCATCGTTTGTCAGCTGTGCTCCAGTTCTGCCCGCGGAGTCGAGTGTCCGTCCTGATCGGCCAGCAGCCCGTGAAGAGGAACTCATTTTGGCGCTATTTTGGTCTCTCTGCTGTTTACAAAAACACGCCCTGATGTGGTTCAATTAAACAGCTTCGTCCCTGTGAGAGAGAGAGACAGACAGAGAGAGAGACAGAGACAGAGAGACAGAGACAGAGAGAACATATACAGTCACTACAGCACAGGATATTCTTTGTTTAGGAGAATAAAAGAATGGCAATAAAGTTAAAGTGGCCCCTTATAGTCGCGGGTGAATACGCCACAGCACACTGTGTGAAATTCTTTCTCTGCATTTAACCCATTCACCCAGTGAAACAGGGGGCTGCCACCAACGAGGGGCGCCAGGGAGCACTGTGTGGGGAGTGTGCCTTGCTCAAGGGTACCTTAGTGATGACACTAGCAATTGGGAATTGAACCCAGAACCTTCTGATTGCAGGGGCAACGCCCTAACCAGCAGATGGTTGCTTTAAAAAATGATCAGAATCATACGGATGGAGCCTGGAAAAAATACATATTTTGATAATTGATTAATAGCTTTAAATTATTACAAATGAAGCTGTAACAAAACATGTTTTGACAGATCAAATCGTTCACATGAAGCTCAACTTCTGAGTGGTGGGGGAGAGGGAGGACCACTTTACCCACCCAGAAAGAGTGAAGGTAGTGGTCCAGGGTGTGGATGGGTGTGTATGGGATCACTGGGGATCGAACATGTGATGTCTCAATGGTGGAGCCGCACAAAACCCTTTAGAAATTCGAATTCGGTGAAATTAAATGAACAAAAAATTTGTAAATGGTTTATGTGTCTATCTTATGCTCTAAACAAGTGGCATAATAATAAATATGTTTATTAATATTAGAGATCTTCAGGCTGCAGCAACCTTTTCACAGTTTAACGTTTGAACAAATCAGTCTAATGGTATTTTCACCTCTCCAGACGAGTTGTGTGTGTTTCAGGACGAGCTGATTGTGCTCTTGAAAAATGTTCACAGAATGAGTTCATTTTATGCCTTTTCTAGTGATGACAGGTCAGGCTTGTTTGTTTGTTTGTTTGTTTGTTGTTTCCTCGCCATGAGATTTTATCTCATTTTTTGAAAAATACTCATAAGTTCCACGTTTGACACTGAGGTGCTACTTTTGACCGTGATTTGACCTTTAATTTCTGCGACTGCTTTCACTTCACATCAAACGTGCTGCATTCCCTCGGGCTGCTGTTCTCAGGAAGTTTGCACGACTCAGAAGTTTCGTCTTTTGGCAAGAGTGCAGAGCAGTTGACTCATGATTTCGATTCTTCTCGACTTGGCTAGAGCACTGTAATGTGTTGGATTTCCTTAAACTGCTCACTCACAGACTCGGACCGGTTTAAAAAGTGGCAGCCGGAGGACTGGTTGATTATATTTACACTGAGCTTCAATATGGAAGAAATACAGTATTGTAAAAATGCAGGATTATACATGGTTTGCATATTAATACATTTTGGAAAAAAAGAAGGAACTTCAACATTATTGTTCCCCAGTTGGCATCACAAGACCGCATCGCCTGGTGGAAGAATAATTAGTACAATTAACACAAGGCTACCTCTCTTATTTATATTAGTAGTGATTTTTGATGCTTAATTCAGTATCTGTATGTTTATGCAGTTTATAATAGCCTGTTTATAATCCCAACTGCAGAGTTGGTTCATGGTAGTACTTTCAATATACTTACAAAAAAACAAAAACGACAAAAATGAAGATACAAATTGTTCCTCTATCTGCAACCATGTATTTCTGACGGATTATCTTTGTGATCTAAGATCTTGGGTGCAGGTTTAGTGAAGAACTGAACATTAAATACCACAGAAATGTGAATAAAAAAGCTTTTTGTTCTTTTCTTTCAGTTATTTGTCTGGTACTCGGCCAAAGTAAAAACAAATAAAAAAAACCCAGCATTTCAGTATGGTTTATTAGATTTTGCTGTTATTTTTAGAATCGTAACCAGGTTGACTTTTTTCCTGCATTGTCTTTTTTTTAAAAGCCTGTTTTCTATTTTGTATTATCAGCTGTTTTGAAATGCAGCTTTCTTTCCACTAAACTATGGCTTTCTTTCTGTCTCAGTGCGAGGATGTCGCCCAGGGAAGATTGTGCAGATGACGGAGGCGGAGGTCCGGGGGCTGTGTATTAAGTCCAGAGAGATTTTCCTGAGCCAGCCCATTCTGCTGGAGCTGGAGGCCCCTCTCAAAATCTGCGGTCAGTTTCACACACTCTCCATCGGCCGCACACACACCGTTCAGTCACCAGCGTGGGTCTCACAGCAGGGTCACCTCAGTCTAGCACACGGCCCAGTCCCGGAGGGCTGAGGAACCATGTCTGATTAATCACAGCTAATTATAATGCCTCTGTCAGTTTATTAAGGACAACATCTGTCAAAAACACACCTATTCATTTAAATCAGAGCACCATGATCACGGACAACAGACACCAACAAGTGCCATTTAGACAAATATTGCACTGTTGTGTAATACATACACAGATGGCAGCTGGTGGCCTAGTGGTTAGGGAGTTGTCCCTGCGATCACAAGGTTGTGGGTTCAAATCCCTTGTGCTAGGAGCACCACTGAGGTAGGTACTGTTCAACCTGTGTGCTGTGTTGTGTTTACAAATGGACACTTTACACACTTACACAGAAACACTGATACACTGATCTAACCATGCGTCAGCCAATAGAAGGCAGCCAGGGCGGGGCTTCAGTCAGTTACGTCAGTGCTGAACAAGACGAAGGAAAAACTAATCAATTTAGTCGTCTCACATTTAGGGCTGTGCAGCCTGACTCTGATCTGGAAGAACAGGGCACGCAAAGCCTCACCTTTGCTTTCTTCTGTGAAAAAGAACAGCAAGAAGGAGTAGCTTTCCGTCACAAGCTTTAGCAATGCTCCAGAATGGACAGGGTTTTCACTGATGCTGCACATTTAACTGCTTGAACAAGCATTCCTGTTCACTGCAGCAAGCGTGTTTCATCACTATCGCTCATGTTCATGACTATTAAAATTAAAACTTCTCATGTTCGTGACCAATAGAATTGCATTAAGGTTATTGAATTCTTTTTCTGTAAAAATTTGTCTGCGTTTTTTTTCCTCTTTCACAATCAGAATTAATAAAAAAAAAAAAAGATTTTCGTTTTGACAAGAAGGGCAACTTGATTGACATGCAGAATAGCCAATCACAGAACACTATTTAGCGGTAAAATATTAAAGGGTGGGTGGGTGCATGTAAAATGAACCCACGGGAAACAAAAGAGTGATCAAGCATATCTCTTCTAAAAGCCATTTAACACTTCAAAGAAAACTCCTGCATAACTTAGAAAGACGTAAAACTTTTTTTTTCAGTCTGTTATCATCAGACCGATAAAACCCAATAAAACACGGAAGTTCAAACACAAGCCTACGCTGAGAGTCAGCAAGAATGCAACTGAAAGTACTGATAGTCTTGCACAGATATTAGACGGTCTGTTTTTGTCAGGGCGGGGCGCCCGAGGCTGAACTTTACTCACAACAAGCCAGCATGCTTTTGACAGATACAAAAATGTCTTTGTGAACGAGGCCTAAATTATGTTTTGTTGCCCTATTTTAGATGGATGTTTCAAAATTTGTTTTGAATAGTCACAAATACTCCTTTTCTCATATTCAAGTACCAAGAGCACACTGAAGAAGCACCAGGACTGTAGAAAGTGTAGCTTTAGCACACAGGAAGCAGAACTGAGCGGATAAACATCAAACCTCCTTTTACACTCTGCTAGTGTAGACTTCATTTAATGAAACAGCATTTAGTTAATTTGTCACTTAATATCACTTCCAAACCATCACTATTTTCCAACTGATAGATAACGTTATAAGGTAAAGCTTTCTCTGCATTTAATCAATGTAACCCATTCACCAAATGAAGCAGTGGGCTGCCACCAAAAGGGGGCGCCCAGGGAGCAATGTGTGGGGATGTACCTTACTCAGTGGTGCCACTTGCAGTCCTGGGATTCAAACCCATGCCCTTCTGATCACAGGCCAACTCCCAACCCACAAGACCACCAGCTACTCACAATATATTTTCAGAATTCCAAATGTGTTGGAGATTTTGAAGCATTTTAACTTGAATTGATCCCTAAATATCTTATTACAGCATTCTGACTAGATTGCAGTTATACCAGTGGTTGTTTTTTCTAATATTTCTTAGCACTCAGTGTTCAACCTATTGCTAAGCTATTAAATTACACAGACCCAAAATTTCAAAAGAAATGAACATTTGTAAATTTTTTATGTAAAAACTTGAAGTAGACATCTTGTTGCATTGCGCTGTGGAATCGCCTAATAGATAAGGCCAATTCCTTTCAAATTTGACTCAAATAAGATGCCTTATTAGTCAACGTGATCGTGGGATATAAAACCGAGACAGACTTTGTGTTGCGGACACGCACTCAATGCCTAAAAATGCTGCCTATGTAGACGGCTCATTAAGTGTGCCGGCACCGTGTCGATGCAAAGTCACTGTGTTATTTCAGGCCTGGCATTCTTTGATTATATGGTTATCCTGGGACTTTGAAAACAGAGCATTATAATGCCAAACAAGTAGACGTGTTTAGGGCAACCTTATTATTGGCTGAATTGTAAAAGATTGCAGTCTGTGGAGGTAGTTATTTGTCAGGGAGAAAAAACAGGCTTGTCCTCATAGACTAAACACAAGTAGCTGCACGCTGACACAGACATTACCGAAACCACAGTAAATAAAACAAAAGGGTATCTCCTACATGCTGTTTCTTTTGCACATAGCAGCTGATAGGAGAATGAAGTGTGTGTGTGTTATGTAGGTCAGTAGCGCAGCGAGGAGTTGGAGTACACAGACTCTATTGACTTTGAGTGGCTGACACCTTTATTCACATTCAGCTCACTTCATCAGAGCAACGTACAGACTGTTTCTCTCTCTGCCCCCCATAGTCGATCCCTTTTTTCTCTGCTCTTTCATTCTTCCCTCTTGTCTTCTTTGCCTTTTTCCTCTCTCACGCTCTCTCTTTTATACTTTGTCTAAACATTTTGCCTCCACTTATCTCTCCACCTGTCGACTGGCTCACTCACCTCTGTTCTCTATCTCTCTCTCTCTTTCTCTCTAAAGGTGCACTTGGCAGACGGCCTTATGCAGAGCGACTTACAATCGTTCATTACAGGGACAGTCCCCCTGGACCAAGTGTCTTGCTCAAGGACACAATGGTAGAAAGTTGGGGGGGTTTCAGCCTGTGGTCATCTGGGTTCACAGGCAAGTGTTACAAACAATAGTAGCACTCATCTCTCACTCTCTCCCTCTCTTTCTCTACCTGTAGGTGATATCCATGGTCAGTACACTGATCTGTTGAGGTTGTTTGAGTATGGAGGTTTTCCTCCAGAGGCAAATTACCTCTTCCTGGGTGATTACGTGGATCGAGGGAAGCAGTCCTTGGAGACCATCTGCCTGCTTCTGGCCTACAAGATCAAATACCCTGAAAACTTCTTCCTGCTGCGTGGCAACCACGAGTGCGCCTCCATCAACCGCATCTATGGCTTCTACGATGAGTGTATGCATCACACACACACACACACACACACACTTTATTAGCATGTGTAGCCTCACATTACCAGGCAATTTGTTTTGTTGATTTTGCCAAAAATCTAATGCGTACAGTATCTTCTCAGTACAAATGTAGCCACATTTGGTTTCAGAATCAGAAAACTTGATTGATCCTGGATGAAATAGCTTATCTGAAGCTTGCTTATGTAATTTTACTCTTAAGCTACTAAGCTAAAGTGGCTACAGAGTAACAGAAGTGTATATGTGCCAGTTTATCACCGTGCAAACTGCCTTACTCGCATCTGCATCGCAAACTGGACAAAATGAAGGCTTCGGCATGACTGCTACTACTGTTTGTAGCAACAAACACTGGCATACAGTGTCAGAAACCTCATGAGCAAGTCAGTTTAAAGTTGTCTACCAATTTGAGACAGTTGTGTGTGATTAGCACAGTGCTAACAAGTGGGGTATATACTTCTATTACTTACCAGCTACATTAGCATCATAGCATGGTTTGGAGGAGTGCCTGCAGTTGAGGTAAGTGGAAAACTGTCTAAATTAGATTTTTGTCCAAATCATCACTTTGCTGGGATCTACAGTTTTGCTGGGATCATTTGTGCAACATCAGCTCAAAGGTGCAGCCAGGCTGCGTTAAGAAATAGAAAGCACACTGGTGCCACCTGGTGGCCAAATCATTAAACTGCACAGGCTAAAAGACTTCAATATGCTGTGAAATGTTGGATGGTTCTCTATTTATGCCACTAATCCTGAATTTAAATATGCTTTCTTTCAGAAAACCGATCATTTGTATGTGTTTTTTTAGGCAAGCGCAGGTTCAATATCAAACTGTGGAAGACGTTCACTGACTGTTTCAACTGTCTCCCCATTGCCGCCATTGTCGACGAGAAAATATTCTGCTGCCATGGAGGTGAGTCACCCTGAAACCCTTTAACTGCCTTTGTAGCAGTCCATTACTCAAGTCAGGAGTAGACAAAAGACTCAGCTGAACAGTCAAGCAGTCACTGACTCATAATCTCATAATAATCCTAAATGGAGCTTGTTTACATTGTTAGTCCTGGGCCTGACCATGTTAAGAATGTTTCATCATGACATTCCACTTAAACCAAAAAACTTCCTGCACCTTCCATCAACGTGTGATGAATTTTGCCTCTAATATCATGTTTCACTTCCTCCTCACATCACTCACCCCTACTGTCAAGAGAAAAACACAGCTAGAGACGCACCCTGATTAAGTGTTTCATTAATTGATATTACAGTATGGAAGAAAAACACAGTAAAAATGGCCATGATTCTTTAATTGACATATTAAGTATAACCACGCAGTCTGTAGAACTGGTTAATTAAATCAGTTACACAGGTCAAAATCATCAGAGATACATTTATGTGGGTTTTGTAGTGTTTTTCATGCTGATTTCAAATCTGTGTTTAGTTTTTC
>JBBPCY010000001.1:29156954-29175462 GCA_037974405.1 Brachyalestes nurse | reverse complement strand
AACTTTAATACTTTCACATAAGGAGCTTTTTAACCAAGGTCCATATTTATATTTTGCTACATTCAACACATTTAGGGTCTATCAGCCCCTCCCCCTCCTGTGAAGTGGGCGTAGCAGCAGGCTTAGACTTACCTTCATCTTTTTTGTTTGACTTTGTCTGTGCCGCTTTAACCGTCAAAAATAGCCTTTTTAACGGCATCCAGTTCTGACCGTTAAAGTCGTTAGAGTAGAAACACCACCGAGCTAAAACTAAGGTTTTCCCCTCGCAGTGTGTGTGACTGGATTCTCTTCTCGTCTAAGGTTAAAGCGCAGACACCATTATTTCTAAACGTCAAGCTCTTCAGAGGATAAACAGACCTTTTTAATGCTATCACCTGTTTTTGGCAGCCTAACGGTTCTCCTCTGTCTTCTGTTACTGCCAGCCTTTAACGGTCTGCTCTGCTTAACACACCCATTTTCTGATAAATCCCGCTTCTTTCGGCTGCGATTGGCCAATAGTATGGCAACTTCTGTGCTCGGATTGGCTAATGGTCTACAATAGAGCAGATAACCAATCTTGGCGAAAGTAGCGGGGGACTACCAGCCAATCATGATCCAAAGCCCATTATTTTATTAGATCACACGAATCACACACTGTGATTTAGTGGCAGTCTTGCGGGTCATAAAAAATTTCAAAAGGGTTGTATCCTGCCTGCGGGCCGCTAGTTGAATAGGCCTGCTGTAGAAGATTCTGCTGCTGCTGACATGTGATCTGCCTTTTTAGTTTCCATTCATCATATCTATGATCTGTAGGTGGAAGTACCAAAGAGTGCCAGTATTGGCTCTGTATATTGTGGGAGCGATGGCACGTTCTTTCTTACGGAGTCTGGAAAAGTCTTGGCCTGTGGAAACAATGAATTTAACAAGCTAGGGCTCAATCAAGGCATCAGTGGTATCAAGAACCACTTTGGGGAGGTATGGACCACTTGGTGGGATTTTGATTACTTCAAATATTGCTATTATTACGTTACGTTATGAGTCCTAGAATGTTTGTATAAAAGAAAAAAAAAATCTTTGTGTACTAGGGTTATCCAGAGATCCCATACACCACAACTCTGACTTTAGTAAAGCAACTTGCCCGCTTTAAGATCCGAGTCATTGCTCCTGGGAAGACCCATACCGCAGCCATCGATGGTACAACATTTCTGATCTTTGCTCGTAGTTTTGTAACATGTAGTGTTACTGTAATGTATTACATGCTTGTTATAGAAATTATATGCAATATTAATATAATATATATTTTTATATGCAGAGCGGGGACGACTGATGACCTTTGGCTGTAATAAATATGGCCAGCTGGGTGTGAAGGACTTTAAAAAACACCAAGGGGTTCAACTGCTTTTGGGACCTTTTGGAGGGAAAGTTGTCTCCAAAGTGTCTTGTGGAGATGGCTTCACCATTGCTGCCACAGAGGGTGAGCAAAACACAACTTCTGGAAGTGAAAAGCAACGTTATCAGGTTTTCAAGTGGCACTGCATAAAATATTGACATTTAATGAGATTTCTGTGTGCCCTCAGACAATCAGATCTTTGCCTGGGGCAATGCGGGAAATGGACGTTTGGGTATGCCTGCTGATCGAGGGTTTGGCTCTGAGGTTTGCCCCGCTCTACCTCGCCCCATTTTTGGCTCCCTACACCACGTGCCTGATCTGTCTTGCAGGGGCTGGCACACAATTCTTATCATGGGTAATATGACCATTGCATTCTTTCTCTCATTACTCATCATAAACCAAAGCTTTTAGCTTGTAAGATGTGGTTTGTGTCAATTATTTGTAGATTTTATAAGTATGTAAGTAAGTTAACAGTCTACCTCTAATTTGCTTTTGTGCTTTTACACAGAAAAGGTCCTTAACTCCAAAACTATCCGTTCAAACAGTAGTGGACTGTCCATTGGGAGTGGTGAGTGAATTTGATAATAATGAATTATTATTATAAACATATTTGTAATTTTAAAGTTCTTTTGTAATTATGTTAAAGTTACCTAATGTGAGCCTTTAAATAGTTTGAAATTTTACTTGTATGTGTGTAAATTTCAGGTAGGGCTGAATGATTTAGAGGAAAAATACCTAATAGCGATTTTTTTTGTCCAATATTGTGACTGAAGTTATATACTAGATTCTGACCTGAGCCTGATAAAATTATTGGGATACATTATTGGGATAATGTAGTTCTGTACATGCGCATCTGTCTGCTGTTGATTGAACTCATCTATAGGCAGCTGATGAGTTTAATTTTATTACTCGCTATTTCCCACTCTAATCATAAGACAACACTATTGATAAAATAAACTGTCATTGTTTTATACATTATAAATAATTGCATAATAAAAATGCATAATACTTGCAGAATACTTGCAGCTCTTACAATTTGATCATTGCACTTCCTTTAAAAAAACAATGAATCTTTCAGCCTTACTTTGAGGTCTGTCGTATATTCATTCTAAGGCATAATAGGTCAGGGTTCCAGCTCTTCTTTGGACCTGGGTATTGAGCCTGGCTCAGACTATGAGCTGCGAGACGGTATTATGGGGGGCACTGTGGAGGCCGACATGGGGGATAGAGGGCTGGAGACTCCTATTTTCTCAATGGAGAGCAAGACCAGTGAGAGTTCTTGTCCATCTTGGCTTCGCAAGGTATGCACTTTACATCTACACATCTCTAAAGGCACTTTTCTGTAGGTATACAGAAACCATGCTGTACCAAAACTGTACTGCGATGGCACGGAAGTTGTAGCATGCTGCAGCGGTGATGCTGAAGTGTTAGCAGCGCAATTTTCGCCTCACACTTTATGACTGGTTGTCATCCGAAAACCAAGAACATGGAGTCAAACCAACGAAATGTTTTTTCGTCATAGCCACTTTTGCAATTGTGGTTATTTATTTTTGTATTGTCTTGTTTGATTTTTTTTTGTTAGTGATTTCTCACAGTGTTAGAAAACTCCCACTGAAATTTATCTTCAACCCAGACAGACAGTCGTGCTTCCCAGTTAGTTTGTCGCTTCGTTGTTGTTGTTTTGTTTTTGTTTTATTTGCATGGACATTAAAAAAAAAAAGAACAATGGCCTCTTTCCAAGTGAGAGGCAGTAGCCTAGTGGGTAAAATACTTGCCTGTGAAGCAAATGACCATGAAGTCGCAGGTTCAAACCTCCCCACTTTCTACCATTGTGTCCTTGAGCAAGACACTTAACCCTCAGTGTCTCCAGGGGACTGTCCTTGTAACTAATGATTGTAAGTCACCTTTACCAAGTCCATCTGTTGTCATGACAACATTTTTTTGGCCAATCAAAAGCAGTGATATAGTCGGCTCGTCCCCCTTTCAGCCCTGCCGTTGAGCAGCACAGGTTCAAGCATCACAGGGTCACTTTCTTTGTAATGGAAAAACATGTGTTTCTGGTACAGCACGGTTCCTTGTGCCAGTGGAAAAGTGCCATAAGTCACATGTACACAGCTCTTTCTCAGGCAAGGGAGCACCCACATAAGCTAACAGGGACTCATCTTCAACCTTCCCTCCTCAGGAGCTCCTGGATGCAGAGTTCATTCCCATCCCTGCGGGCTCCAGAGATTCAATGTCTGGCCCTCTAGCTTCCCCTTTTTCAGAAAGTGCCACACTCCCTTATGATGAGCTACAAGAGCTAAAAGCAGCTGCTGCAGCTGCCACCAGTGAGAATGGTCTCATGGTAAGGGAGGGGGGGGTGTATTTTCATCTAAAATGTACTTTATTTCTTATTTTCATCATTGTGTAGATGAAAAAAACCTGTCATGATTTCATGCTGTTTTTCTTGCAAGCAAACTGCATGTGTGGACTACGAAAGGGTCAATGGATTGGAATCTGGAACCTGGAAGAAAAACAGCCTCTCGCAGCAAGACACTCCACAGACCTGTTGCCAAGCAAGTAATGAGCTTGCCCAGGTAAAGGTTCCATAAACAGAAAGAAACACAGAGATGCACCGCTTACACCACTCCTATGTGGGATGTTTTCATGTGAGAAATTCACATGAAAACAGTATCAGGATCTTTCTAATTTTTCATGTTTTATGTCACTGAAGCCATTGAAAACTAAATCTGTTCTTTCTGCCTAGCTTCGGGAAATGCTAAAAAAACAAGATGCCACTATCCAACTGTTACAGAAACAAGTGAGTAATATAATTCTATTAAGCCCTGTTGGTAATGTTGAGGATAACAATTATCTTGGTGTATTTTGCTGTTGCAGTGTCTGTAGAATATACTATGAAAATTAAACAAAGTGACATTTTTATTGTGCTTATCAACTGAGTTCTCCATAGTAGAGTGTTTATGAGCTCTGATGACTAGCCTGTTGTAGGTGTACGTAATGTAGTGGTCAACCAGAGCAGCAGCCTTTAGCATTAAAGTTAAACCTTATTTAAAGCCATTTACCTCAGCAGTGAGTGTCATTCTGTTATAATTAGATTAAGTTCAAACAAGAAAGCAAGAAAAATGATTAAGATTTGTTTCTAAAAATTAGTTGATATTTTGTGAGCTCGTTAGTAGAACGTAGATTTGGTTATGGATCTCTCCCCTGTGCCAGGTGTACGGTCCTGGACCCCCTAGGGGTGGCTGAGTGATCATTGGTGATCAAACTTGTAAACTCCCAAACATTTAGACAGTTGTGCCACTCTGGAGACCCCTTTAGTGTTGTTTTAAACAGATTTTAAACATATTTTCTCAGGTCCCTAGGACTTTTACACAGTATTGTAAATGTCACATAAACTGAAGCATTGATCATTGTCACTATGTGGGGATAATGTAGAGCAGCTGTAGTCTTTAAGAGCCAGTGTCCAGCACAGTCTACACATCCCAAATACATCCAATTCAACTTCTTGGTTAATTGCTAGGTGTATTAGGTATGTTTGATTAAGAAAGTAAAAGATATACATTCCATGTGAGTATTAGGACAGCGAAATCAAGATTTTCTATGCACACAAATAAATGATTTAAGATCGTTATCTGCGTCTGTCCTTTAATTTCTGGGAATATTTTGGAGTTTTGGACATATGATTCAGCGTTTTGGGACCACATCAATTTTTACAAGTAATTGTGACTTTTTTGCGTTTATTTATATCCAAGCTTCACATTTAGTATAGGCAAAGGTATTAACTAAATTGTCTTGATGTACTAAAGCTATGAAACATGTTATATTGAGCACACTGTTGCCTTCTGCTTATTTTAAACTTGGCTGCTAAGGTAATTTCTGTTATTACTTTTACAGTACAAAGATCAACTCGAAGAGAACGAGAGGCTGTGGAAAGCCATTCGTGACCTCAGATTAGAAGCTGATCATTGTGAAAACAACAACAACCACCTCCACGAAAGAAGTCTTTCCGATGAGTAAGAATAAGGGAGAGTTTGAGCACACAGAGTTTAAAAATGAATGGTTATCACTTAGAATAACCCAGTGCTGGTCAATACACAACCCGAAGTCTTGGGGAATGAGCTGATTGGTGAGGATGAGTTTGTTGCTGAAATTAGCCGTATGGTCCTCACTTACCAAGGCAGAGAGGAGGAGGACTGTGCGTCTTAATCACAATATTTTTGCTGCCTTTACAACCAAAGGTTACTCTTTGTTTTACATTGGCAACATCAGGTCATATTAGATGGCAATGCCATTACATTCCTCCTATTGTTAGCGCTGCATCATTGATACATGTGTGTTTGCCATACAACATTATGGCCATTTTACCACTGAAACACATTAGTAATTCAGATTCAGGACTCAAAATGTAAGCAGTCTTGACTTGACTGTAAAAAGGTTATTTGTGTAAAAGTGTAAAAAAAATAGTGTAAAAGTGCCTTAAAAGTTCTGAACAAAGCTATTTTAGGTTTAAAACCCCAGCCATTGTTCTTCAGTATTGGTTTTTACACCAAAAATGCCTTTTTGTTCACAATTTGATCATGTCTTTAAATTGTGGATTGCAAGAATGTAATCTCAGAATGTGCCTCTGAATATAGCGCCATAAATATTTTAACAACTTCTGTTGCAATGCTTTTCTTTTGAAGAGTTGTTGAGACATGCAGCTCATGGGACACTTGAGTGTAAATGTTTTCTTGGTTATATGCAAATGTGTGCAATTTTGTTTCACAAGTTATCCAGTGATGTATGATAAACATGCACAAACTACTGATTTCCCTGGGATTGTATTCCCTCGTCTCACCGTATTACAAAATGTACAAAAAAATTAATGGAGCGGTTATCAAACGGTCGTCAAACAAACAAAAAAAACCCTCCAGACCCAACAATTGTAGACCCACTCTTGGGTGCACTGAATGCTGTAGAAGCACAGCATCATGCATTTGTCTAGTGTTTTTAGGGCTCTGAAGTTTTGGGAGGGCAGAGCCCGTCCACGTGCTTTCATGTGAACGCATATGTTTTGAGAGTACGAAAGTAAAACCAAAGACTTTTATTGTGTTTGTGGGTACATTGTTTACCTAACTGTGTCATGTTTTGTTATTTTGTGTTGTTTTTCCTGTTTTTAACGGATGCATGTTTGTACACCGTGTTAATTCTGGGCAGTAAGCGCCACACCTCTTCAGTACTTACATTGTTATGTATAGCCTGTGAACCCCAAAAATTCATGATGCCATGGATTAAGTGCCTTGATCATTTCCAAATTAAGCTATGCAGGCTTAGAAAGCTGTTTCATTTTTTTTCTCTTTCCATCTTAAGTTATTTTTCTACATTATGTTTGTGCAGCAGATGTATGGGCAGAGTACTGGGTGTATGTATTCCGACTGTAACCACTCTTCACAGAAGAGCATTGCATGCATTGTGTAAATAAAAGCACTTCTGTCAAGAGAACAAGTTATGAGGTGTAATTTAATTCACCATGCTGTAGCTATTCTTTCTGATAGCCTTTAAATGAACATGCTGGTCGATGAGCCCTTTTTTGAAAGGTTAAAGATGATGCATAGGTGTGGAGGTAGACCCTGTTTAAATTGGTCGTTATTAACATGAGCATCTACAAATGTTCAGACTTGTTTTGACTTTTTTATTTTTGTAAATAAGATGCTTATTGACATCAAAAAGCAAGTTTTAGTAGTTTTTCAAGTCAAGACACTTTTTAATTATAGCTCTCTTTCATCTATAAAACATACAAACCGCTAAAACCGCTTGAGTTTACTCTGCGCCTGCAGTTTCATTATTGGTATGACTGCTGTTTTGTGGTGAAATTCACTTTGCATTTTACTGGCAGTGATTTGTTTTGGATGTTGACAGTGACTTGTTTCATCTTGAGCTTTAAATTTACTGTAAAAGATGACCGTGTAAAACAGCCCCGCCGTTGCATTTACTGGCGATGCCTGGGAGGCGGAGGTCTGCTCTTAATGTTCTGACACTTAGGAATGTGTCTCTCTGCTGGACCAGGGGCAAAGCGCCTGCCGCAGTGGGGACAGTTTACATAATCTGGGTTCAAATCTGCACCGCTCTGAAAGCCTCCTGGTGCGGGAGCACGAGCTTGGCGCAGGTTATAAATTAATGCCTCGTGTTTTTGACGCCAGTTGTTCTTCTTGAGCTGCGGGTATAAACAAAGGGAAATATTTCAGGCTGATGTAAGCAATTAACCATAATTTGTGTAACATTTGTAGAACAATTTGATTTGTTATATTTCATGGGCCAACAAAAATGAAAAAGAGCCCTCGTGCTGTGTGGTCTGCACGGCCTTGGAGTAAACTATGAGAACATCCTATAAATTACAAACTAAGAATTTATTGACATTATGGCAACAGATGGAATCATTTGAAACATAAGCTTACCTCTGGTGTCCTTCGCTGGACGTTTGTCTTCATGAACTTCTCCAGGTCGGTGCCCTTGGCCCTGTACTGCGCCGAGTCAAAGGCTTTGCGTTTGGACTTCTGCTGTTTCTCACAAATCCTGCTGTGCCTCTCAAGGCGGTCTTCTAAGAAGCACCTGTGGCATATTTTACAGGGTATAAGCTGGACAGAAGCATCAGGGCCCCGCTCTGGGTTGAGATGCTGGTCCCTCTGGTTAAGGGGAGGAGACTGTGGGGCTCTTTCAGTGGATGGCTCTCCAGGTTGACCTCTTCTGATGCCACCTGTTGTCTGATGTCCTCTTTCTTGGGTTGGTCGCCAGTCTGCTGCAAACCCATTCATTATATCATGCCTTGAGTTTTCCTTTAGTTTTCCATGTGAATTAGACTTGAAGGCATCTATTATATTCCATTGCTTCTCCTTATATTCCTTCTCCATGTCTCTCACTCCTCTCTCTCCATGTACTCTTTCACCTCTTCTTTGTCCATCATTCCCTCTCTCCTTCTCCTGCCATTCTCTCCAGTGCCATTCTATTGATTTTTCTTGCTTAATCTTGTCTTTTTTCATTTTCACTATATCCCATTTCTGGATTGTCATGTCTTCATGGCGGTCCCATTCATTTTTCCGATTATAGTCAGTTGGTCTCTGTGTGTTTCGTCTCCTGTTCTCCCAATCTGTTCCCTCTTTTCTTCTCTCTCTATAACCCTCCTCCATCTCCATCTCCCATCTCTCAGTGTCATGTTTGTTCCCCCTCCCCCAGTCTCTGACTCTTTCCTTCTGACCCTCATTTCTTCTGCCTCCTATGGCCTGGACTCTTTCCCAGTCCCAGTTCCCCTTTTCTGCACCGTATAACCTGTTTTCTGCTTTTTCCATGGCCTTATTCCTCTCTTCTCTTTTGACCTTGTCCCCAGATCCAGCCCTCAGATGGATCTTCCTCAGTTCTTCTTCTGCCTTGAGCAGCTTTTCTTGGAGGATTATTTCCTTTCTTTGTATCTCCTTAGTCATTTGAATCTGTTTTTCAGGAAGTCTGAACTGGTCCTCATATAATTCCTGGTACCCGTTCGTAGCTTGGACATTGTTCTCACCTCTTTTCCTTGATTCCTGATGGAATTCAGAATCAAAAGACTCCAGTCTATTCCGATTCTTTCCCTGCATCCTATCACTGGTCTGTTTCCCCTGAGGTGGACAGGAGAAAGAGTAATCAAGTCTCTTCCTGTCTTTTTGTGTAAAATAGTCGCCATTCACGTGGCAGTTGTTTAGGTTGAAGGCCCTCTTGTGGCACACGGGCTTCATAGGGAAAATACTGTCCACTTCAGATTTCTCCATGAAAAGGTCACTGCTTTTCTCCTCAGGGTCAGTTATGCGTCGGGCTGTGGCAGATCTGTGCCTATCCTGGAGAGACTCTGAGTTGTGCCAGTTTCTCTCACGAGAGGAGTACTCTTGCTCCCAGTCTTTGAGGGCGATCATTTTGCAGTTCTTGTCTCTTGGTGTGCTCAGAAGAGACTGAGGCCTTGAAGATGAGGGTGCAGTCCCATCCCTTCTCCTTATTGGTGGCAGTTTTTCCAGGATCACCTCTTTCCCCCAAAACATATGTGCAGGGTGAGGTTGCGGCATCATTTGCAAACGTGGCATATTGATTTTATATCACCACTAAACAGAATATTTACCAACTAAATAGAACTGATGTTCTGTACTGGCTCAGAGTTTAAATTAAGTTCTAGATTAGGCTAGAATTAATGTAATGATACACTTGTCACCAGGTCACTACTGTTTAATACTCACTGCTTAATGTAAAAACTGCTTTAACAACTCACCAGAACTGAGTTGGTTCTGACCCTCTGTGGTTCTGTGATGTGATCAGGTCTCATCCCGAAGTCCAGCTTGTTGATGTTCGTTGCCTAGATACGAGCAAACACACGTCACGTTCCATTCGTTCATTTGATTGGTTCTCCAGAGCTGAAAGTGACCCGGATGTTTCAGTGCCTCAATGCTGCCAGCTATGAAACAAATTGGAGCCTCATGAACAAAACTCTTCTTTTTCAGAGATTAACTGCTTATTTATTACTCTTTAAGGTGCATATGGTTTTGCAACATCTTTTGTATCTTCTTTTATCCTCTTTTAAAGCCATATGCTGTCTGGTTTTGTCCTGAGAGCTCTAGTTTAGCCTCTATTTCTGTTTGTTTTTAGCATCGTGGCTGTGCTAGCTCCTCATTGTGCCTTGTTTTTCGTTTCAGTTTTAATGTAATAAATTAAATAAGATGCCGTTAATTTTATGTGGCGATTCTGTGGCTACATCGAGATAAACTATTTTTATGGTGGTGTATTAGATAGCTATAGCCCTTGTGTAAAGTTACATTAGAGCTCCAGGCTGCTGTCTGGCTGTGCTGGTTGGTCCTGAAGAAAAAACGCAGGGCTGTCCATAGCTCTAGCTCTTAAGCCTTTACAGGAACATTCTGTAGCCAAAGGAGACGTGTGTGAACAATTTTACATGCGATCAGTGCTTTTACTTTCAGAATTTCAGTTTTATTTTTAGATTTGTAATACACTACATGGACAAAAGTATTGGGACACAGCTGTTTTTCAGGGTTTGGGCTAGGCCCCTTACTTCCAGTGAAGGACAATCTTAATTCTTCAGCAGACCAACACATTTTGGACGACACCATGCTTCCAACTTTGTGGACCCAGCATGACTGTGCCCCAGGGCACAAAGCAAGCTCCATAAAGACAAGTTTAGTGTGGAAGAACTTGACTGGCCGCACAGACCCTTGACCTCAAGCCCATCCAGCACCTTTGGGATGAACTGGAATGGAGATTGTGATCCAGACTTTCTCGTCCAACACCAGTGCCTGACCTCATAAATGCTGTACAGAATGAATGGGCACAAATTTCCACAGAAACTCTAAAATCTGGTCGAAGGCCTTCCAAGAAGAGTGGAAGCTGTAATAGCTGCAAAGGGAGACCAACTCCATATTAAAGTCTATACATTTTGCAATGCATTATTAAAGTTCTTGTTGGTGTAATGGTCAGGCATCCCAATACTTTGGTCTATTACATTTTTTTTTTACCAATCTTTAACCGTGAGAGACTCTGACTGGCTGAGGTGTTTTTAAAGGGCCCATATTCTACATTTTCTTTCTCTTTCAACGTGTGCACTTGTACAGTTCATATAAATATAATTAGAAATATAATTTGTAATTCATTATAATTCATTCTTTTTCAGCCTGTTTATCCCTCAGCTAAAGAGGCATAATCAGGCTGTATTTGTTACATTGCCCTTATGACTAATATATATGTAAATTATGTCTTCTGACTGGCCTCCCTGAATTACAGCTCTTTCAGGTCTGAATTTGCAGCTCATTATATTGTAGCTCGTTTTCCATAAATGGACTGTATGGGATGTGGGGGTGAAAGTACATTTTGAAACTTTAACACTGTTTGTGCTTCAGCCTTCTTTTTAAGTTTAGGAAGTGATATATGCCCTTTAATAGGCTGAAAGGCATTGCATTCGCAGTACTAATGTTTTGTCCAGCCCTAGATTAAAGTGATTTCCATGACTGTCTCTAAAAACATTTTAGCATCTTACATTTGTGGCAAGGAACCAAGACTGGGGAAAAACAATTTAATGCGCGGTTAAGCAGGCTGTCTATCAGTGATGCGTACCCTGTCGTTAAATACTGCTGATGTGCTCCTAACCCCCCACTAACTGAAATGTCTGCTCCATCCAGACCGTAACCATGTCTACAGAGGGGCTCCTGTCAGTGGACTATGAAGTGTATGGGAAGGTCCAGGGTGTGTTCTTTCGAAAATATACTCAGGTAAGTTTAATATGGCCTGCACAGGTTTCGTCTATTTATATAGTGGCACGGATTTGTTAGTGAATGTTTGTGTGTGTGTGTATGTGTATGTGTATATATGTAATATAAAATACCGAAAAGCTGTCAAGAAGAGGGAATATTACGTAGAAAGTGTTGGAAGCAGAAAAATGATCAGACTGACTTTGACAAAGGCTGAACTGATGGCGCACGTGTGTGTGTGTTCCACCTGTCTGTGGTTTTTGGTTGATGGGTGTTTATATAAAATGCATGACTATATGCACACAGGCTCACAGTGTCTGTCTGTTTTCAGTCTGAAGGGAAGAAGCTTGGTCTGGTTGGATGGGTGCAGAATACCCAAGCTGGAACCGTGCAAGGGCAGCTCCAAGGTCCAGCCTCGAAAGTGAAAAAGATGGAGGAGTGGCTCAGAACCACTGGGAGTCCCCAGTCACGAATCATAAAAGCAGAGTTCAGTAACGAGAAGACGATTGAGAGCTTGGATTTCAAGGACTTCAAAGTTGTTCACTAATGAGTGCAATAACTTAATGAAACAGTGCCCTGACTACTTAAATTATTTTTTTTTTTTAGACTTTCAAGATAAGTTATTTGTCTGTTACTACCACAATACACTCCAGTGGAGGGGTACTTATGTACACGAATAAATATACCTAACAGTAGAATGGCTTCGTAATTCTGTGTGATTTTTAAATGCAACTGTAATTTAGCAACATATTGTCACTGTCCAAAAAACCCCAAATATTTCCAGAAGGGTCGTTTTACAGGATAAGCGAAAAATCCTTTACTTCTAGTGTAACGATTTTTATTCAGATTCATTATTATACACTGCTCAAAGAAATTAGAGGATCACTTTTTCATCAGTATAGCATTAAAGTCAATTAAAGTCCTGGGATATTGATCCGGTTGGTGAAGTAGGAATGGTTTTACAGGTGGAGGCCACTGACATTTTTCCCTCATTTTTATGGACTGTTTTTCACTAGCTTTGCAGTTGGCTAGGATCAGTGTTACTACTGTTAGGAAAGAGGCTACCAGTAGTCATAGCCTCTTGATACCTTATTATTTACTCTTATTAAGAAGCAATACCTGGATTCTACAGAGTTTGTATAGGTAGTCCAATTCCTTCAAGATGGCACATCAATATGTGCCATTGCCAGAAGGTTTACTGTGTCTCCCAGCAGTCTCAAGAGCATGGAGGAGATTTCAGGAGACAGTTACTTTAGGAGAGCTGGACGGGGGTGTAGAAGGTCCTTAGCCCATCGACAGGACTGGTATCTGCTCCTCTGTGCAAGGAGGAACAGAATGAGCACTGCCAGAGCCCTACAAAATGACCTACACTGTCCACTTGTCTACATGTATCTGACCAAACAATCAGAAACAGACTTCATGAGGGGTTTCTGAGTGCATGATGTCCTCTAGTGGGCCCTGTGCTCGCCGCCCTGTGCTCGCCGCCCTGCACCGTCAAGCTCGACAGGCATTTGCCATAGAACTACAGACTTGGCAGGTCCAACACTGACGCCCTGTGCTTTTCACAGATGTAAGCAGGTTCGCATTGAGCACACGTGACAGATGTGAAAGGGTCTGGAGAAGCTGTGGAGAATGTTATGCTGCCTGTAACGTCGTTCAACATGACCGGATTGGTGGTGGCTCAGTGATGGTATGGGAAGGCATATCTATGTAGAGGGACACACAGGCTCCTCTACAGGCTAGACCAAAGGTCGGCAACCCACTGCTCTGGTGCCGCATGCGGCTATTTCATCCATATGTTGCTGCTCCCTGTGGCTTTGCAAAATAAATAATAATGTAACATTAGAATGGCTGAAACCTGCAGCCCGCAGACACAGCTGCAGCTAGCAGACACAGCAAGGTGTCCAGCGGACTTTAGACCCAGAACACACCATACAGCGTCAGTCGCTGATCGCGTTTCTTGGCCGAGTATGTGAGCGAACACATCCAAGGAATTTGATTCCGGTCGATGGTGTCTCTCAAGCACAACAGTATAAAACTACAACAACATGTAAATATACGTGTGTACATTTTGCACCTTTTTGCATACGATTGCACCTCAGACTGTCCAGGAGCTCGGCGATGCCCTGGTCCAGATCTTGGAGGAGATCCCGCAGGACACCATCTGTCTTCTTTTGCATCACATGGATGGGTGGCATGTGCACTGTTCACTTTGAAAAGAGATGGCACCTGGATGCATGATGAGAACAGGACAAGATGACAAAGGCAGTGTGATGCTCCGGGAAACATTCTGCTGGGAACCCTGGATCCAGACATTCATGTGGATGTCAGTTTGACATGAACCACCTACCAAAATAATGGCAGTTCCTCTTTCAGCAGGATGATGCGCTCTGAGGAACATCACAGAGTTAAAGGTGTTGATCTGGCCTCCCAATTCCCCAAATCTCAATCCAATCAAGCATCTGTGGGATGTACAAGAACAAAAAGCCCAAACCATGGAGACTATATTTACATTTATGGCATTTAGCAAACACTTTTTTTTATCCAAAGCGACTTCCATTCCCTAAATACAGGAGACAATCTACCGGAGCAACTTGGGGTTAAGGGTATTGCTCAGGAACTAGTAGGCTGAAGGTAGGATTCAAACCCATGACCTCTTGGTTCAGAGACAAGTATCCTACTTATTTTCTTTGTTGTCAAAACATTCCAATCAGGTTATTTTGCGTGGCTGACTTTCACTGTGATTGTGCTGCTTAAAATGTTATTTATTTTATTCGCTTTTCTTTCATATGTGGGACGTTTTCACACTGGATCAGATGAGAAGTCCTCAGGATCCAGCAGTAGCTGTTACAGCTGTTAAGTGTGCACAGTCAGCACATTGGAAACCCTGTGACCAATAAGAAGGTAACAGTCCCAAATGTATTCTTACCTGAAAGCAAAAATATCAGACTGCTGAACCAGCAACAAAAGCTATTTTAACTTTCTCCTTGCAATAGAGGGTACTATGTTTGGACCACCATATGAGGTGCATTCCCACAGTCATAAATTACTAAACATGCTCTGATAAATCACCAAAGTGTACTTTCAAAGCCCAATAAAACTCACCATTGTTTCTAAATCTCCTTTTTATACCGACAAAGTCATTAACAAAACATTCAGGTTTTCCAGCCTCATTAGCTACACTTGCAGAGGTTTTAGGTCTTCAACTTTGCCAAACATGGGTGAAAAAAATGTCTGAGTAAGCACATTACCTGTGTAAAATCAAGCTGTAAGCCTGTAAATTATTTCACAAAATAGCATAGTTCATAGATCTCGTCTGAGATGAATCTTCAGGGCCTTCCAGGTCTTTGTAGAAGGCCTAATGGTTTCTGGGAACCAAGAAAATAGTAAAAGTAAGTAATCATGTTTGATTTTAAATGTTTTACTACCCTTATTACATTATTAAGTTTTGGTTGGAAACAATAGGGTTATTTTCCTGATCTGGCAAACAAAAAAAAATCAGATTTCTTTCTCTGTGCCCTGTTGGTGGCAGCCCGCTGCTTCACTTGATGAATGGGTTAAATGTAGAGAAAACATTTCGTGCTGTTCACACTGTGTGCTGTGGGGTGTTAATATATGAGAAATGGACAATTTACACTTTGTGACACCAGAACGTTTTGCACTGGTGTGACCAAATGGTTTGGTCTAAATTTTGGAATAGGAGGCAGCAGAGAGTTTGAATGAGCCCAGCACAGCACAGCAATTGCTGTAACAACATAGATGTCCTAAGCAGTATTTCATTCATAAAGTGCAAGTACAACACAGAAGCCTCATTCTGGGTATAACTGAATGTAATTCTAATTAACAGAGCGCTGTTTATGAAACATTAAATTCTCATAGCACAGACTTATTCCACCTTGGTAGGTCCGTTTCCTTACAGGAAGACATTTAGTTGATTTCAACACGAGGTAATATTGGCGCGTGCTGGCAGCAGATACTCACCTCTTCTTTGCTTCCACGCCATGTTTCATGTCTAAATTGACCAGCTGGTCTGGGACCCTCCCAGTACCTAGACCCCAGAATGAAAAGACTTATTGTGAGAGAGCCAAACATTCCAGGAAATGACTGTTCCCCCCTCCACCTCTCTGCTTCCAAACCCAAACCTGGCTGCACGTTTTGTACACTATCTTTTTTTTTTAAAGGCTCAACAATTCCAACCACCCATATGGAACCTTGCACCATGAATAATACCAAGTTCATTTAAAAGAGCACTTCCACTGTTTGGCACCCTCTGATGTATCGTGACCGCTGCTGCCGTGAAATGTGTGGAAGGCACGGAAGATTTGCTCCCAAAAAGGTGAAAGTCCTCCGCTCTGAGGGGCAAATCAGTCTAATTTACTTTCACTTGATGAATAAAAACGCCTGGACAAACAGATGTCTGGTGGGCAAACAACAGCCAGTCGTACTTTGACGAAAAACATTCTTTGGAAGAGGTTCTTTGGTAATAGCAGAGGCTCAGAGCCTTTGAGCCCCTCAGACAAGGCCTAATGATAAAAATGACGTGTCTGTAATTTTTCTTCATTTTTCTTCAGATTGTTTATATTTGAACTCTGCAGGCCTTTTAGTAATACCCTTCTTATTAAACTTGGGTTGGAAACAATATCATTAGGTTCTGGAAAATTATCCAGTCAGGTTTTTTCACTGTGGTATCTAGACATCTAAGTTATGGTGAAATGCTGAGCGGGGTGCTGCAGCACTCAGAGAAACTGAACAGTACTAGAATGTTGGCACTAGTTTTTGCACCTTCATCAAAAACAATGGTTTCAGATTTTTTAGACGCTGTGTCCAGTGTGTGGTGATCTTAATGTGTCAGTTTAACCAGAAACATAATTGGGAAGTGACGGTGGAATTCACCAATCATGTTTTGATTTATAATTGGTAGGGCCAATTTGAGAGAAACCACTACTCACTGAAAGTGAACATGAGTGGATGTTTAACCCATGGATTCAAATCTAAGAGCAGCAGCTCTATGCCAGGACTTTTTTCACTGAAGCAGTCACTCTAAAATGCTGCATACAAACTCACATATACAGTACAAACAAACCTGAAAGCAGTAAAAGTTTCAGGATTTCTGTGTGTAAAAGTAGTTGATACTGTGTGAGCTGGTGAGGAGAACACAGGTTCGGTTCCAGATTCCTCCTCGGTTCCTCCAGCCGTTGTTTGGATTGTGAAACTCCATCAGCGGCTCCTGATTTAATTTAATGAAGGACTGATCGAGTCAAACCAGGTTTCTGAGGAAACTACAGTAATACTGGACTTCCACAAGAACTCACTGATATACTGAATATAAAATAATTATTTACTGAATGTTATTGGTATGAATTATTTTTCAACCTCTTTAGTATATTTGAATAAAACCAATCCCAGCACATATTAAAAACTAAAACTTTTGTACAGTCTGTTACAAGCTTCAGGTAAAACATAGAATTCAGATGTATTTAATCTTGCAGCGGCAAAAAAAGGAATGCTAACATACTACTATAATCCCACAGAGACACTAGCAGAAATTATCATATTAAAGATGTTTATTTTTATTATATTTTGATATTTATAGTCTGAAACAAAGCCTTAGATCTAATAGTCACAAATGTTACTGTATCATGTAACTGTAGAAGTGTAGTCATGTAATGGTAAAAGTGGCCTATAGTAGAATGAAAACTTCTTATATTCTTCTGGAATTTTAATCTTTTTTTCTGCTTGGATTTTGGCAGCACAGCAGCAAAGACCTTTCAACACAAACATTACTACAATATGGGAATACTGTTGTCTCACAATGTCAGGTTGTGTGACTCCCACACCTATAGATGGCAAAAGCATTTTGTTCCTTCAGTTTTCATCATTTCTCATATACCAGCAGAATTTATGATCCTCTGGGTGTCTGGTTCCTATTGCCTTTAACTGATTTCTTAAAAATGAATTTCACATTAAACCAATCAGAATGACTTTGTTTACATCTTAGCCATTTAATTATGAAAAACTGGAATTCACTTTTAATCACCTACAGGATTTACATCCCAATTAAACAATCATGGATGACAGCTTAAGCCTTAGTGGATTTAAAAAAGTAAAATAGAAATGAGAAAATTGTTTGCTGCATTTCCTCAGCCAATAATCATGAGACGTGTGGTTTGGTTAAAAAATGTTTATTATTCACACAAAGACATTTTTACCTTTTTTATCATGGATGCCAATACTTATGGAACTGACCATAAGCTCACACCAAGTGCCATAAATATAAATTCAGTGCAATTTCAGATTCAAACTGAAATTCATAGGACAGGTCTGCTGTGATGGAAAAAGTCCTGTCTGGCTCTTCCCCTCCAAACGGAAACAACAACTGTAACAACAACAGAGACCCTTAAAGACTAGCACTGTTTCCACGCAGTGCTTTCCCGAGAACCGGGCTTCAGCTCTGCCGTTAAGCGCTGCCTGACTGCCGAGAGCACAGCATGACACAAATAATGTAGCTTAACTGCGGCTCCCTGAATCATGAACATTGTGCCAGGTTGTCACTGTGACTTCACTTTATAACATAGAGTCTCCTCAAATCATGTCATGCCAACATCAAAACTTTTCTCACTTATATACAGTTCACACATTACTCATGGATCTAATGGGCTGAGAATGTGAAGAACAAAGCAACCTTGTCTCAAATTTTAGATCAGTTTCCCTGCTAGTAAATCATAGCTAGGCCTGTTGTCACTGGACTTTTACAGAACGTCGAGATTTCCAGTCCGCCCCTGTCTGTCGTGCTGGCTCCTGGTCCATTGTGTAACTGACGCCACCAACATTAAACCCTTACATACAATGGGACTCTGGGCAGGCTGTAGCCGACATAGAAGCACTTTTTTGGATC
>JBBPCY010000001.1:29139497-29150698 GCA_037974405.1 Brachyalestes nurse | reverse complement strand
TTCCGATCTGCCTTAGTTCGTGGAAGACCGACACACAGGGCTGGACTGGCCATCGGGCATTGCCCGGTGGGCTGGTGGTAAATTTGGGCCGGCGCGGAATCCCATCAGCACCACCCCACCCCCAACCCCCCCCCCCCCCGGAACGTCATCGAGTGCGGCCCCAGCACGATGGCCCTAAATTTGCGCCGGCCAGGTGTTTGGACCGCCGAGGAATCCTGTCAGCACCACCCATCCCCACACCCCATGGGAACGACAACCTGGTGGGCCGGTCTCGGCTCAAAATGCCTGGGCCGATTTTTGTCCCAGTCCAGCCACGCCGCCACAACTAAAGTAGCTCCGCTACTTTAACCACCTTGTTTGTCCGCTCAGAAGGAATCAATAAACCTCCACTGTGTTTTAATGATACCAAGTGGTAGCTTCGACCATATGATGCTGGTTCAGCATTTGTCACCAAACTACCACGGCACACATCACAAGATAGCTTTCTCAAAATGTGTTAAATGACAAACCCTGGTAAGGCTGAGCAATTGTTTTGATTATATTTGGCCATTATAAAATCCTGTATAGTGATCACGTTCAGCCAAAACATTGTTTGGAGGCTGCATTGCTTTAAGATTTTATAAAGTGATGTGCATTTCTTTAGGAAAGCTCCAGAGTTTGAGAAAAGTTAACTAAAGAGCTGACAACAATCTTAATAGTGCCTACGTTTAGCCAAAACGTTGTTTAGAGGCTGACTTGAACACAGGAATGCACAGCTTTGATTGCTTAGCCTGGATTAGCTAAGGTTAAGGTTTATAAAATGGAATGCAAATAAAATCTGTTCAGCCTTACCTATGAAATGTAATCCCTTGGGATCTGGTTTGGAGCATACAGTCCCATGCAGAACATGCATGAGGCATCTTTATCCATTACTTCACTCCACAGCAGTGCCTCTCGCAACATGGCGCCGTTGTTGACGTACGATACAACTGGTCATGCAGCGTCTAGTAATATTCTATGTCAGTGGTCAGTCTAGTAATATTCTATGTCAGTGGTCAGTCTAGTAATATTCTGTCTATGCACAAATGGCTCCAAATTTTCCCAAAGTTAGTCAAAGAACCGACTCGTTTGACAGAACGCATTCTAAAATACAGGAAAAATAAATATTTACTACACAAGAAACACTTTTACTTTGGCAACAATTTAGTCCATCTTGTTTCGTTTTAACGCTTTTTACATGGGGTAAGACTGGAGACAAATTGTGCTATGACAATTTAAAAAAAATTATATCACATTTGACAGAGATTATGGCTCCAAAAAAAAAAAAATTCAAATATTTTGTGTTTAGGAGCCAATGGCTCCTAAGGTTTTTATTTTGTCTGGAGCCCTGCCATGGTATTTAATAATGTACCAATGAGGACTGAAGTGAGCTTTTTAAAACATTTTACAGGGAATCCTCCAGGCTAAACATCTTCAGAACCAAAGTAAACTGCAAAAAAAACAAACATTTGGCAAGTGAACGTACATTAAACCTAGTCAATATTACTAATATTTCTCACTATAACATGGTTGTAAGACTATTAAAGACTATGTAAGAGAATGCAACCTATTTTTAATTACATTCACTGGTTTTATTTTGGGATATTGTGAAATACTCAATTGGCAGATAAATAACCCATGAATAAAGTAGATCAAGATGTTTCCACAGGCCAAAATATCATTTTTTTTACAATATTTTTTTCGCCCTAAGTCTACTCACTAGGCCTGTCTCCAATGTTATTCCTCACAGGAACCTGTTTTTGACAGGTATTTTCTAGCCCTACATTTGGAAAGTGAGCTCCAGTGTCTATTGTGCTCATGACTGCATCATAAAGGAAAGACTATGGCCTACAGCAGTGCTGTTTTTAGGTGTCTATTTTAGGACTGCAAGGTCAGAAGCCCCCAGCAGCAGCAGCGTAAAGGGGAGAGGGAGAGAGAGTGAGTCTGGGGGTGAAAGACTGCTAAAACAGAACTGGAAGAGCATGAGGATTAATACACACGACGGGTTGGGGGGATTGGATATCCCCCAGGGAGGGACTGCGCAATGGACCTTCTTAGTGAAAAATGGCTGGAGGAAGGACCAAACTGGCCCAGAGATTCAAGGTGGAACATTCATTTTGGAGATTTCTACAACAACATTGGTATAAGCACATACTTCTACGCTCTGGTACCTCACACGTCCTGCGTCCCAGAAGGCCATTTAGGTCACATCTCCTTGATTTCTCTTTCCTTGTGACCCAGAATTTTTTAACTAATCCATCATGTTGAAAAAAAAAAAAGGTTTCTAAAAGGTTCTTGACTTGAACATGAGGTTCTCTCTCTTACAGAAGCTTGTATGCAATGTGTGAACATTTTTCTTATGCTTCACACTGCTAATATTCACAGGCTCCTGATGGTTATGATTAGATAAGTTAGATTAGGGATGAAACAAAACTCTTCATAGTGAGTAGACCATGAAGGTTGAGCACTCTTGTTCTATGGGGTCGTTTCGAAGAACCGATCTCAGCACCTTTATGATGGTACTTAACAGAGGCACAGTTCTCTGTGCCCTTTGAAAGACAACAACGATATAAAACAACACTTTAATTTCAGGCTCTGTATATTGAGTTTTACCCTGGCTGTGTTTATACCTCTGTGAAGAAGAAATGATTTTCTGGGTCTTGGTTTTATATATCACTGACTATATTGCTCTCATTTCTCTCATTGACTGTCTCAGTGTGTGCGATAGAAAATGTGGACATTGCACAGTGTTACAGTGCTCTAAAATAGCTCTCTGTAGTATAAAACCCACACATGTCAGACTTTTCAAGTTGGTTAATGCTAAAATCCAGACATGGACATAGTCATACGCATGTGCCAGCCAAGCATGTCATTACACAGCAGTGTTTAGTGCAGAAACCTTGTAATTCACTTTCTACGCTTTTCTGAACCCATTTGCCACCACTAAGATAATGCCAATTTACACTAAAATCTGAATGCCATTTCCAGCGTTCACACCAAGCAAATCTTTATGAATGTTATCATTTCATAGCAGCTCTCCAGTTTAAAACACATACACTTGAAGCTTGTAACATTCAATTAACATTCTTTACTTTGGATGTTACATTTTGGATGCTGAAATAACTCAAATTCTTTCTCTAAATAATACAGGAGCCTATAAGTTCATTAGTCACATGCCCAACATACTTCAATGGGTTGGAATGCTTCTTCAGTGTGACCTAAAAGTCAAATACAGATTTATCAGATACTACACCGTAAAAAGCCAGCTTGGTTGCGATAACTTGAAAAGCAATTAAGAAGCACAGTTCTGTGGCATGAAAGTGATCTTAACTTAAAATGTTTTGTTTCATGTTGGAAACACAGAGTTAACTTGAGTCTTACTTCAGAGTTATTTTTCATTAATCAGCTGGGCAATGATTAGACCAAAAAGTATTGGAATGCCTGACATTACACCAACAGGGAATTTAATGACATTGCAGCTACAACAGCAGCTACAGACACTCATCTTGGAAGTCTTTCAACAAGATTTTGGAGTTTCTGTGGGAATTGAGGAATAACATTTTTGTGAATATTAAAATATTTTATTTTGGCTATTTGTAATGTGCATATTGCTACATTGTTTGTCCCAAAAGTTTTGCACAGAATTATAATGCAGGAAAAAAAGTGTACGGTAAATGCAACTAATGTAAATAGTTGGGTGGTAGGTAGTGTTGTCACCTAACAGCAAAAAGGTCCTGGGTTTGATTCGTGGCTGGGTGGCCGAGGACACTTTCTGTGTGGATTGTTCTGCCAACTGTTTTGGTTTCCCTTAAACTTTAACTTAAGATTCTATCCAAAAGCTCAGTTTCCTCAAAACTGCTTGAAGTCACTACAAATGTGTAGAAACAATGATATCAGAAACATCTCCATGTCTGCAGATAATTATATAAAAATGGCATTGGTCAGATGTTTAGATTTGACCAACTTCACACACATTTCTTGACAGTTTTTTGTTCTCTGGAAGATTTAGGAAATTCAGGATTATGTTGATAAAATGTCTGCTTTCATTTATTTCACTGCATTTGTAAACCTTTGCCCTTTATTTCCACATTTTGTAACGTATCTCCATCAGTATCAATATGGGCAGATAACACTATAAACACCATGTTAATATGGTCGGGGTCTTTTTTTTCCTCACTTCACTATCTAACCTCTTTTCTACTTTCATTGTGGATCTGGATCTAGAAGACAGAGAGAAAATTCTAGGATTCATATGAATATCTATGAATTCATGTTTTAGGGTTAAAGTGTTAAAAGGCATAAATAATAAGCTCATTCAAAAGAACTCCTTTAATATATCCAGGTTTCACACTTAAACCCATTTCACAGTATCATTTGTTGTAAATCAAAGTCTCTTTCAGGATGGATTTCTTCATATGGGGTTGAAACCAGGGCAGTTGCTTCTTGTTTACTCACAATAGTTCCCAGCTGCTAAGAAAGGCCTCACTTCACTTTTAATATTCACTTTGAAACTGATCTCCAAAAGTGGGTTTGCTAATTAACCTAATTGCCTATGCCAAAGTAATGTGAGAAAGAGAAGGAAAAAAAAAACAAAACACAAAACAAAAAGCGCCTGTGTTCCAATACGCAGAAAATAGCCCAAAAGATAGGCTACAGCCTTTCAAGTTTGGCTAACTGGGGGCGTAATGTGTGGTGACAGTTTCCAGTAGTGATGGAAGGGAACATTAAAGTGGATCAGAGCACTTTCATTCTTTCACTACACCCACATCCGCGGCGGCCCGTCAGCCGAGACTTGCCAGCAGTTACCTCTCTCTGTATTTCTGAGTCTCAACATTCCTTGCATTTGATTTATCTGTGTTTGGTGGTTCATTGAATTGTGGGGTCCTTGTTGGCCTTTGTCTGCTCAGTTTGGATCACCACCTGTTTGATGATTCTCTTGCTCTGTGTGAGTAATAAATCCCAGAGTTTGAACTGTGACTTGGAAATCAGTGGCAAACACTCTCAATTTCCTTTAGCTGTTGTCATTTCTAATTGCTGAGTCTATGTTACAGGTGACATTTTATGTTGTCTGGGACGGATATATATGGCAAGCACTGCATTTGCATATTGTATTATATTGCATGTGTAACAACCCCCCGTTCCCCTCCCCCATTTTACCCACACCAGTCCAGGCAACACAAACACACACACACACAGTAATGTAAAAATATACACATACATGAATAAACAAACCCTTAGAGTATTGGGTGTTTTGTTTAGTGCAGTTTATTGTTTTAACAGCGAGGGTTAGGGAGGACTAGGAGGGACATTCTTGCAGAACAAAGATTTTATTTATGGAATAAACTAACAACACACAGGAAGCAAAACAGTAAGAATGGTATAAAAACACAAAAAGCCAACAGTGGACCAAGATGACATGGCAAGGGTTACAGTTGACAGAAAAAAACTCATACAAACACAGAGATATACGTACAAATGATAGGGAAGTGGAAGAAGCAGGGGAAGACAGACAACAGGTGGGACCACTAGTAAAGTGAGCAGCAAGGGGCGCTAGTGGCAACAAGGACCTCTCCAGAGCAGCAGGTGGCACCAGTGGCAATGAAGCTCTCTCCAGCATTGTAGGGCGTACAGGTGAACAAAAGTTCTCCAGACCAGAAAAGTGAGCGGGCTGTCAGTGCCCGATCTGTGCCACCTTCCCGGTCAGTTCCGGGCATGCGTGCAGTCAGAAAGCAGCCATTTTTCTGCCCGATTGGTCCCACAAACTTAACCGCAGACAGACCTGAACATAACAGACTTATAGCGAAACTTTACAGCAATACATATACAGTAAACCCTCGCTTATCACGGGGGTTACATTACAGGAGCACCCGCATATAGTGAAAAACCGTGATGTTGTAATGTGGTAAGAAAAAAAAAGCTGCAGGGGGAGCCTGCATCAGAACACCAGATCTGTGAGGGGGCACTGGCATCAGCACCCTTGGGAAGTCAGTGATGATCCTAATCACCAGGGGGAGCTAGTGACGAGGCACTTTCCAGAGTACCTGGGGCAGCAGCAGCAATACGGAAATCCCCTGCACAGCAGGGGCACTGGCATGAGAAATGACCTCTCCTGGGCGGCAGAATGAGGGAGACTCCCCGAAACACAAAGTAGTGCTTGCGATGCTCTCAGAATCACTGGGGATGCTGGCAAGGGGGCACTCTGTGGAGTATCAGATGCATCCGCTAGGGAAGTGCCCTCCAGAGGGAGCAATGGCGGGCAGTCTGGTGCAGACCCAAGCACCCGCTCAGAGGCATCCACAACAATGAAGCGGGCTGCTAAGGATCCAAGCGCCCGTGCCATGACCTCCTTGACGTAGGTCCAGTCTCTGCTCTGAGGTGTCCTCCTGGACTCAGGGATCGTTGTGGACCCGAGTGCCCATCGGGAGGTCTCCTCAACGCAGAAGGGGGACACTAAGGATCCATTCCAGGCTCAGTCGCAAATAATTCTACCACTCAACCAGGGTGGAGCTGGGAAACCAAAACAATGAACCATGTGTAGAGGGAAATGCTCAGACAGAGAAAAGCACAGGATATGACAAGACATCACATACACTAACACACAGCTCATAATCCCATTTGTACACAGTGTGAACAAAAACGCACTGTATGGTCAAACAGTTCAGGAGCAACATGGGAATCTAAAAGCATCCTAATGTCAGCAAGAGGGGGCACGGGATGCTTTATTTAATGGAAGTGTGACCTGACCATAGTGCAAGGATCCTTGTGTAATTGATATATTGCAATTATATTGATGGGAGAGGAAGAGGAGAAAAAAAATTCAGCTGAATAATTTTCATTTCATTTCATACCTTTTAGCTATAAAACAGATCGTTTAATGAAGAAATTAAGATGATACCTAATATGATGAATTAAAAAATTATATAGATTTATACATTTTTCACAATAACAAAAACTGAAGTTTTGATTTTTTTAAACTTAATTTTAGAAAATAGACTACATTCCACTATCTGCATAAGTTGAGTGACAGGTCAAACAGCAGAAAGCCAATGAGAAGGATAACATTAAACAAACACTGTTGTAACAGTAATTATACTTAATCCAGGTCTGAAACTATGCCCTGTTGGGTCTTAGAATTTGAGGAAAATGGGTCTAGAAAGTCCTTTGTGGGAACTCTGACTTATAAAAGTCTGCGACGAGTTTTCTCAGAACTGTAATTTGATGCTTTCAGTTCATGCTTTCTGGTAATATGCATTTCTCTATAGAGCTCAATCATATTCCTGACATTTCTTAAGTGTCTCATGTAATCGTTTAAAAAGCATTTGTAGTATTTTAGCCCCCAATGTAAAGAAAACCAAGTTTCATGTCAAGTACTTGAAAGTTTTTAAAAGTCAAGCTGGAATTTTCTAGTCACATTTGAACCTGTTATGTCAGAAAACTGGCCCCTGAATGCAGACCTGTACACACCACAGTGGTATTTATGGGCAGTACAGCTGACTCTGCAGGCTGTAGATCAGGTCTTTCACAGGAATGTAGGACACACAATTCTGCATGTGGCATATTGTCAGTAAGTCCAGCTTCTCTACTCTAGTGTATAATTGGTTGAAGTTTTTAGAAATCAGAAATGGTTGTAAAGTTATTTAAATTTAAACTTGTCAGGAAGATGTGGCAATTGATGTCGACATATAACATTAACACGTGTCTGCGCTTAGAGACATCAAGTACTGTTCAATTTCTCCACATGCCACTCAGCATTTTGCCTTTCCTGCATTAAATTAGATGTAGAATGAGACCATAAAAGCTACAGGAGATGATATGGCTTGAACATTTTACTGAGAAAGACAATTTAAACTCTTTAATATAAGACATCATAATTGCCTGGGACCACAGCTAATGTCAACACAGACACTGTAACTTATTTCACTTCGTCATACAGTTCACTTCATACCTTCTAGCTGGAAAACAGATGGATTTGTGAAGAGGAAGTTAAGATGATACCAAACATGAAAATAGGTGGGACAGGGTGCTGGCCTTTACAGCAAATGTAACTGTTTTATAGTTTTTCAAAGGCAGCTTCTCTCACAACGCAGCAGGGATCCTCAACTCTAGCCTTGGAGGAGCATTGTCTAGTAGAGTCTGGTAGTTCCCCTCCTTACACAAATTCACTAAACCAAGCAACAGGTGAGTAAAACCAGGTGGGTTTGAGCAGAGAAGATGCACAATATGGACAAAACTATTGGGACAGGATTGTTTTTCAGGATTTGGGCTAGGCCCCTTACTTCCAGTGAAGGGCAATCCTAATGCTCCTAATGTGTCCAGTTTTTGGAAGGCCCTTTCCTATTCCAGCATGACTGCGCCCCACTGCACAAAGCAAGGCCCATAAAGACATGGTTGGATGAGTTCAGTGTGGAAGAAACAGAGCCCTGACCTCAACCCCATTCAACACCTACAGTGGGGCAAATAATTATTTGATCCCCTGCTGAATTTGTAAGTTTGCTGACTTACAAAAAAATGAACATTCTCTAATTTATGAGGTAGTTTCATTTTTATGGAGAGAGACAGAATATCAACATGTCATTGAGTGAACTAAGTATTTGATCCCCTATAACCCAGCCAGACTTCAGGCTCCCACAGACTGGCTGTGTGCCCATGCTGAACACAGATTACAGTCAATCTATCAATTACAGATACTCCTGATCTTAACTCGGTATGTATATAAAGCACACCTGTCCACAGAATCAGTTTCTTCCATTCCAACCTCTCCACCACCATGGGCAAGACCAAAGAGCTGTCAAAGGACATCAGGGACCAGACTGCAGACCTGCACAAGGCTGGAATGGGTTACAAGACCATCAGCCAGAAGCTCGGTGAGAAGGTGACAACTGTTGGTGCGATTATTCAGAAATAGAAGAAATATAAAATCACCATCAACTGCCCTCAGTCTGGAGCTCCATGCAGTATCTTGCCTCATCATGAGAAAGGTGAGGGATCAGCCCAGAACTACAGGGGAGGAGCTTGTTAATGATCTGTAGGCAGTTGGGACCACAGTCACTAAGAACACACTGTTGGTAACTCACT
The DNA here is from genome assembly GCA_037974405.1 of Brachyalestes nurse. Lineage (NCBI taxonomy): Eukaryota > Metazoa > Chordata > Actinopteri > Characiformes > Alestidae > Brachyalestes > Brachyalestes nurse. The sequence continues at coordinate 29,141,605 of JBBPCY010000001.1, read as the reverse complement.
ACATCATAATGGACTGAAATCATGCAGTGCCTGAAGGTCCCCCTGCTCAAGAAGACACATGTACAGTCAGTCTTAAGTTTGCCAGTGAGATTCTAAATGATTCAGAAAAGGCTTGGGAGAAAGTGCCGTGGTCAGCTGAGACCAAAATCCAGCACTTTGGCATAAACGCAACCCTCCATGTTAAAAGGATGAGAAATTCTGAGTATGACCCGAAGAACACCATCTCCACAGTCAAGCATGGAGGTGGGAACATTATGCTTGGGGAGGTACAGGATGACTTCACCGCATTGAGGGGCCATTTGATGGGGCCATGTACTGTAAAATCTTCGATTAGAACCTCCTTCCCTCAGCCAGAACACTGAAGATGGGTTGTGGGTCCTCCAGCTAGACAATGGCCCAAAACACATGGCCAAGGTAGCAAAGGAGTGGCTAAAGAAGAGGCACATTAAGGTCCTGGAGTGGCCTCGCCAGTCTCCAGACCTCAGTCCTATAGAAAATCTGTGGAGCAGCTGAGAAACCTAAAGGATTTAGAGTTTCTGTAAAGAGGAGTGGGCCAAAATCCCTTCTGAGATGTGTGCAAACCTGGTGCCTGACCACAAGAAATTATGTGCTTGCCAACAAGGGTTTCTCCACCCAATACTGTCATGTTTTGCTTGGGTATCAAATACTTATTTCACTCAGTAAAATGCAAATCAATGTATAACTTTTATGTAACATGTTGTTTCTTGATTTTTGGTTGATATTCTGTCTCTCTCCATAAACATGAAACTACCTCATAAATTAGAGATTGAAACTTACAAATTCAGAAGGGGATCAAATAATTATTTCCCCCACTGTATATATATATAAATTTAGATCATTGCTATTTACAAAAAAGGAGCTCTGTTGGACTGGTGTTAGTCTTCAGGCCTCTTTGTCCAGTGGCCCATTTTCATAATTTCATAAACCCCTGGTCTTGGAAGTGGAAGGAAGAAATTATTCCACACTAATCCCTTTTTTAGCAGTCGTCGTCCTCTCTCTGATGCTGGTTCACGAATATGTTCGGCTTTAAACAGGGTATATACAGCAATCCTTAAGTTAAATTTAATAGCCTTTAATACCTTTTTTTATTACCTTCAGAATTTTTTAAAACCATCATGACACTGAGTTGCGAGTGTTAATCAGTGACCTTTCTAATGTTTGCGCAGATTTTGACATATATAACACGACACGACAATAGATTTACAGACTCACTGATGTTGGCCCAAGGATTAAAGCAAAAAAAAAAAGACAAAAATTATTAATTTTTTTTTACCAAATGCACCATGTCGCAGGCCTATACCACCTTGGCCATGCATCACATTTTTACACTGCGTTGTCCATTATCCCCTAAGCCCCTTGAGATACCACACAAATCTTGAATAAATGAACGCGCTCTGAACGCCATAGACGTTTTTGTTGAGTTTTGTATCTGCGCTTGATTGGCGTTACACTGGCATTGGTCTGAGCTGTTTAACTCCAGTCTGCAGTTTCCCAATATGTAGTTTTGTGTATTCACCTGTGGGGGCAGTAATCATTCTCTCCTGATTGTTTACATGTTGGGATTTGTAGTTTTACATTTTCCTTCAAAACTGGATTTGTTGCCTATCTCAAACAATTGAATTGTGGGTCATATTCAGTCCTCCAGAACGCCATGTAAGCGCAGTACCGCCGTTTTCTTCGCGTTCATCAGGATTTCGATTGATGTAAAAAAAAAAAAGGTGCATGAAAGGAGCGCAGGGACTGGGTGCCGTTTGAAGACTGAGATTTAACGTTATTCCAATGAGCAGAAAAACGGTCGGTGCTCAGTCCGCGCTCACCTGCACCACGAACGCATGAAAAACGCCTAATACAGACGCCCGTGTGAACAAGCCCTCATTCCTCACTGTTTTGTGGATGTCCAACACGACCAAAGGCCGGTTAGCTGAGCTGGTTAGAGCATGGTAGTAATAACACCAAGGTCGCGGGTTTGATCCCCGTATGGGCCGGCTCGAGGGCAGTTCTGCCTTTAATAAGCAATTTCCTCCAGGATCAATAAAGTTCTCTGATCTATAGCTTCCTTTCTCCTTACTATGAAGTTTGGCATCTTA
>JBBPCY010000001.1:29124908-29136329 GCA_037974405.1 Brachyalestes nurse | reverse complement strand
ATATACACACACATTAGTTGCTTGTGCTTGTGTTCTGTTCTGTGGAAGAACAATGTGCTGGAAGAACAATGTGCTGATGCTGTATATTTTTCCCTTAGATAGCACTAAGCCACTTCATGGTCTGATCCATCGCTGTCCGTGTGTGATGCAAAGGTCTTGTTGCTCAACAGAATGTTCAGTTTATTGAATAGTTAAGGTGGCAAGGTGCTTTTCTTTTTGTTTTTTCTTCATTCTTTCTTTTTTCTTTTTAACTTGGGCCTTCTCCCAGTTGCCCCTTTGCACGTATTTCCTGATTGTATTGATTAATATGGGCCTACAGGTTTGTGCTTTCTCTGTTTAGAGCACCAGACTAATCGAAGACAGCCACTCTGTGTGTAGTGCAGCTGAGCTGACTTTGTCATTCGTCGCTTTTCACGCAGATGTTGGTTTCGAGGCGTAGAGGAAATTTGAATAATGCTTAATGAACACCATGTTTGAGGATCGTTTGCTTTGTTCGTTTGCTTTATTTATACTCCAATGCCTGCTGGCTGCTGGCTGGGATAATGCAGCGCCAGATTATTTGGTGGACCTTTCAACTTGCTTGTTGTTAGTGATTAGTAGGTGGTGATCTAAACAGATTTTTTTGTAAAATACATGACTGGTTCAAAAATACACTGGGGACCTTACAGGGGACCTTTTCTACACATTCTGCACACATTTTAGTGCACATTTTCTATTTATTAACATTCTGGAAATATAAAAGGTGCCATATCGTTTGCATAGGGTACATTTTATGGTTTAATTTCATTAATAAACAGTCAAATTAAAGTCTGGGCATTAAAGTCTGCAGATGTGTAGATGATGTGCACTTATTTACAAAACAGCAAAATGCTGTTTGGCCAGGGGCACCCAAACTTTTGCATGAAAGTATATATTTGTTACTTTTGGTGATTTATTCTGACAAGTTATCATTTGATAATGTACTATATTTCATTTTAAAAGGGCCTTTAATAATACTTTTACAGTAATTCAGTGCAGCAATATTTGAGGTTTAGTGCTCAATATAGGCCCCGACCAAGAGCAACACATTCTGTATTACAGTGCTCTATAGAGCTTTCTGGTGAAAATCTAAACAAAGGGAACACTGTTGTATTCCGTTTATTTTTCCAAATTACTCATGCTGTCATCGCTTGAATACATGCTTGTCCTGACTGGCCCGCATGGAGTTTTATTTGGAAGTGTGCTACAAATTTCAAGGATGGAGATTTGGGTAGATTTACTCAGGAAACAGCTTTGCTTAATGGTATTCAGTAGGATGGGGGATGTGTAGGCATATTATACTCATCTAAAACTCCGTTTAATAGGCTCCTGCAGGTTTTGTGATTACACTGTGGATCCCCTTGTTGCTCGCATTTGTAACTCATCATTTGAGCTGTTCAGGGGAGGTACGGTCGTATTTAAAAAAAAATTAACACCCCCCTGTCGAACAACATTTAGTTTCTAAGTGAAAATAAGCTTTTTTTTAGGTATTGCTTCTACAAAATGTTAAATTTAGCGCATAAACAGTAACTGTACATTACAATGAGCAGAGAGGTACTCTCTGTAGAGGGTGTGTGTTTGTTTCTACAAGATAATCGACAAAACAGAATTTGAGCAGGTGTGCGCAGACTTTTGCACTGCAGATTTGGCAAGCAAACGCTTAGGACAAAATATTGTTTTTAATGATGGACTATTCAGTAGTCAGTACTTTTAGTGGTCAAACACCTCAACAGCTGGATTTAGACCCTTTAATATGTTTTGGTGAGGTGAGGCAGGGCAGCTAACTCCACAACTGACTTTTGCGCTCTTGACTCTTGCAACACTACAAACTGGAATTACATCAAACACATCAGGCCATTCTTTCCTTCTGAGTGGTTTGCATACCTCGACTAGACACCTGAAAGCATTTGTTTTTAAGGTGTTGATGTATTCGCGAAAGGTTATTGCTGGAAGGTAGTCACTGAAAGTCACACATGCATCAAAAACCCTGACGTAGGTTCGTTTTTTTTAATGTGTTGTAATTGTGCTCACACCGAATTGGAGAAGTGCTATTATGAAAGCAAAAAAAAGTAGAGAATTCAAGAATTAACTAGCAACAGTCGTCTTTTGTGTTTCTCTGCGTAGGCAACATTCAGAGCAGATGGAAAATGGGGCTCTCAGATTCCTTTGCCGTCTCATTAAAAGCAGGATTTTTGTTTGAAAAAAAAAAAAAAAGAGTTTAGGAGCGGGCCAGTGGCGGAGGCTGATGACATTGTCCTGTTCCTCTCTTGCCACATTCCACTGGGCTGACAGAGAGAGAGAGAGGGAGGGAGAGAGAGAGAGAGAGAGGGAGAGGGAGAGAGGCAGAGCAGGCCTGTCTGGGGGGAACATGGGCAGCAGGCGGGTCTTGGCTGGCTCCCTCTCTTCTTCTCTCCATGGAATAAAAGGGAATGTGTCTGGGTCTACTTTTGTGCAAGCAAGGCTGTGTGCCTCTCCCCCTGGCCTCTGCCGAGCGAACGGAGGGAAAAAAATGGAGCGAGACTTGCCAAAGCGGCTGTAAATGGGAGTACACTGTACATGCAAAAGAAAGGGTGGAGAAGAAGCTTGTGAGAAATATCCAAGACATGGAGTGAGAGAGAATTGATAGAACTGATAGGTGAAGAGAGAGTACAGCCGGGGGAAAAGGTAACTGGAAACCTACAACAAGCTTGTGTCTGTATGGTTTTACTCGAACTTTATATTGAATGGTGTCTTAGAGTTTCCTTTACTTCAGTCTTACTGGTGGGGACTGATGGACCACTCCTAGCTGATTGGGAAAATAGGAATTGTCATTTAAAAGTACTGTATTTTTGTTCATCATCTTGTCTCTGTGTGATGTAGTGATGTATTTGATTGGCAGTGGTTTATTGTAGAGAAACTGACTCTGTGCATGATGGTGAATGTAACCAGGAGTCGCCATGTCCACAACACAAATGCAAACAATTTATTACCCAGTTGAACCTGGATGTGTCTTCTGTGTTTTTATGTGGAGTGTTGAGCATAGTAAAATAGTGCTAGATCTGCAGTTTAAGCTTACAGCTCTTTGCATGTATATCTACATTTAAGCTCAAACATTTGCCTCAAAACTGTTGTACAGGATTTTCTAAGCCAATGGCTGTTACAAACAATGTAAATGTACCCTGAAAGGTATTAAGTGGTCCTTAAGACTTCGCAATGCACCTTAATTTAAAGCTACATTTAAAGGGGAAAGCAGCATATTTGTACCTTTTCAACCCCTTAAAATACGAAATTAAGATAAAGAGGCTCAATTTAAGACAGAAGTCAGCTGTAAAAATATAACTGTAAAAGAATATGATGCAATTAAATTCCCTACATAAAGGTAACAAAGATGTGCCCTTGAGACTCCCCAGTGAGTGTTTGTGTCTGAAAAGTGGTGTTTTTCTGAGAGTGTAGAGTCATCTTTACTGTTCCATGTAATAACTTCCTGTAAAGTGGCCTTTAGAGGCGTTTAAAGCTGCGGATGCTGCTGTTATGAGCAGCGCTTTTCCTGGAAGGGGCATTTCACATGAAGCCACACCTGAAAGACTTTACATCTTAATTATAATAGACAACAAGAAATGTTGGAAGATCCTTTTAAATGATACTGGCAGTCACTTCTTTTTTCAGAGGTCTAGATGAGCCAGTGCCTTTCAGCATATGACTTTTATTACTGCTAAAGAAATCTGGAAGCTCTGCCTTTAGGCCCTCACACTCATTACTACAAGGCTGTGGGCTGTTACATGCTCTCATAACTGCATAACTGCGGGTGTATGTGTGTGTAAAGCTTAGAAACCTGCATTTTGTTATCTTGCCCTTGAATGAGGCGAGTCCCCAAGCAGTGATGAAAATATGGCAGGAACATGATGTGACAGATGATGATATGATAATAACATGGTGTGACAGAAATCAGCACTTTTGAGTCTGGAATTTATAAGGCCTATCGTCCAGCAGAGCTGTGGGTCATTAGGGAAAAGCCTCTGAAAAGCTACATGTCTGAAAGTGGGGTCGTGTTTACTGCTTTATGCAGCTTCAGTAGTCAAAATGCAAAATGACTTCATAAATTACGCTCACATCACCATTAAACACGTCGTCAGAAATGCACAAATACAGGGAGTGGGGCTCTTTCATCCTGGACGGTCTAAAGACGTACAAATGACCAAGACCTTGCGGGAGGATTGCTCTGTTTGTTTGCTGCAGCATGTTTTGTTTCCATAGAGATGGTACTTAAGTAAAAATGAGCTCAAACCAACCCCTCTCATGGTCTCTCCTCCAGCTGTGGTCAAGGGCGTGTGTGACATGATGCCCGGACAGATCCCTGACCCCTCAGTGACGGCAGGCTCTCTGCCCAGCCTCGGCCCGCTGGCAGGCATCTCCGCCACCACGCTAACAGACCAGCTTAAATACGCCGACCTGTGCAGCCTGGGGGCCATGCTGTCCCCGCTGCACCTACTAGGCAAGCTGGGCAAACGCCATCTTCCCATTAAAGCAGAGGTGAGGCTTTGAAGTGGTTTAACTTGCTTCGGTAGTGTTTGCATAATAAATTTAGCTTGAGGCCTCAGCTGACAGCTGGACTTTTAGTTTTTGGTGGGCTGGTTAAATGATACTGTGAATTCAAAGCACTATCCTGAACATCGCATTGCACAAAAATGTGTTATTGTTTGTTAATTTTATGTTTGCTGCTTTATTTATTGTTTAAAACGCATAGTGTCAGTTTGAGGTTACTGAAAACATTTATAACAGTCATAATATAAAAGAATTCTAATTATACCGTCTACTTTAAAGGGTCCGAATCCTTCATTTTTTTGTGTTTCATTTTCACTGTAAAGTCCACTTGTAACATTGTTGTGGTTGTAAGTACCAAAACACATATGTATTCCATTTTGGCATGACCATTTTCCAGTTTCTCTTTACCGCTTAGAATTTTTGTTTCCCTGCTTTTACATAAATAACCTCTGTTCTGATGGGCTACCCTCATTAAAAAAGCAGTCTGGGCTGAAATACTCCTTATATAGGAGCCTCCATAGACTGAATAGGTGGATAAAGGCAAATATGACATCACAAAAACATTGAATTTAATACAAGCTTAACATTCCATATTACATATGCTTTTCATTCCAAAAGATATCATAAACAATTTATATTTTAATTAAATGGGTCCTTTAAATTATGCTCAGGTTCGTCAGCAATGCAGCGAATGAACGAATGAAGGAATTTACAAGAAAAACAACTCCATCTAGTGGACAATCTGTCTTACACAGAAGTCACATTTCTGCACACAGTCATGTGAAAAAATCTCCAGGCATATGGGAAGGCCTGTAAAACCAGTTAAATGCATATTTACTACATTTATCTTCCTTTAACCAGAAATATTTAAACAATATTTTGTTAACAACTTGGCAATTGCACTTATCCATTCATGTGTGCGGTAGTGAAAGTTGAAATTATGCCTAAGACTGATATTTCCATCCCTTCTTAGAAGGATGAAGAAGAGGAGAGGAGGAAAAGAAGACGAGAGAAAAACAAAGTTGCAGCAGCACGATGTCGAAACAAAAAGAAAGAACGGACAGAGTATCTACAGCGGGTGGGTATTCTTATGTATTCTACAAGATAATAGTAAAATAATAGTGCTTCTTGTGGCCGTAGTGACTGACATGTAAACCTATACTGAGTTCAAACTACATAAAAAAGTAGCTTGTATAACCCATTGGCACAGTTTAAGCCATATTACAGCACTAGAGAATGCAAAAGCACCAACACTGCATCAAACCAGGCAGATCTCATTGTTTGTGTCTTCTCAAACTGTGGCATCAGGAGTCAGAGCGTCTGGAGATGATGAACTCAGAGCTGAAAGCACAGATCGAGGAGCTGAAGCACGAGCGCCAGCAGCTCATCCTCATGCTCAACCGTCACCGGCCCACATGCATTGTAAGGACGGACAGTGTGAAAACCCCAGAGAGCGAGACTAACCCCTTGCTTGAGCAGCTGGAGGCTAAATGAGGAGGCGCAGAGGCTCAGAGTGGTGCCTTTCCACAGTTACTGTTTACAGGTTAGCTTCCATACAGCTAGCTAGAAGCACTTAGCTCTAAACTCTTGGACATTTAAGGAAGAATGAGTGTAGCACTCCATCCTGAAAGCTTCGAGTTTAAGAGCCTTTGTGGAACACCCCATCCCCCAAAACTCCACCTCCACCCACCCATCCAGCCACGATGACATGTCCCAATCAGATTGGGTTATGTGCTGACAGTTACGAATTTGTATTACTGTTACTTTTTTCTATTTGTGGTCATTCAGTGCCTAATAGGTTCATCATCATCATCCAACGGAAGGAACAGATAAGAGGTTCGGAGGAGTGACAGCACTTACTTCCTCACGGTGTCATGTCTGATGATAAAGGTCAACAGACTCAGCATTGCATTCATGTTTGTGGCCTTTCACCAACAAAACTGGATGATTTGTGGCCTACTACACTCCATGTGTCTTTATGATACTGAGTCATGACTTGCCCACAATAGCATTTTTTTTTTGACGCAGGCGTCATGTATGCACATATATATTAACTGTTTACATCAATCTGTTTTATTAGTTACCTACAATTTATATATATTTTCTGATTTTTATACTTCTTGTACATTACATTATATGGACTGTTATCACTAGATGTGATACATTTTATATTTCTGCAACAAATAGTTATATAACCCTTTTTTTCTGTGACTTACTCATTTTTGTTTAATGGCTGTGAAGAAGTGCAAATGCAACAAATATTAAACAGGACTCGAAATGTTATTTTGCAATATACAAACATGTATTTGGGTAGTATATTCTACAGTCCTTAATGATTAAATCCATTCATTTTCAACAGTTTGATACCTCCGGTGCATTCCGCCGTGTCTGGTTTTTCCCACTGTCAAATGAATTAGAAAGCCACATTTGTATTAAATAACTTGTTACATTATATGAAATAATAGTAAATGAGGCGTAAAAATGAAATGCGAAAATAAAAAGTCAACATCTGGATATCAGTCAGCCAGACTGTACACAAAGTTGTTCCATGGTCTGCAGTTAATTATTATCACTGACTTTGATTGAAGGTATTGGCTAAATAATGTATACATTTGAGGAATGGTGTATGTATGTGTGTGTGTGTGAGTGTGCCTTGTGGTGGACTGTGCCCAGCCCAGGGTGAGTCCCTGCCTTCTGCCCGTTGGTAAAGGGATAGGCTCCAGATACCCGCAGCCCCAGTAAGAATTAAGTGGTTACAGAACATGAATGAATGAATGAGTATATACGGTTTATTTAAATGCTTGAACACACCTGTTAATGTTTGATTTTCTGAATGTTACACTACCTCTGGAACAAACATTCAACGCATTTCATTATGTGCTGAATTTAACATAGGCCTACTGGTAGTTTGGGTACCCCTTTTTGTCAGTTTTTAGTAAGAACCCCCTTTAGCTTTAAACAACCTCTTTAACATTTTATGTAGCCAGCGAACAGTCTTTCTCTTCTTGACTTTGTTTTGATCCACTTTTTCTTACAGAATGCTTGCCTGCATAAGTCCAATCACATTTTTTTTTAAAAAGACCTTCAAATGGTGAAGGACATGTACCTTAATCTGTTGTTGTCATTCAAGGTTAATTCTGATGGAGGTTTTGGATCACTGTTTTGTTCAATGTTTCTTCTTCAGTTTCTCCACTGTATGTGTGACATTTGCCTCCAGGCTTTGTTTATATTTAGTCAAATCCTTCCTTGATTCTATTCCCAGAGAATTACCTATGACTCTGGCTGCCACCGAGACCCAACACCTAACACATACCCATAATGCTTAACATTTCACAGGATGTTCTTTCATTGGAATGGTCTTTTTTCTCCAAAAGTATCACAGCACCTGCTATCAGAAACCCTCTGGTTTGTCTCATTGTAGCACTGAAGACTTCTGACTTGTGATATCACAAATTTCTCTCTGATGATCCTTCCATGTAAATGATGTTTGTGTAGAGTCAGCCTGCAGAGTCAGCCAGTGCATCGCTATTCCTGTGCCAGCCTAATCTTCCTGCAGATTCCTGCCAGTGATGTGGGAGTTTTGCTTTGCGGACCTCACCAGTCTACGAGCTGTGTTTTCTTGATCTACCAAACATTCCTTGACTTTAGCAGTTCTTCTTAACTTCCATTTCTTAATGGTATTTCAGAGAAAAGTACTGTACAATCACAAGTTTAGATATATATTTTTAGATTATAATTATTTTGCTTTGTATAGTGAGTTATCTTTAGTTTTAGGTCCTCTGTGAGCTGCTTTGATGAGCCCACAGCTGTAAACACAACCCTGAAAGGTTTGAAGTCTCACCTAATTTATTACTTTCTGGCTTCCACCTGACCTGAATTACCACAGTTTTAAAACAATGGTGGTTTTAGAACAAGGTGCACTGATACAAAATATGCAGGGGAACATGAGACAGACATCACACATTTGACCTCCACTAACTATATCTGTGTAATAGCAGATGAGTGTTAATGACTGTTTATGATGTACAGTGTATAGTGATACTGCTAATCTGTAAAAGTTGTGACAAAAGTTACACCTAAGGCACATTCCTGAAGAATTGTTCTACAACATGGCCTATTTTGTCCATTTCAATTCTGTCCCTACATTTCCAGAATGGTACCAAGCAAGGATTGTCCGGGTGTAAATAATTATGAATTTAAATATATATATAATTTTAGTTACTGTTCCCTTTTTATAATAAGCACAAACCAGACTAGCCATTCTCCTCCAGCATCAACAAGACATTATGTCCCAGAGAACTGTCGCTTGCTGGATGTTTTCTCGTTTTAGGAGAGAAAGCCATGCCACGTTCAAAGTCACTCAAATCACTTTTCTTTCCCATTCTGAGCATCTGTTTAAACTTCAGTAGGTGATCTCTTCAGATATGGCTTCTTTCCTGCTTTCCTGTTCTCATGCAGGTTTCTGTAGTGTAGTGGTGGTTTTTACAGAAAGATTTTTACTGGCCAGCCACAGATAGCTGTAGAGCAGCGACTAGCCAATCAGAAGAGAAGAAAAAAATGAGGGCGGATCTCAGGTTTGATTCATGTTTTTCACACTGCAGCCCTGGTTCGAATCCCGGTCTAGGTGCAACTGAATATGTTTTCATCTTCTGACCCACTCACTCATTTAAAGATTTAATGTCCTAAGAAACGGTTATCATTTAATATTTTATTTCGAATAGCCTTTGAAACTATTTTCCAACAAATAAATGAACTGGGGCAATTGGTCATACAACTTAGTGTTTGTGCAAAGTAACAGTCAAGGCATTGAGAGACATTTTCAGTTAAATAATACTTTATTAATAACTAAATATGCCAAATAACCAAAACTATAAACAAGTTCTTCATTTCAAAAATAAAAAAATATAAGTAATATAACAATACGTATAAATAAAATATAACACACAACATACTCAAAAAATAAATAACTAGGTTTTTTTATTAAAAAATATGAACATATAAATATTAAATTCTGAATATAAATGTACAAAAACAAAAATGGATTCATCTTTCCCTTATAAATAACAATAATCAGCCCTTAACAATAAAGATAAAAATGTTAATTATACATTTTACATTTAAACATTTAACTATTTACATAAAAACTGCACATATTGGCATGCAAATTAGTAGTAACAAATAGGACAAAGAATTATATTTTTACTTTCAAAATAAATTATGTAGAACAAATACAGTGGGTACGGAAAGTATTCCGACCCCCTTAATTTTTTCACTCTTTGTTATATTGCAGCTATTTGCTAAAATGATTTAAGTTCATTTTTTCCCCTCATTTATGTACACACAGCACCCCATATTGACAGAAAAACACAGAATTGTTGACATTTTTGCAGATATATTAAAAAAAGAATAACAACTGAAATATCACATGGTCCTAAGTATTCAGACTTTTGCTGTGACACTCATATATTTAACTCAGGTGCTGTCCATTTCTTCTGATCATCTTTCAGATGGTTCTACACCTTCATTTGAGTCCAGCTGTGTTTGATTATACTGATTGGACTTGATTAGGAAAGCCACACACCTGCCTATATAAGACTTTACAGCTCACAGTGCATGTCAGAGCAAGTAAGAATCATGAGGTCAAAGGAACTGCCTGAAGAGCTCAGAGACAGAATTGTGGCATGGTTACAAAAAAAATTCTGCTGCACTTAAGGTTCCTAAGAGCACAGTGGCCTCCATAATCCTTAAATGGAAGACGTTTGGGATGACCAGAACCTTTCCTAGAGTTGGCCGTCCAGCCAAACTGAGCTATCGGGGGAGAAGAGCCTTGGTGAGAGAGGTAAAGAAGAACCCAAAGATCACTGTGGCTGAGCTCCAGAGATGCACCAACGTCTACCATCCAACCTGACAGAACTGGAGAGGATCTGCAAGGAGCAATGGCTGAGGATCCCCAACTCCAGGTGTGAAAAACTTGTTGCATCTTTCCCAAAAAGACTCATGGCTGTATTAGATCAAAAGCGTGCTTTTACTAAATACTGAGCAACGGGTCTGAATACTTAGGACCATGTGATATTTCAGAACTTGATTTTAGCAAATGGCTGCAATAATTTCCTTTTTCCACTGTCCATCTCCTTTTCAGCTTCATAAAAGGGAGACTGAGAGAACTCTTCTCACATCATCTCACGAGTCATTCCCTCAATGTTACAGAAGGTATCGGAATCAAATTAATGTCGTATTGATATTTACAGGAGCGCAAAAGTCCAATGTTGCAACAGAAAGCGCCACTCATCAGGGCAGAAACAAGTCTTATCTCTTCTGATTTGGCTTCTTTCCTGCTCTATCGGAATCAAATTAATGTCGTATTGATATTAACAGGAGCGCAAAAGTCCAATGTTGCAGCAGAAAGCGCCACTCATCAGACCAGGCCGCGCTCGACGTGACTGCAGTCACCTTGATTCCCCATGCTGAGCCTCTGGTTAAGTTATAGCAGGTGATCTTGACCACGCCTACCTTTGAGTTTCTGCCACGTGATTGGCAGGTCTGTATTTGCGTTAAGATGCTGTTGACTACGTGTACCTCATCAAGGGTGCATATGCATAACTAGGAGAGCAGCTGCCCCAACCTGCATAAGATGTGTTTCTGCCCGGTCTCGAACCGGGGACCTTTCGCGTGTTAGGCGAACGTGATAACCACTACACTACAGAAACCAACTGCATAGAAGACGGCCCATGCTGGCACCCAGTCCCCTGGGGCGTCTGATACAGCTCGTGTGAAGCAGCTCCTTCATCAAAGCGTAGCACTGCAAACGTCAGGCGCGTGTGATCGGATCACAAGGTGATTATTACAGAAAGTTTGCAGCGCTTAACTGGTGCAGCGGTTGAC
>JBBPCY010000001.1:29099414-29124808 GCA_037974405.1 Brachyalestes nurse | reverse complement strand
AAATTATTATTATTATTAAATTATTAAAAGAATAAATCTGTTACAAAACTATGAAAATATTTATTTAGCATTCAAACACTGCACAATATAAAACAAAATTTTAAATAAAATATTTTACTTGGCCCCACTCATGAAGAGCCTAAAAGCAAAATGAAATATTATCCAATTAAATATCTTCTCTCATAAAACTAGTGAATTCAAGTGCATCTTAATATTCTGAACGAAGTGCATGAACAAAGTACATTCAGAACAAGTGCTTTAAACACTGTTATATATAACAACATTCTCTGTAGGCCTATAACAAATAGTGTATTAAAACAAAGACTGACATAGCCCATATATTAACTGTAATCACTGGAAAGCTTTCTCACCTTTTCAAAAATACAGACGGAGTGGCTGTGCTCAAAGGGTCTTGCCTCTTTTGTGCTTCATACTCTGCATGGTGATTGGGTTGTTTTGATTTTATATGATACATTAATCCCAACGTTGAGAAAACACTTCTTTATAAATTTTGGCACTGCGCGCTTCACAAACGGCTTTCCGTGTGTCTTTCTTAGATATATCGGAATGCGCTCACACGGCAGGCATGGTGACATCTAATTGTATCATCACTGTTTCGTTCGCATCAAAAAATTTTCGTCCGAAACTGAAAATGCATTTTTTGCCATTTTCGGCCGAAAACTTTTGGTGGCCAAATATTCAGAGCATCCCTAATAAATATACATATAAAGTGTAGTGCAAAACGTTGGTAAAATCTTTTACTTTCAGTGATGTTTCTAATTTAATTTATTACTAAATTAATTGCTAATTATTTATTGAGATAATTTGTCAAACAGTTTTGGAGTGTTGCTCTTTATGCTTTAATTATGACAGGACACATAGAAAGCAATGAGCAGATCAGATCCACCTCTGAGGAGTCTGACTGAAGCATTTCTAGCCCTACCCTGACATTGTCTTAACTAACTCAACCATAGTAACCTCTCTGCCTTGTTCCCGATCATTTGTAATATGTATTGAGTACTGAGTACTTTGAACAGACACACACAAATTTCAGTTATTGGTGGGTGACCATTCATGTGCTTGAAATATTTCTCAGAGATTTTGGACCATCTGTATGTTGCAGGTGAAATCGCGACTCATCAGACGAGGCGACAGTGTTCCAATCTTCTGTTGTCCAATTTTGGTGAGCACGTGGCCACTGTAGCCTCAGTTTGCTGTCCTCAGGTGACAAGAGCAGAACTTTTTCGGACCATCACTGTAAACTCTGAGATGGTTGTGATGGGAAATCCCACGTTATCATATGTTTCTCAAATGCCAGCCTTTCTGGCACCAACAACCCATGCCGAGTTCAAAGTCACTTTCCTCCCCATATGGTCTGTTTACCTTCAGCAGGTCGTCTTGACCATGCCTACATGGAGTTGCTGCCATGTTATTGGCTGATTAGTTATTTCTTTAGCGAGCAATTGACCAGGGGTAGCAAATAAAGTGGCCTTACACATAGTTGGGAGAGTTGCTGTTTCTTACAGCATGAGACCCGTTTTCAGTTTAGGGACTTTTCATGTACTAGGAAAACATGTAACCACTACAAAACGGAAACCGGGAGCAGCCCCTGTTGGAACACAGTCATCATAGTCATTAATGCTGCTCTTTTCGCTCAGTTTGCCGCTGCAAACTTCTCGTGTGCAGACTTGTGTGATGAGGAACACAAGCTGCTCTCCAAACTGCACTCATACATATATTTATACACGCAAACACATAATATCCAATAAAGAGAAAATATCCAATGAGCAGTTTTCTGTATAACTTGTGTGAAGCTGTTATTTTATCTCAGGAACGCTGTAAACTCGCAACTCGTGAGCATCACAAGGTGATTTTTACAGAATGTTTTTTTCTAGTGGTCTAATGTGTGTTTTATTGCATTTATACAGTAGAGAAATTTATGGAAAATGAGTTACAGCGGCCCCTGCTGGATCACAACTTTTAGTGCGCCTGACATAAAGCTGCTCTTTTGGTGACATCTAGTGGTCCACAAACTCTAAATCACTTTGACGTTAAATGGAATACAACTCTCTTAAGCAAAACTGGCTCAGCACGTCATTTAACAGAAAATAAACAATAATTACATCTTGGAATATTTTGGTTTGCTCCGAGAGAATAACTGAATTTTAATATAACTGGTGTAACTATTTGATATGCTATTTTCTCGCACAGCTTTATCAGTCAATACAGACCTGTTTAGCATTATTATAAAGGAGAATGATGCAGGTTTTATAAATATAGATATATAACATAGAGGTGACCTGTTTAAGTGTTTAAAGTCATTCTGTTCTAAATCTGTGCAATATTCAAGTCAGTTGTTTTATCTGTAAACTGACCGAATGTTATGTAAATGTTAATCTCATTACCTTACCATCTGCTGCTATTTTATAGCATTTTTTTGTATTTTTATTGATTTAAAACCGTACCACTTTCATAAACCATTTTGCATTACTGATTTGCTGGTACAATACTCTAAATCTTTACATACACTGAGGTCAGTGTTACACTGTTGTCATTGTTTTATGTTTGTATTTTTTCTGTTGTCTTATTATCTTTTATTCTTTCTCGTTGCACGGAGCATGCTAATGACACAAGAATTTCCCTTGGCATGAATGAAGTTCTACCTCATCTTAGATTTATATATATAGATCTATAATGCCTAATGTGTGATTTGTACAGTTTGAATTGTTTGTGTGGATGTTTTTACTGAGATCATTAAGAAGTGAAATGTGTAAAATGTGGGACTTTGTAGATTAAAAAGCTGGTTGGACGATGGAGAGTGGGCAAGGGGAGCAAAGTGGGAGGGACTACGTTTCAACGGGCGGGGCTGAATCTGAATGGGGGCGTGGTTAAGAACGCCCGGTATAAACGCTGCATGAATGAAGTAGCCGGTGTTCCTGCCACTGACAGGCTCTACTTCGCTTCCCTCTTCATTTACACCGAGTTTAAAAGCTGTCAGTGGCGTTTACGCAAGGAGAACTTGTCAATGTCTCACATAAATATAGATAGAAACAAATTCTAAAAATGAGTGACTCTGAAGATGTGAAAAACGGACCGGTTGTCGTGGAGAGCAAAATTTGTGACCAAATAGAGTGCAAGGAAATACCCCCAGAGGATCCCCAAGAGTGCACCACCCGTCTGTACAGGAGAAGATGGGTCATAGTGTTCCTGTTCAGCTCCTACTCGCTGTGCAATGCCTTCCAGTGGATCCAATACGGGATCATCAATAACATCTTCATGCGCTTCTACAGTGTCACCTCCTTTGCCATAGACTGGATGTCCATGATCTACATGCTGACTTATATCCCCTTCATAATTCCAGTGACCTGGCTGTTGGACAAGAAGGGGCTGCGGGTTGTGGCTCTGGTGGCCACCTCCATCAACTGCCTTGGCGCCTGGATCAAGGTGGCCAGTGTTAGACCTCACCTGTTCTGGGTGACCATGCTGGGCCAGTTCGCCTGCTCCTTCGCTCAGGTCTTCATCCTAGGGATGCCCTCCCGGATCGCCTCTGTGTGGTTTGGCTCAGATGAGGTGTCCACCGCCTGCTCCATTGGTGTTTTCGGCAACCAGGTGAGCTGTTGGAGTCCCAAAAGCTCAGGGTTTAATTAATGTGTGTAAAAGTAGTGCCTAGAAGTAAAACATGTTGGTTTTCACATTTACATTTACAACATTCGCCAGATGCTCTTGTCCAAAGAATCTGTCTGCAAGTAAACACGTCCCTTACACTTGTACGCCTAGACTTAAAATTAAGAGGCACTATAAGACTAAGATTCCATCATAAATGAAGTTAGTACTCCATCAGGGCCTTATCCAATAGCTCAGCCCTGGTTGATTCTTTGTGTCATATAGCCTGTCATTCATTAGGCTGATTGTATGCATTCATAGGCATAAATATATATATGTTTAAAAAATGAAAGGAAAAAAAACACCCAGAAGCCACAAATAAAATGCGGATATTGGCTAGACCTGTCAACATTTTGTTCCAAATTATATTTGAGTTTGACTGCAATTTCAGTGTTGTTTGCTTGTTGAAATCTTATGCCCTTTCTCAGTGAGATTAAATTGTCATGTTTCTTTTAATGGTGTGTGATGCTCCAGTTTGCAGGGAAGCAGATCCATATCACAGTGCTCCCTTCTGTATACTTCACTGTGGATGTGGTGTTCTTGGGATCTTTTCTTTCTCTAAACATGACAACCTGAATAATGGCCAAATGGGTCTATTTTGTTTGTCTGACCAGATCACATTGTTCCAAAGGAGATTATTTGTCTACATGCCTGCATACAAATCTGGTTGAGGTGCATAAACAGAGATGATTGCTGTGCGGTTTATGTCTTTTTGGCAAACAGGTGAACCATTAGAGCCCCAAAGTGCAGATTATAGTTCATGTGGGCAGAGCTGGACCCTAGAAGCTGGTTTTCACATTGACCATTAGTGTGTGACTGTAAAGGCATCATATGAAGCTTGAGAGAAGGGCTCTCCCTCAACTTATCTTACCACTCATGTGGGAATTGTATGTAATGTTTTTATGTGACCTTAAACCAAGAAAATTGCTTTGATAGAGTAAGCACAAGTGGGCAGCATGGCTTTAGAGCAAGTAATAGTTACATCATTGACTTCAATTAGTAGAAGTAAATAATCTAAGCTGGGAGGGAAGTGGAATCAGGTCAATAAATTAGCAGACCAGCAGTACTTCCAGCATCTGTCAGCTCGAACCTTCTCTTTTTGGAATCCTTCAGGTCTAAAATGATATGATAAAGCTGAAAAGTGAGAGGTGTGAGCAACAGTGAGAGAGAATGAATTCAAATACTAGAAAGGAAACAGTAATGTTTGGATAGAAGCATCTGCCAAATGCATGTATTACAAATGTAAATGTACTTAAGAATGAAATATCCATCAGCAGCAATAATGATTTTGTGGATCTGAGCAAATAGTTCTGTTTTTAGGCATTAAAATACAAGGTATTGCCATGAAGCCCTTTTAGTAAGTCAGAAATATATACTATACATGTATTATACTCCTTAGGTAATAACTTCATCAGAAATAAACAACGATCAGGAACTCTGTGATGTCCATGGTATATAAAACAGTACACACCTTTCCTCCTTTCTCCTTTGAATGAGCAGAGACAAGCGATAATCTGTGAATTTGTGAACCGTGGAAAACAAGAGGACGAGTTTTCTATTCTGAATAAGACTAAATAAAGGAGCTGTCAATATATTGTCACTTGTAAGTTCCAGTTATTCTATACAATTCCTAATACATATCCTTTAAAACTGCATTACACCAGGACCACCCATACCTTCCTCATTTTTGCCCCACACGGGCAAAGAGAACAGCAATGCAAAAGTCCACTGTGACTACAACTTGTGAGACTATCCACTTCTCATACAAATCTCATACTTATTTCAGACTATGGCTATTTGTTACCCAAGCCAACTGAGTTATTTTACATTTACAGCATTTTTCAGATGCTCTTAACCAGAGAACTTAAGATAATCATTAATTATAGGTTCAGTCCTATAGTGTTTGGAAGGTTTACATGGTGTGAATCTGCTGACCAAAGCTTTCCATTATTTTTGAACCACATTAGTCTTGTAGCTCCAGTGCAAATCAAAGGTAAAATATTCATTACTTGAATTAAAGAATAATAAATATTGAAATAGTGAAGATCACTGCACTGCATATGTGGGTTTGTTGGTTGTGTGCTGTACCTGTGTGTGCATACCAGGGGTGTCCGTATTTGAACCCTTGCTGTCCTAATGCTACACCAAAGCACTGAACACTTTTCCCGGTTCGTCGACTCAGTGATATGAGGAGCTCTTATAGGCCCTGCATCCCAGAAGGCCAGTTTGTCACCACTATTCATTTCCTTGCCTCCCTGTGACCCAGAAATATCTGCTAATGTGCTCTGTCAAGTGCTGTTCCAGTCGCCCAGGAGAAGAGTGGAGGAAGCTAAAATTTCCATCAGATATCTCCTTTGGCAAGGATCTTTTGAAGGATAATTCTTTTGTGGAAGACAATTATGTCTTTGGGTGACAGTCATGCATGTCAGCTACATGTACAAACTGCCCAGTTTTTATCTACAGGGCAATTTCTCTTTCAACTTAAGACACTGATCAGTGTCTATGGATGGCTTTAGCCTAAATGTCAATGCTGAGCTACAAATTAAAGTAAATATTAGGCTGTATGGGGCCTCTGCTTGCGTCTGTTTGGCTATAAGTCAAGTTAAATTTACATCACGTCAAAACACATTTAATGAGTCACTGCATTTAATCTGTGACATAGATGCCCAGTAGGTATCATATATGTCCTCCCAGTACAAGTCAAGCTTTCTGTTAGAGAATTGAAGGCAGAGCTTTCAACAGTTTGCACATTATATAATGTAGAATGTCTTAATGTCAGTATCTTGTCCTTTCTTCTCTAAAATGCACAATTGTCTTTTGAGTCTTTGAGAAGTTACCTGAGACATATAAAGACACTACACTGTGCTGTTCTGTTTTGCAGAAATGTGTTTTATTGAATGTATTAGTTATGAAAATCTCAAAAACTTTGTTTTGTATTGTACACATACAAAATATTTCCCTCAAATGTATTGTTTTGTCAAGCATGTCGAATAGACACATTTTACAATATTGAAATATATAAAAATTAAGATTTATTAGGTCAACTAGTGCATACTGTATGGGGTTGAAATACTATCCATTTCAAAACAAATCTTGAGATGGATATAGTAATTCCGTATGACTGAAATATTTATTTTGACACTTTATCTGACAGAGCAAGAACCCCTGTTGACAAGAACCAGCAGCACATAGATATGCTTTACATAACCCAGTTTATTTACTTAACCTATTACATATATGCACTCTTAGTGTACTAGCATTGAGAGCAGCAAATGTAACACTACTTTTAATGCAGTCATTTGTTTAGTATTTTTTAATTTTCTCTGCAATTTCAATTCCACCCACTTACTAGAATTCTTTGAATTACCCACGACCACCAACACTGGGGGAGTGAAAACTAGTGTGTGCTTCTTTACACAGCTCAATGTGCTTGGAATACTGACTACCAGTTCAGTACATCAGCTAACAGATGCCTGAGTGCTAGCTTCAAGCTCGATGATTAAACCCATCCTACCTACCTAGAGAGAGCAATGCCAATAGTGCTCCCTTGGACACCCATCCATGGATGGCATCACCATCACCATGTCCCAGTGATAGGCTCATCTCAGTTGCACACTTGGTAGCCTTAAAAACACAGTGACTTATTACCCACTCTTTACACAGTAATTCACTGTTTATTTACATTACATTACACTTGAATTACATGCATTTGGCAGAGGCTTTTATCCCACTTTCAATTTGAGAAAACACACAAGCTTCAGTAGTGGAGGGAACGAGTAGGAACATAAACATGGATCACAAGATTAAGGTAGCTATTCACAGTAATCTGACTATATAATAAAATCACTATACTGTATTTCTGATTATTTTTTTCTCTTTACAGCCCTATGGTTTTTAATGTATAGCTCATATGTGCTCTAATGTGCACCCATAGCTGTCCCTCATTATTGCTACATTATGTTATCGAGTTAGCTGGTCATCAGATACAGCAATCCCGGTTCCTCTGGTACAGACCAAGCTCTACAAGGATTGTTGGGTCATACTTTTGCTTGTGAGCTCATATTCCACGGGAAGTGCAGAGAAGTGCAGAAGCACACTGTGTGCTGTGCTGTGTTTTGCGCATGAGAAAAAACGGCCACTCTACTTAACTGGCGCCCTTAACGTTGGCATACTCACATACATCCCTCTCTGATGCCTCTGATGTGGATCCTAAGCAGCTATGGCATCAGGCATGTAGTGGTGGTTCACTCTGCTTTTAATTGTACTGGAGCTGAAGTAGGATCATCAGCATGTTTCCGTCATCTTCATTGGTCAGTTTGTTCTGTTGCATCAGTATACATTCTGGGTATACCTTCCTGCTTAGCCTCAGTATGGTTTGGTAATAAAGCAGTGTCCATTGCCTTCTCCACTGGAGTTGTTGGAAACCAGATGTGCACATGTTTGTTTTTGTGCTAATTTAATGTTCTCTTGTCCAGTATTGTTGTTTCTTTTTATTAGGGTATTCTAGGGGGTGCGCACTGGTTAGGAGAGTGCACTGAGTGCACTTTATTTCTAGCCCACTGTGTAGCAGACTGTGAAAGTAGCACCATGGTGTTTTGAAATTTAAGCCATTAAAAATAAAGCGGGGATGTCACACTGTTGGTCACACTGAAACTTTGACCTGGGGCTTCTTTCTGATGGGCAAATTTGAAGGTGCATATTTGGCCCTTCTTGTTACTTTATATTTTAAAGGAGAGACAACGCTGTATTTTTAGTGAGTGAATGGGACCAGATTTACCATTTATGTCAATTTGAAAAGTTAATATCATTTTGCAGGATCTGGCAAGAACAGTGTCATTATTGTTTAAGGTTTCTTAAGTTTCATCCAATAAATGGGAATTTGAATCCTGGTGATTCTTTCAAAGTCCTGGAGTTCAAGAGATCATGTGTTAGCATCATCAGCTGATTTAGGGAGTAAACTGTGTAGAAAGTGGTAGAAAAACTGCATAGGAAAGAAAGTTTTTAAACGGCAACAAGATTTTGGTAACAAACTCTAATATTAAATTGTATGGATAAATGTGAGATATGGTAAAATGTTAGTGAGTTAGCACTGTCCTTTTATTTCCCTTTCTGCCACAGCTTGGCATTGCCATTGGGTTCTTGGTGCCACCTATTCTCGTGCCCAATGTGGATAACTTGGATGAACTGGCTCACCACATCAGTATCATGTTCTACATCACAGCTGGAGTGGCCACACTCATCTTCATTCTGGTTATCATTGGTAAGATCATTAAAACTCTCACGGTCACTTAGACGCCCACTAGGTTTGCAATGGATGTCCAGTTGTTGAATAAAACTTGTCAGAAATTATACTTAAAATGTAAAAAGTGGCCCAGTCACACCACATTTTCATGTATTGCAACCTTTAAAAGTCTAAGGACAGACATGTATCTCTGTTTTATCTTATTGAACTGGCAGTGTGTAGCACAAAATTGCTGAAATTCCATTTTCTGATATAAAAATGCCTTTTGGTTGCCTAATAGGTTTGTAGAGCCTTTCAGTTTTTTAAAGTGAAGCTTCAGTAAACATATCAGAAAAGAAGGACAGGCTATAGGTCAGTGAGATACAGAAAAAAAAATCACTGTCATAATATTGCTATTCTGTTGTAAAATGACATATATGCTACAACTCTTATAATAAACCGATCAAAGAGTTAGATCTAGAGTTTACGAGTAAACAGTAATTGTGCATTAAAATGTGCTGTACGTTCTCGTTTGACCAGGGGTGCCCAGACTTTTGCACACAAGTGTGGTGTGTGTTTTGAAGTTGTCACTGTTTACATAAGTGTAGAATTCAGGTTCCAAAGTCTTTGAAACGGTGTCACTGCCACCTCATCCTACTGCTTACCAGACACCATGACTCAGAATACAGATTATTATTTTATACGCAGAGAATATATACTATCACTTTATGTCCAGAGGTCACAGACCTTCTCATTCGGTTACTTAGCATTAGAGACAGATATAAAACAGATGCACTATGTGCTAATCAGTCATTGATTGCCACATTGCACATGTGACGGTGGTATGACAATGATATTTCTGACTCACAGTTCATCTGTGTTAGTTAGGTGAGTAATATGGTGACATATGTTTTTATAGACATGTGTTCTGGTTGGGCGGTGTGTTCCATGCTGATGTCACGGATCGTGAAGTGTCATGTTGTGTCTAGGGGCTGTGGGAGCTGCAGGCTTGTTTAGGGGAGTGACAGAAAAGAATGGTCCCTCCTACAGTAGGTTTCCTTATCTTATCTCTCCAGTGAGCTCAGGCGTGTCCTGTCTGTGTTCAAGTCTTAATTATGTCCTCAGAGGACAGAGAAAAACACTGTGGAGACTCAGATATGACCCCACTGTGTGCACTAACATCGAAATGTCTGTATAAACACTCATTTCTCAGAGCTGGTGGTGATGTGATGGAATTATTTTGTTTCGTAGGTTTGAGTGTTATGCCTTCCTCAGTACTTATTGTAACTTTTGTAAGAGGAGAATGGAAATTGTCATTTTAATGTAACTTAAAGGGCTCATATCATGCAAGTCTGATCTATCCTCACTTTTTTACATATAGAATTTGACATTGTACATAAATACTGTTAAAGTTTTAAAACGTATCATTCACTACCCAGTCTACGTGGTCCATTGCGGGAGTAAAACTACAAAAACAGCCAACAATGAATTAATTGTTTTTGTGGTGTCACAACCTATACATTTACATATTCTATTAAGACTTCAGAAGTTTAGCCCCACCAGTTCATACTGAAGCTATAAGGAGTGTTTCAGCCAAAGCAGGGTGTCCAATCAGAACGGAGTGCATTTGCATCCATTCCTACTGCAATGTTTCAGCTCAGGCTGCTATCTGGTTGAGGCACAAAACAGGGTGTCCAATCAGAACAGAGGTAATTTGCATAGTCAGTCTTAAAGGCACAGTACAAAAACAGCCTGTTAACATTCATCAGCGCCACAAGTTGCACAAGTATATTGGTCCATTCATCATCAAATGTTCAAACATTGCAAAGGAAAGCTGGCAGGTTCATATGATTAAGAAAAGAGAAAACTGGTGTGTTAGGCAGTACATATTGTAAGGGACGGAGCTCAACTGACAGGTTCTGTTTCTGTGGTCTAGTGTTCCAGGAGAAGCCAGACATACCTCCCTCTAAGGCGCAGGCAGCAATGAGAAACATGTCCCCTCAGGACTACTCCTACCTCTCTTCAATTGGAAGGCTCATCTGCAACAAGCCTTTTGTCCTGCTTGTCATCACCTACGGTACATTTAAAATCACATTCATCCAGAGCAGTTTCAGACTGTACACATCCGTACTCGTGATAGAGAATAAAGAACAAAAGTTCAGGGATTCTTTAGGATAATGGGCTTGTATTTTCAACCAGAAAACAACCTTTTATGCATTCCTCTATTAGAACATTATTGTTAATATGATTACAAACTTTTTTTGCATCTGTAGTACACACTTGATTTAAACCTCATTTCCACATGAATGAATTAAATCAATACTTTAATTTCTTTCAGTTTTCTTTGACTGTAGTTGTAGTTTTATTCATTTGGAGACAGTGTAAACATCTGAGAGTACATTTAATGCCCCTTTTTTAACGTTTTCACACTTTTAAAGTTTTTACACACAAGTGTTTTACACTTTACACTTATCAGTTTTAAAATATCAGTTCTTGATTGTATTTATGCAAACCTAATATCAAGGACTCTCGCTGTTTGGTCTTAAGTAAATCTGAGGTTTAAAACTGTTCTAAGACAAAAGCAGTTTTATTGAACTAAGTTTACCTTAGGTTATTGCATGATTAATCTATTATGATGTAAACATTCAGAGTGGTTTAATATGAAATGCCCCATTTTCCATCCTCTATTCTCTTACACAGTAAGACACATACACATTTTTTTCACTGTGGAAGTGAATGGAATGGAATGTCTGTAAAAGCTGCTTCATAGAAAGTTATACATTTATACACTTATTATAGTTATGCACTTCACAGAAACATGTACAGTTAGGGAGTTGTAAGGCAAAATGGTCCCAAGAGAAAACTTTTTTCAGATTTACCACAATGTCATTATCAGCATATATAAACACTGAGAAGGCACGTGTAGGTTCACAGGTGGGTTTGGATAGCAAATAACATGGTTATGTTTGTGTTACGTAGATGTCGATCGCTGCTTCCGTGCACCACCATTATAAAGAAATCTGAGTCAATAAGTTTCTATTTAATTAACCATTTAGCACCAAACCCTAAATGGTTTAGGTATTTACTGGAGGTTTTCCCCTAAGAGTAAGAAATTATATAAGGTAGTGATCACTTAACCATTCAAAAAACTCTTTTGGAGCATTTTTAAAGATCCATTTCTTTAACCCAGTATTTGTTTATTGTACATTGCCCATATGCAGCATTAAAAATCAACCCAGAATAAAAAGACATAAAAGATTATTGCTTACAGCACCTCCATGATGACCCTCCACAAATAAGTGCAGCTTGTGTATGTATTTGAAAGTGAGTGTTGTTTGTGTTTTGAAAGTGTGAATGTTGTTTGTGTACAGATGAAAGTCCTTTTCCCAGATGTTTTGTGTGATTTAAAACTAATGTTGATTTTGAATTCAGAAGGTCAGAAATCAATCTAAGTTAATTATTAACAAAGACTAGATATTGGAGTTCACAGTATTAGGGCTTTATACATTTTTTTCTGTTATGATTGAAGCTTTTCCCGTGTCATCCATCCAGGAAAACACATCTCATAGGAACATATTCAAGCTGGAGAATGAATTAGAATAAGTGGAATAAGAGTAAACAAGACTGTGAATTTATGATATAACGTACAGCTGTTCTGTATATTTATCAGTGATTGTGAAGCAAGCTTGCTTTTTATTCCTGCAGGATTAAATGTTGGGTGTTTCTACGCTGTTTCTACTCTGCTGAACCGGATGATTATTGATCACTATCCTGTGAGTCACTGCCAATCTTATCTAATCCACCTCTACTATTATCTCCCAGGCCATGTTCTCTACATGAGTCATAAGAGCCTTGAGATGTGAATGTCATGTCATTTTTAGTTATGCATTCCTTTGGGCAGTACAGTATCTCTGCATATGTCTAATGGCTTTAAGGACTTATGTTACACAAGAGGGGAAAAAGGGGGGGTCCGGAGGGGTCTCGGCCCATCTAATTAATCCTTGGTAGTAGGAAAGTAAGTTTATTTATAAAGTGCTTTTCACAGACATACGTCACAAAGCACTGAACAATAAAATTTCATAGTAGAATGCAAAATATAAAATAAAAGAAAAAAAATAGCCCAAAAAAATAGCCTATGAATAAAGAGTATGTTAAGATGTTATTAGGCCTATTACAGAGACATACAGATACAGAAAACACTTTCAAACACTTTGCATTTTGTTTGTTATTTGTTTACCATTGAGCCCAATTGTTTTACATAGCAAGCTCTAAAGAATGTCAAACTATATTAAAATGTTTGATGTAATTTAAACTGCTTAGGTTCTGCTCTGATCTGAGAAATAGAAAATAAAGGTATCTTCTAGGACATTGTAAATTTACAGTATTTTACACACTTGTTTTACATTATAATGATACAACAGCTTCTCTTCACTGTATTACAGTTGTGTTGTGAATGATTGTAGACATATGTTACATAAACTCAGAAAAAAGTGCTAAACCATCAGTGTGGTGGTGCCCCAAGAGTACATCTTCAGTACCTTTAGTAACTTAATTACTTGACTTAAAGTATAAATGCAATGGATTTGTAAGTTGCACTGACTACATACAAGCTGCCACAGCTTTTTATAAAAGGGTATACATATGGCCAATATTTCCCCTCAGGTAAGTGTACCTTTAAAACTCATTTAAAATAACTTAAAACTGTTGTTCCATTGGGGGTTCCATTGTGACCAGAAATGTAGCTGTGAAGTACTTTTTTGCAGTGTAAGATGCTGCAGTCCATTTTTTACTCACCCATTGTCCTTCCTAAGTCTTTTGGTTTGGGTGCTTTGACTTTCTGCCTGAAATGTCTGTCTACAGATGAGTAATTACTCTGATGACATGCCTTTGTTCTGCAGTTTCGCTCACTCACCAAAGATATACAAATCTTTTTGGAAACTGACTAAAGCTTTAGACGTGGAGAAGAAACCAGTGAGCCATATAAAGGTCTAGTTGGCATTAGCTTACATAACATGGATTCTGTGTCAAATGTTTCTTTAAATATAGTTATTGTTCTTAAAAGTTTCTCTTTCACTAAGATAATGCTTTGTTGAGCCACACCAAAGACACACAGGGCTTTGAACCACAAGTGTATAATCATATTAATAATCACGGGCCTGCTTTTTAGTCATGCCCTTCCAGGGTGGAAATAATATTCGCAAGTCAAGCTTTTCAGTTTTTGACTTGGATGAGGTTTGGGATTAGAATTTGATGTTTTTCTGTCAGATAAATACTTTGATGGTTTGTAACAGAATTTGTAGATGATTTCAACCTGTGACCCTCTAGTGGACCATGTTGGTACTGCTTGGGGCCTGATGGCGGTCAGTTGTGTTTCATAGCAAAAAAGTTAAAATGCCACATTTAACTGAATGATATTTTTAAATATCAATACACAAATGAAAACAAACACACTGCAAAAATACAATATTTAGGTAGAACTCGTTGCTAGCTAGTTATGTTAATACTTTGCTAGTCAGTGCAAACATTTCTCTTTTCTGTCATTTGAAATACATCAGTCCTGGATTAATGCTTAAAAACAAGGTCTCTCAAATGAAAGAGCCCAAGTTTAGGCCACCTAAGTAAAGCAGCTGCCATTTCTCAGAGTGAGAAAATTAAGAAAATCTAGCAGAAACCAAGCTTATGTAAATACACCAGTGAGCAGCCAGTTCCAGGATTTGTGAGTGCCACCTCCATCCTGTGTTGTCTACTCAGGCACAACTTTGAAGCCGAACACTTTACACCTTCACTGGGTAACTAAATGTAGCATTCATGCTGTTGAAACTGTCGAACTGAGCCAGACTTATGTTTGCAAATTTTTGTCTTTTGAGCCCCTCATCTAGTAGTCTATTTGGTAGCTGAAGTAATCTCATTAGTGAGTAAAAAAAACGATCAGATTGGGTAAATCTCATAGTGGGACCACCTGTCCAATACAAGAGCAGGAAATCCTGCTACCCTACACTAAGTCCATCTATCCTGACCCCTTCTTCCTTTCTCTCAGGGGCAAGAAGTAAATGCTGGAAGAATCGGCCTAACTATTATCATCGCTGGCATGGTGGGCTCTCTCATCTGTGGCATCTGGTTGGACAAAACTAAGACATACAAGTAAGCCTTGTTTTACTATTACTGTTAACCAGGAGCTAGAAATGTTGAGCCTTACAAAAATGTATTATGTTGTATATAATATATTGTATAATTATATAATGTATAGACTTAAAAGATGATATATTACATAATAAAATATAATAGTTAAATAAATACAATAAAAACACAGCAGAAAATACTGTATATGAAGTACTTTATACTAGGGCATTAACGACTTCTATACTAGGGCATAAACGATTTTTTAAAAAGTCGACTAGTCGGTCAGCAAAGTTGAAGCCGAGTCGACTAGTCGTTTGATGACATCATCACACACGCACACTTTTATTAAAAGTTCTCTGTGACATTAACAGTCAACATGACAGTTAAACAAAACAAAACAAAGGCTGATACCTTGAATTTTCTGGTAAATTTAAATGTCCAACTGAGAGTGGGAACAGTTTAAGCCGCAGCAGGACGACTCCCTCGTCGACTAGTAGACTTTTCTGTTATTGCCCTACTCTATACTATATACACAAAAGCTGGGATATAAATTCTATGGATATGTAACTTACAGTTAAGTGAAATACTAAATAACACAAGCAGTGGTTAGGAGTATGCTATTGCACATAAAGATCGGCAATATTGGTAATATATTGATATAGGTAGTGATATTTCACGTGGTGAAACTATTCCACATAATAGTAAGTTTTGCACATAATGGAATGATTTAGCATCCTATAGGAAAACTGCACATGATATTAAACAGGGTAAGAGTATTGAACAAAATGATATGTTGAATAGGGCGGCTGGTGGCCTAGTGGTTAGGGAGATGGCCCTGTATTCAGAAGGTTGTGGGTTTGGATCTTAGGACTGTTAGTAGCACCACTGAAGTTCCCTTGAGCAAGGTGACATCCCTACACACTGCTCCCCGGGCGCTGTGTTCCTGACTACCTGCTGCTTCTCTTGGTGAATGGGTTAAATGCAGAGGAAGAATTTTGTGCTGTGGTGTGTTCATATATGACAAAATAGTCACAAGATATTGCACATAATGATATGGTTTTAGCATATGATAAAAAATTGCACATGATATTGCACATGGTAGACTCTTGCACTTTATAACAAGATAATAATATAATAATATACATAGTGCTACACATAAGGATAATGATTTAAACCCGATAAGAAATTGCACAACAAAGTAGCATCAGACTATTCTGGGCCCTTGGAGTAATTCTAACCCCTCACCTTTATGACAGAGCAGCTTTTAACTACTCGTTTAATTAAAACTGCAGAACACGAACCTAGTCCTTTGCTTTAGATGCTAGTAATCCGGACGATTAGGCCGACACTGGAACAAAACGTCCCCTTAAATTTTACAAGCTGTGAAGTGGCATGTTAAGTAAACAACTGCTGGCAGTGTATTGGCTCAGTTTGGACATCAGAGGGACACTTCCAGGAAGTTTTGCCATCTCAAGATGTCGCTGAAGGCTCCCTGCCAGCTGCAACATGTGTAGGAGTCTGTTACTCACATGTAGCAGCGGATTTGAACAGAGATCTGTGCCAGTGCCATCTGCACTCACAGCTGCACCGAGCCTTTAGTGGGTTCTCTGTTTGGTTGTCCCCCAGCCTGTTGTGTCAAAATCTCAAACATTAATGCATAAGTTAATGCTCTTTTTCTGACATAATGAACCGACTGTTCCTTTTAATCCCTTTGAGTTTGAGAGGATTTGGCCGAACAACAACCACTGCGTGCTGTGAAATTCCATCACACATACCTCACATGTTCAAACTTTGTAGGGATAAAGGCACGGACAACAGAGTGTTTCTTCCCAGACTCCTTGGCTTATTAGCATGGAGCCTGTTGATAAATCTGAGTGGTCCATTTTGTGATCTTTACCAGTCTCCTTATATCGTCGGTTAATAGTAATAGTAACTTGTGATTCAGTTATACAGTTATACAAGCACAGCATGTATTAAAATGTGAAATATTACATTTTGTTTAATTCATTCGGTATCAGTTTTGATTGATTAACAGCGTCTATGAAACTCCCTTCCAGCACCAGGCCAGTCCCAGGGAAACAGGGACTGTGATGCTATTTGGGGGAAATTGTCATGCTAGATTTAACTTCCAAACTGACAGGCTTGTACTTATACTCTCATGTCCTGAGTGGTAGGAAAGTTTTGGAAAAGATCCTTCCCTCAGTGGCTCATGCTCAGTTTTATAGTGTTGTAGTTTTTCGTGTCTAAGCAATTAGCAACTAATAATTCTTATTAATTAGACGTGTTCAGAATTGTATTTATTTTTCTGGCTAAGCAAATATAATGATGTTCTACAGATGTTCCATTGAACCATTATCTTGAATATTCAAATATACTGTAAGAAAAAGAAAATCCCTAATCCCATGTCTAAATGAAAAAAAAAACCTAAAATATCAACAACTACAACAACAACAATAATAATAATGATAATGTAAGTCCATAGTAGAACTAAATGACTACAAAACATTAATAATCAATTATTTTCTTAATATGAAACATAAAATTGGAGGATTCTCCCCAGCACTGCACAGGCTTTTTTTTCTAGCTATTTTTTAAGTTAGTTCCTTTTTTGGTCAACTCCTGTCAGCAAATGGGGTTAGGGTTAGTTTTAAGCCACTAAATACAACTTTATAGTGCATGAGCTTCTGGATATAAAATAGAATTTGGCTTGATAAACATAAATAAGACATGCTACCGATAGCTTTTCTGTGTTCAAATGGTTTAATTTGTTGAAGATTTTCAAGTGTTTGTTGCATTTCTTTTGCCCCACTATGCTTGGATCCATCACTGATATTTTTCTCAGATTGCAACCTCTCCTTACCTAAGCCAGTTAAAGCCTCAGTCATGTTTTCTGAGCCATCAGTCAAAACACCAACGCCATTTCAGTGAGCACAGTCAGGGTTGAATTTCCTGTCTTAGATGTCTAAACTGAGCCCGGGGCCATTTTCAACAGCAGCAGTGAAGTGGGACATTTTCTTACGCATGGTTGTTCACAGCACTGCTACTTCATAATGAGCTGTTTGTTTAGATGGAGCCAGGTCCATGAAGGAAGGTGTTTAGGAATTTGGTGTATGTATGACAAGTGTAGCAGCAGGAAAACAAAAAAGGTCTAGTACATTTATGGCATTTAGCAGACACTATTATCCAAAACGACTTCCATTCCATAACTACAGGGGGCAGTCTCCCTGGAGCAACTTGGGGTTAAGGGTCTTGCTCAGGAACCCAGTGGTGCTATGCTGAAGATAGGATTCAAACCCATGACCTCTTGGTCCCAAGGCAAGCTTTCTACCCACTAGGCCATTTCTTTCTAAGTCATGAATGTCACAAAAGTGCGAGCATTTACACAGACACAAGCATTCATTAAGACTTCATTAAATTGGACATTTAATGCTGCCATTAAAGTACTGGCGTGAGATACTGCTTTTTAAAGCTATACTTCATATTTCAGTGTATATATCTAATATAATTATATATGGTTGTATAATAGATCTATATTGCCGTTGCAACAAACCCTATATCTCTGGAAAGGTCCCAAAAATGAATGTATGTTAAGGTCATGGGATTTTATTTTCAATTATTTTGAAAAAGAATGTCTTTAAATTGTGTAAATAAATAGCCGGTAGATGTTCTGTATTTTATTCTTTCCTCCTGCAGGCAGACCACATTTGCTGTATATCTTCTGACTCTTGTGGGCATGCTGGTCTACGCCTTCACCCTCAACCTGGGCCATCTCTGGATAGTCTTCGTGACGGCAGGAGCACTGGGGTAAAAGTTATTACATTAGATATCACAGCGCATCGCTATGCTAACTGAGTGAAAAGTACAAAGACCAGCTGAAAACGAAACCCAGTTTTGCTGGATTCGACGGGATATGAATGGAGGCTTTATTGATTGTTTATTGATTGATTGTTTCATTCAGGTGAAAAACTGTTTGTGGAAGTCAGATGACTAGTGACTGTAAACATACATTGACACTGTGGCCGTTTCTCAAGCATAAAACTGTTGAAGGCTAGAACTGAATATCTCTTTCCTAACTTGGGCCCCCAAGGGCGAATGACATGTTTTGCTGAAGTGATGACTTCGCGGGGGAATAAGTACTTAATTGTGGCAGTTTCTACACATTTCAGTGCACAGTTCTTATTTATTTATTTATAAGAACTGTGCAATGGAGAAAAAAAATTGAAAAAAACTGAAATTAATAAAGTATAATATGAAATAAGGCCACATTTTATGTTTTTTCCCAGTAGGCTAAATTCTGAAAAGAAACAATATGTGTATTTAAAAAGTCCATAAATGTGTTCTCTGTACTCATTTACAAAATCTTCCTCTTCAGGTGTCAAGGTATCATAAATCTTGACCTGTGTGTGGATTTAGAGGTCATGGCATTTCCCACATGTGCATTCTTATGGAATCTGATATTGGCCTGTCTTATACTGCTTATAATTATACTACTCTTTGTATTTTGACCACAGATTCTTCATGACTGGCTACCTGCCGCTGGGCTTTGAATTTGCAGTGGAGCTCACGTACCCAGAGTCTGAGGGCACATCCTCTGGCCTACTCAACTGCTCAGCACAGGTACACTGAGAACTGACCAAAACCCGTTGCTGCCTGAATGTTCTCTTTGGCTTCTGTTCATTTTTAAAAACTATTTTGAAGAACTTTGTTAACAAAAGGAGAAGAAATTCAAGGCTGTGGGGTGTGAGTGATGGTGGTTGTAACCTAGTGGGCAAAACACTTGCCTGTGAACCCACTGACCCCAAAGTTGCAGGTTCAAACCCCCCTACTTTCTTCCATTGTGTCTTTGAGCAAGACACTAAACCCTCAGTGTCTTCAGGGGGACTCTCCCTATAACTGATGATTGTAATTTGCTCTGGATAAGGGCATCTGCCATATGTAGATGATTAGATTCAAGATTCAAAGTGTATATTGTCAAATATACAGAAGAAATTGCATTTCTCTGTGCAATGAAATTATTTCTTTGCTGTCCACACACAAATGCCAAGTTTAGGTTAAGAGTTTTATATAAAATAAAAAAGTATAAAATGGAACAAAAAAAAAAGTTAGTGAAGACTTAAGCGTGATGTGCAGATGTAAATAAATATTAACTGTGCATTTGCAAAATGAAAGAAATGTGCAAAGGAGCAGAAAATTACAGTATGAAAAACATCATGTTACTGCTTTATCTACAGCTCAGGCTCCTGCCCTGAACTTCTTTATTGCTTTTCAACTGGCCCCAGGAGACGCGCCGTACCGCAAAAAAGGTTTTTCCATTACACATAAAGTGAACCTCACATGAGCTGGACCCGAGGCAGGGCCAAAAATGGGCCACAAACTAACAACTGGACAGTTAGCAGAGTACAAGCATGACTATTTATTTGGGCTGAAGTTACCAGGACATCACTAACATGTTAGCTGGCTTAGGTTTTCAATGCAAAGCTAAACGACCGCAACAAAAACATTTAATTAAAAAACCTGCGGTGACAAAAGCAACTTTGACAAAAATAACATGGATAAAAAGATCATCTATGATTTATTTTAAGTATGTATTAAAAGGTTCTTTGGACACATAAACATCCATCCAAGAACCAGATGAAGATCTTAAACATATTTTAACCCAGAATAATACATTACCAAGAAAAATGGAACTTATTTGTTCATGCTTTAATTAGCCCTGTTTGGATTGGGGACATCTGTAATCAGCAAATTTGTAAACGAGACATCTGTAAACGAGCAAATTTATAGTTGGTTGTGTTTTCTAAACACAAGTGTTATGGTGGTGATGTGATCATAGGAATCTAAAGATGGCTGAGGGACCAAAATGTTTTGTTGAATAGCTGTCAAAACCCTATTTTTCCAATGCAATGCGAAATCTGCCCGGAAAATTACCAGAGATGTGTATAATATTGAGACTGTAATGAAGGGAACGCCCATGTGTTTGATAAAAAACAGCAGATAAATCAGCCTATGTGGTAGATTTTGAAATCATACCTATAGTATATAATACATGACATGACTGAGGATATGCCAAAAATATGGTATCATATGGGTATTTCTTTAAATAGTCATGTCCTGGGAAACAGAATTGAACACCTGGGTTGCCTATAAAGACACCATGACCATTACCATATTTGGTTATAGGGTATTCTGGTACAAAATAGCCCAGATGATGGACTGAACAACTGGTTTCACAACCATTGGAGCACAAACCCAGGAGGTATAAGACAGAGTCCATCAGTCTCACAGGGTGGATCCACCAACAGTGGTGGTTTGCTTTTTTGCTTTTTTGGCAAAATAAAGGAAAACACATAAATCATTTTCTGTTGTATAGTTGTTTTTATTGGATTTTCCTAGGAGCTTAAGTTTTCACCACTAAACCTGTCATTTTCTCAGGACAGGAAGGAAGTAGACGCTGACTTGTCTGATCCAGAATTAAATAAAATCACTGAGTAGCACCTGTAAAAAGGCAAATTACCCCAGGAACCCATGTAAATATAATCCTGTCTCGCTGGGTGGTAGAGTAAGCCTTTCTCAAATGCTTTGGTAGCAAGCGAGGAATGTGTCCCAAATACTTGACTCCATTTACTTTGATGGATTATGCAGAGCTTGTTAGAGAGTGAGAAGAAACGGGAGAGCAGAGGAGAGTAAGGCATGGGTGGCACAGGAAAAAGAGAGCTCTGGCAAAGTGTGCGCAGTGGGGTGGAAGGGAAGAAGAAGAAAGGAGTGCATAGAGGGACACTCTCTAAGGCCATGTGTCACTTAGAGATACATGGTACAAGATATGAATCAAACAGCCACTGAGACAGAGATGATATGAGTGTTCACCAGAATGATCCTGTAAGTGTTGAAAAATTAAAGGGGACATATTATGCAAAACTCACTTTTTGCATCCTTTTGTATTTCCATTTGGGTCTCTACTGCTCCTATAAACACTCCAAGCACGAAAAAAATGACATCCATCCGTTTTCTGTGAGTCAATTGAAAGATTTTTCTTATCCTGACATTAGGATTAGTTGAAGATCCGCCATTTTTGTCTGCTGGTTTTACAAGCTTTCATAAGACACCGAGTGCTATGGCTACAGGTAAAGGCAAGTCACTCATGAAGTGTTGTGTTCATCTTGCTCAGGATCCGACTCAGGGTTGAATGTATAGGAGTAGATAGTGCCTCTGTTTTCTGCCATTTTGATGCGTGGTAAACGTGCAGCGTAAGCTTGGGATGGGTGGGGCGTGGCCAGCAACAGCTTATTTGCATAAAATTGGCCGAGCCCTTAAACGGCTCATTTAGAAAGGGACTGAAACTGTCAAGTATAGAGCTGGTGAGATCTCTTTATGGGACAGTGATTTTGTGCAAAGAACTT
Organism: Brachyalestes nurse; assembly: GCA_037974405.1. NCBI lineage: Eukaryota > Metazoa > Chordata > Actinopteri > Characiformes > Alestidae > Brachyalestes > Brachyalestes nurse. The sequence goes on along the minus strand of JBBPCY010000001.1, from coordinate 29,102,407 downwards.
CATGAAAATGTTTTGTATAGCCCATAGACCTATTATAACTTGTTTAAAAAGAGGTATAATATGTCCCCTTTAAAGTTTATTTTAAGAGAGCTCCCCCCACACATAGATTTCAGGAGTTTCTAATGGGTTAATTAGGTGGTCCCAGACCCCAGGATCACCCATACATGGAGGATGTTTTTAACTTTCTTAATTATTGTGACACTTAACTTTTTGACACTTTTTCATAACTGCTTGCTTTATGAAAGGCGACACAGTTTTGTCTAATCTGATTTGTGTATTATGTATTCTTCTCTATACTGGTGAATGAGGTAAGAATAAGGGCATTTGACGTCTGTGTTACCTCATATTTGTACGTCAGGGAAACAAGACGTTTCTGGAAATTCAGGCAGACTTAAAAGTGGAACATTAATGGGAACAAATTTTTTCAAAAGAAATTCTCTTGGATGTCATGGATAACTGTTTAGAATTATTAATTGCAATTAACTATGTAATTAATGATAAACAATGAATAAACAGAATGGCAAAACAATACTAAGCACTGTAGACTTTACAGGGTTAAAAGAGTATGCATTTCAAACGACATGGGGGAACACAGTAATGTCTGTGTGTGCATTTATATGTGTGTGGGTGCAGGTGTGTGTGTTCATGTCGTCTTACTCTTGGCTTTCTCGCTCTTGCGGGAAGGTCTCCAGCGGATGCAGGAACGATGCTCATCCAGGTAGAAGAGGCGCACCAGGCCTTTAGAGGCATTCTTCAGCTTCACCATCTGAGTGCCTGACTGCATCACACTCATACATCGCTCAACTGTAGAGAGACACACAGACACGTACACACAGCAGTGAGCTGATGGTAAGTGATAAAAACAGATGAGGCAATTTCTAGATAAACTGGAATCAGACACTAAAATATCCGACTGGACAGAAGTATTTTTATCTGGCAGGTCAATGCGCACCACTGTGATCGGGATGTGAACCAGGCAGTAATTGCTGGGCAGGGTGGATTAGGTTTGGCTGATTTAATGATAATATCATTGAGGTTTTTTTCACAAATTAGTCACAGTCAGGACCCACCTGCTAGCTAGGTCCTCCTCATCACCCGTACTGCCAGGCTAGGAAGGTAAAGGCTTGCATGGGCTTTCTCTGAAGCTACTATGAGACCAACACATCATTGTTGAACAACTCAAAATGCTTGGAGAAGAACAATTCTGTTACAAAAGCTAGCACATGCCCAAGTTTACTAGCATTGATGGGTAGAACCTCTACCAAGCAGACAAAAAAGGCAGTGATTAGGCTGTACACAAAGGTTTCCCAATAGAGACTCAAAATAATTTCTAGGGGTGGCAGTAACCGTGGTTCTGTTCGAGAGGGTTTTACTCGGGTCAAGTTAAAAAACTTAAATAAACTACAAACTATCTGATTACACTTCACTCATGTTTAAGGAACGAATATGCCCCAACTCATGGTGCGGAAGTGATTACAGACAGGCCCCGGGGAAGACTTTGGGATACAGAACCAACGGGATTAACTGGCATTACAGATCTAGAGTAGAACACAAGTAGAGTTTTTTGCTCAGCACCATGAAGCGCTCATGATGCAACGGGGAAGAATTTGCCTGCAACTTCACGTTCATCCTTCTGATAGTGCATGATGGTGCGTCTACAGGGAGCCTAACTCTCAGCACAGCCCTCCTCTCAAACACTCAGGTCTCCCCTAACCTCAAAGCAAAGATGTTCTGCCTCTTGGAACACGTACTTCCAAGACAGAGAGAGAGTGAGAGTGAGAGAGAGAAGAGAGAGAGACAGGGAGAGAGTGTGATAGCAAGAGAGAGAGAGAGAATATTCCTGTGTGTGCCCACATGTAGGCTCCAAAGTCAGGGCTGCCAACTCTCACGCAATGAGTGTGAGACACACGCATCTGACTGTCTTCACACGCTCTCACGCCACACCTCTGATTTCTCACGCTGAAAATCTATTTTTTCTATTTTTCCCCATCCATTGTACACACTCCTCAACGGTAGGTGGCCCACCTAATGTCGCAGCAGTCCTCGGCAAAAGCAGAAAGTTCAACACTCGGGATGTAAGGCAGCAGCACTCCGCAACCAACCACCCCCCCCGCTCCCCGCTCAGCATGTAAGACAGCGGCACCCGCGCAGCAACCAACCCCCTTGAATTGATACAATAATTAATAATTTTTCTTTGCTGATGACACTAGGTGGCAATATTCACTTTTAACTTCATACACAGGGAGGGAGAAAAAGTTCAGCCTTTCACTTTGAGCATCAATAAGTAGCTTAACAAATTTCAACATAAAATACTATGTGAAAGTTTTTAAGCTTTACGTTTTTTAAATAGTCCGTCAGAGTGACAGATTTGACAAAATTTCCCTTAAAAACTGTTAATATATTACATTTCTATAGCATTATGCCATTTTGGTTCATACTGGGCCCATTTTTAAGACAGTAAGTATGCATTAAATGTAGAACATTTTGCATGTGAGCATACAACATTGCTAAGCATTTCTGAGAATTGAACACACACACACAAACACACATGCATGATGTACAAAAGCTGAAAAAGAACATTAATTATTTTAAGTCTTAGAGAACAGGAAATTATCCACACACACACTTTCACGTGCACCATTGCTCTACAGCAGCCAAAAAAACTGCAGCAGCCATTAGCTTGTCTTACACCCTGTGGAACTCTGACGTAATTCGCTGAAGGTCCATAAACATATTGTTCTTATTGACATCAGTGGCAAGACCACAAGTGAGAGAAAGAGAAAGAGGCAAGGTCAGTGTGCTCCAAATAACACAACAGGTTTCAGGTTAAAGCCCATCGGGACTGGTGCTCATTCAGCCGCCTGTGTGAAGGATTATGAAAAACAACACAAAGAGGGTCACTGTGTTCTGCCTGAATCCAGTGGTGGAATGTAACAAAGTATTTGTACTTCGTTACTGTACTTAAGTACATTTTTACGTATCTGTACTTTACT
>JBBPCY010000001.1:29060370-29099314 GCA_037974405.1 Brachyalestes nurse | reverse complement strand
CTACACAGATACAACTGCACCACTGATCCACACCAAGCCATTTCAAGTCAAGGAGAGCATTATTGTCATCCCAGCCATGTACATTAAGTACACAGTGAGACGAAATATCGTCCTCCTAGACAATAGGTGCAACACACAACACAACACGACAGCAGCACTCAGACAGATCAGCAATGAGGGTAAAAAAGGGGGGTTGAGTTATAATGAAACCTATATATATATATATATATATATATATATAAATATCTGAATATACAAATACTTTACCTAAAAAATAAAATATAAAATACAAGATACTATGGGGGTATAGTAATACAGTATTGTATACAGACTTACAATATAAATATAATATAAATATATGCTATTATCCAATTTTCCAGTAATGAAAGATTTCTAATTATAGCCACATTTTAAAAAATTGTATCTCATAATGTTACAGTTAGCAAAAGGTGAGGGGTAAGTATAAGAAGCAGCATTACACTGTCAAAGTCCTAAAAATCTTTCTTTCATCTCTTGTTATATTATACCTGCCCAACTTACCTGCCACAAAAAGTGGGGCCATGACTCCAATGGTCAGCGGGGCTGTTTTATAGATAAAAGCTTCAGATAGGAAGTGGCCAAGAGCCAGAACAAAGGTCCACAGGGTTATATGATATAGCCTAAAATGGGGGAAAAGGAGGGAAGGACAAAGCAAGCATGAACGTTTTTGCACACTTGTCATTCCAAACACACTCCAAACACAAAAAAATTAATTAATACATTAAAAAGCCTTACGTTCTGTTTTGAATGTCCATAGCACAGGCACAACGAATGATGGATGACAGTAAGGTCCATATGCCAAAGGTCCTGGCTTGAAGGCCATTTACTGAGGAAGAAATATCCAGAGTCATGAAGTGTTAAGGTTCACTAAGGTTAGCTTATCATTATCAGTTTAGCCATCATCTGCCTGACTTAATTATGTCTTTACATGGAGGAGACATGCTTCACTGTAAAAAAAATCTCATTTACAGTAAGTTACGGGTAGCTCACATTTCTAGTACTTTTATATTTTAGTGTATTAGTACTAATAGTAAACATATAAATGAATGACTGTCTACAGTCGTCATTTTATAGCTAAAGAGTCCAGAACTAATTTAAAAGTTCAGTTCCTGAATAAGCATTAAGCCCAGTCTTCTATGCGTCATTCTGAATGGAGATTCTCCACTGAAAGTAGAATGTAATCCAAGACTAGGTTTAATCCCTGATTGGGAAGCCGGCCCATACTTGGAATTACAACAGTAACAGCAGGTCAGTTCGTTCACCAGAATTTTCCACAACTGCAGGTGATGTTGACAGATGTGAACTTCCACTGTGCAACCAGTGCTGTTTTAGAATCTGATAGATTCCAGTTTTACTTCTGTGGACTTTTCAGGGATTTTTTTTTATTAGGTTGACTAGTTCCTTTTCTGTCTGCTCACCATTATTCCACCTGATCAGTAGCCCATTGGTAGATAGTGGTCTAACAATGCAGTCAACTCACCATTTGGTTCGAGAGACAATTCAGGGCTCACGGTTCGATACACTCACAATATTCAAGTTCTTTTTAAATATTGTTTTTTTATTTACATGGTTGGGATTCCATTGGAAAGGGAAGCAGAGGAGTTGCGCTGTGCTCTACCAACCGATCCCAGGATACCAGTCAGTATGTTATGAGAAATGTTTTTGCTGTTCAGTAAAGCAGTTTGTGTTACAATGCCTTTGTATGAAAAGTTGATTCGATTTGAATTGATTTGAATGGTTATTCTCCATAATGCATTGTCACATGTCCTTGATGCATGGTGTCACATTTCTGGATTGCTATATAATGAGCCATTGTTACACCTCTATTTGTGGACCTGACTACCATGCGGACCCTTTTGAGTACTAGATTTGTAAAAAATAAGGAAAGTGTACACAAAGGAAGCTTTATTCAACTGTTTAGACGCAGCACAGGACTACGCTTAAAAGGCCTATATGAAGGAAAAACGACTTTCACGTAGTACTTAAACACTCAAAGTTTCAAAAGGTAACTTTCACTCCCTAGTCAGGCAAAACCAGAATTCACTAGTGTTGTAATGTCCTGAAAACACCTGTCATATACACACATGCTTTTCAAGTGAAGCAAAAAACAGGGCAGACTATTAGAACAGAGATCACTGAACAGAGATCAGTCTTAAAGACACAAAAATCAATTTCAGTAACAAAATCAATTTGGGGGATAAGGTAAAGTTGGCAAATGGTCATGTAATAACAATGAACAGTTTTCAGTATACAGTTTGTGTCATTAATAAAAATGTTTTTTTTTCTATGCATATTCCAAAAATCAAAATTTTTCACACAGTTTCTATACTCTTTTGTATTAAATTGTTTTCCTGTAGATATTCTGTAAATCCTAAAGTAAATGCTAAACAACGGACATTTACATTTGCAGCATTTAGCAGACACTCTCATCCAGAGCAACAGACATGAGTGCTTTATAGTCCACAAGAAAACTAGAAAACTAGAACCCTCTTACCTACACTTAAAATAAGGAGCTGCTAGGGGATTGAAATTCTACCAGAGAACCTTTAGTCCACCAGGGACCTATCAGATCACACACAGAAATGTTTACTGTTTACTGTATTATTTTATTGCTGAATTACAGGAGAAAAATAACACAGAAAACTGTTTCTGTAATTCAGGATAAAAATTATACAGTAAAATGTAAAAGAAAGGACATCAGCTCATGTAATTATAGAAAAAATGCAGTAACTGGAAAAGAAAGGACATCAGCTCCAGTAATTTAGAGAAAAAATAATAAAGTAAACTGTAAAAGAAAGGACATCCGCTCCTGAAAACAAATTATACAATAAAGAACTGTAAAGAAAGGACTTCATATCCTAGAATTTAGGGAAAAAATACGTAAATTGTAAAAGAAATGACATCAGAAGAGAACTGCATGTATCTGTAATTGCAGTGCAAATCACTGTAAGTGTATAGCATTTGTTTGTACTCACCAAAATCTGGCATGCCCGTGTAAAGTTTCTCGGAGAGGAAGCTGTGGTCTCGGAAACTCTGGACTGTGTTTCCCATAGCAATGACTGACACCATGACCAGCCAGCTCCTCAGGACATTCAGAAAACGACTCATATCTTCAGAGACCACCAACAGACGCTCATTAAGGAAAGGACACACAATACTGAATCCAGCACACTCCTAGAATAAAAAAGGGTTATTATTAGATATGATCAGGTCATAATCAAGTCATACACAGCTAAATATAGGTTAAACGTCAATAGTAAAATAATCTAGAAAACGCAGCTGGCATTAGCAGCCAGCTATTTTCCAGTGATACAACATTATATGGACAAAAGTATTGGGACGTCTGACCATTACACCATCAGTGACTTCGCATTCAAATCTATTGACTTTAATGCGGAGTTGGTCCCCCTTCCACTCTTCTTGTGAGGCTTTCCACATGATTGGGAGGTTTCTGTGGAAATCTTTGCCCTTTCATTGTATAGATCGTTTATGGTGTTGGACAAGAAGGCCTGGCACACAATCTTCGCTCTGCAGAAGCATTAGGATTGTCCTTCGCTGGACGTAAGAGGCCTAGACCAAATCCTGGAAAACAGGTGTGTGCCAATACTTTTGTCGAAATAGTGTAGGTAACGTTACAAACCCTAGTAGGTATTTTGGCATGTCTAATAATGTTATATTCCTCCTACCTGAGATCACGAGCTTCTCTCTCCTTTCTGCATCAATGCCAACGGCTTAGTCCTCCTCTAGCATCGTATCGAACCCTCTGTTCAGCAAAACACGATTTTTAGACACTTCCCCCTCCTGTAATAATTACTGTGGGCACATAACACTGCACCAATTACGGGCTGCTCGCCACAGTCGGACCGATTCCTCATTGGACCATTTGGAAAAATGTGGTTCTGAGGCAACGCCCAACTTTTGATTCCACCAATCATAGCCGAGCTAGCAAATCTGACGAGCAACGCACGAGTACAGGCAGCGGGCTGTTTGAACAAAACAGAGCTCAAGAAATTCAGAATATTTATTGTGTTTTACCTCCATGAAGTCGATGTTTGAGGGGCTACCAACAACACTCACCCTCAAAAAAGAAGAGCTTGATTACTGCCATTCAAAAATATCTTAAATTTACCAATACCAGCCTAGGAAAAACAAGCAGGTTCTCATTACCGTGTAATCACTAATATAAGCACAAACACAAACTATATTACCGTATATGACAGTGGACTGAGACAAAGTAAAAAGGCCCCTTATAGTCATATGTGAACACACCACGGCATAGTGGGAAATTCTTTCTCTGTATTTAACCCATTCACCAAGTGAAGCAGGGGCCTGCCACCAGTGAGGGGTGCCCAGGGAGCAGTGTGTGCAGATGGTACCTTGTTTAAAGGTACATTTGTGGTGCCACAAACAGTCCTGGGATTCAAACCCCCAACCATTTGATTGCAGGGACAACTCCCTAACCACAAGGCTACCTGCCTCGGATATTAACCATTCATAAAATGATCGTTTTCACAACACTTCACAAAAGCTGTGACAGGCACAGTCTGAGTAACAATTGTATACCATTTTAATACATTTGCAAATAAAGAAAGAGAAAGAGTGCCAATGGTTTTTATTGATTTTACCCACAGCCAACCATTTGTTTTTGCTGGGGTCTGGCAGTGCAACATGAACGAACCGCAAATTGTGTATGGACAAACCACACACTGTGTTTGGCTTCACTGTGAATTGAGTTTAGCTATGATTAGTTATGGTTTGTGGTAATTACAATCATGATCATGATTACACATATTACATTTTATATGACTTCACTTGAGTTTGTGGTTGCCTGTTGTAACATATCAAATTAGTGTATATGTACACAAAAAAAAAAAAAAAAAAAAAAAAAAATATATATATATATATATATATATACACACACAGGTACATATTGAGTGAATTGTGAATACATCTGAATATAGCAATATATATTACTTACTAGAAAACAAGTGCAAACAATTTATTTACGATGGAACAAAATAGAAGAAGTTGTGCAAAAGGTCATGTGCTTTATGATAAAGAAAGAGGTGCAGATGGTAGTATGGGAGGATTATTAGTGAATGTGAGGCAGATCCGGGTTGAGGAGCTTTACGACTTGAGGATGAAAGCTCCTCTTGAGACTCTCAGTCCTGGCCATTAAGCTGCAGAATCATTTGAATGAGTTTAGCAGGTGGAACAGATGATCATCAAAGAGCCCTCGATCATCTGGATTGCTCTGGTCCTACAGTATATAGTGTAGATGTTCTGCAGACCTATCTAACAGCAAAGGTGGTGATAAACATCTATAATATAGTAAACATCTGTCATTGTTATACTAACACTACTTATAATACTACTACCACTACTAACACTAATTATAATAACAACACTACTACAAATAATAATAAAAATAACAAAATATAACAATAATTATATAATAATTAACACTCTTCCTTCTCCTCCTAGATATTTGTCATCCCTTCTCCCTCAATATGTTTAAAACGCAGCTGAAAGCACAATTTTATGCCCTGGCTTTAATTAGTAGCCTCTGTTTTATATTTACGTATTTTAGGCCTACTTCTTTTACCTCTGGGGGTATTGTCTGTTGATTAATTGTGTTCTTGTTTTCAGTCTTCCATTTTTGTGTTGATTGACTTGTCTTTTTGTGCCCCTTTTATTATTTTTGTGATTTGGTTTTCATGAAAGGTGCTATAAAAATAAATGTTGTTATAATTAATAAACACTATAAGCTGTAGAGGCTTATTTCTCAGACATGGATTAAGACTGGTTTTAGGCTAAACTGCAGTCCTCTCGCTGACTCCACTGAAAATCCTGTTTAGTGCAGGTTTAGGTTTAATCTCGTGCTCCAGACAGGAGACACGTGGACCTCAGCATCACTGACCGGGAGCCCTGCGCATGCGCACTTCGGTGGTTGCCAGTTGGTTGTTATAGTTACAGCGTTAGCACTAGGAGAGCTAGCCACTTAGGGTAACATCATCACTTTGACCTGTTCTTCCCGAGTGAACACGTTTTATCACTCCTAAAAGGTATGTTTAAAGTCAGTACACTATTATACAACACTACGTTTTTGCTGACCGGCCATGGAAGCAAATGTTAACAATGTTAACTGTGTTTTTTACTGTTGGCTAGCTAGGCTAAGCTAATTACGTCCAGTCCAGTGATAGTTAATGCCTTTCTAACTATTAAGGAGAGCACTCAGTTATTATAAAATACAAATTTTAGTATAATATGGCTATTCGTGTATTTTAATTCTATAAACATAACTATCCCCGTATTTTGCTCTAATCTTAAGTATTTAAGGTAAAATAACTGTTTTAATACTGAAGCTGCAATATTCAAAGTAGTCATGTACTGAAGTACAGTTAGATAAGTTCGACAAGAGAACATGCTTGCAGTCACTTACTATGTTTGACAGCAATAGTTAATCTAGTCCAGGATTCAAGATCATATACGTCATATACAAAATTATAGCATAAAATCTAGTGCAATGTGCCCCGGAGTCAGTCCTTGCTGTTCATGTATGTTAATATTACCAATCACTGTGTTTTGCTACATTCTGGACTGTTCAAGCTAAAATAACTTTTAATACTAAAGCTGCAGTATTTAAGGTAGGTATGTACTAAAGTAAGGTTAGATAAATCAGATAACAGAACATACTTGCTATTACCGACTGATAACTGTTTGACAACATTAGTTAATCTAGTCCAAGATTCAAGATCCTTTATATGTCACACACATAATTTTACAAGTACAAAATGTAAATGTGAGTCAACCCTGAGTCAATCCTGACTGTTCATGGATGTTATGGGTACTTATGACTGTGACTGTGTTTTGTTTTAATCTTGACTATTTAAGCTAAATAACTGTTTTAATACTAAAGATGCAATATTTGAAGTTCAAGATTCAATCATTCAAGATTCTTTATATGTCTTATGCATAATTATACAAGTGCAACATGAAGTGAAATGTCAGTTTCAGAGGTAACCTGATATGGCCATTCAACTGATTTAGCTGTAACCCAGGCATCTGACAACAAAGGTTTACTGACTTTATATAGACTATTACTAATCTTACCCCTGCAGAGTAAATTCAGGTTATAATTATGTTTTGATTGTTGAAGGTTGCAGGTGGCCTTCTCTGAAAATAAGCCAACTGGCATTTACATAAATAGACATAAAAGGATCAGTGATCAGTTTGCATGGTGTTCCCTACTTGGCTTGGATTATAAAGAGAATTTTATCCATGATTACAAGAGAAAGTCTATTTGTTTATTAAACATCGCTTTGTTTTTGAATTGTGTCTACAGGTTGGAGATGTGTCCTGTCATAACCTCTTTTAGGTGACACAGAGCAGAACATCTCCATCTCTGTGGTGGAAATGCCCTCTGTAACCCGGGATAAAGAGGATTCTGACTCTCTGGCAGAAGATGAGCTGGAGTAAGTGCCTGTGCAGCTCATCTCAGCTTCAAATTGATCACTTTAACTTTGTATGTGCGCATAGACTGCAACAACAATAAAGTAACATTTAGGTTTCTTCATATTTTTAGTGTGAACTGCTATAGTGTTAACAGGTGGTGCTTTGATATTTATAGAGATAATCTAGGAGCTATACTTGGCATGACTTAAATGGGCACTGTCTGCTAACTAAGTATTGTTTACAGTTCTGTGTAATCTTATTCAGAGGTTCAAGATGTCATTTTACTTTCTTACATGATCACCAGAGACTGCTCTGTTTTTAGATGCACGTGTGAAATAGCTGGCAGGTGCTGAGAAACCCTGACTCTGATTAGACTCCTGATTTAGCTCTGATCCAAAACTGGAAAGAGCTTGCCTTTTATCCAACTCATTAGTCTCTAGTGAGTGGAACACTTACTGGTAAAAGTCGATTATTTTGGGTGGACATGTTTAAAAAAAATATTATAACACATTACTTCAATAACTTTTCATGATGTACAACATGTGATATTTATTTTTTCTGACACCAAATATCTTATTGTGATAAATACTGTTTTATTCCCCATATATAATTATAGCCATTTTATATTTAGTAAAATACATCAAAAGAAAAAAAAATTCTGTGCTGACCTGTATTTTGACAACTTATTAGTTTGCTTTCATTAGATTTTTTGGGCTTGTGTTATCTTACATGTAACCATTCCAAACAGTCAGTGTATGTGTTTTCTGACAGGCCTGGAAAGATAAGCTTAAACAGAGAGTGCAGCCACTGTTTATATGTCTGTCTGTTTATGTGATCAGCTTATCACCAGCAATAAAGCACACCATCAGCATGCCATCTTACCAAGACCACAGGTTAAATAAGTGAATAAGTTCTATATTTGATTACTGATTTTCTCATTTTGTAAGTGTTTCTTGTGCTAGAGCTGCACAAAGGCCTGCTCATTTTTAATCAACAGAATGTGTTAATAGGACATGCTAAATATGCCATATATTAGTTAGACAATCTTTGGAATCTCTGTATTCAACTAACTTTATATCTTCTCTTTTCTTGTGTACCTTTCCTTTTAGAAGTCACATCTGCATTGCCTGGAGTGGCATCAGCAGGAAGATCCCTGTTTTGCTCTTCCATGCTGAAGCCATTGTGTTAAAAGACAAAAATATCTGCTCCATAGGAGGTATTAAGGCAATTAGGAAACAACAGTTTCCATCTGTTTTAAAGTCATAAATCTAATAGAGACTTATGGCAGGGAAATGAAGATGTAATTAGCTTGCACATTGTTTTATGTAGCATGCCAAGCACACATTACCTCTCAATGGGTGTCTTGCAGTGTTGCAAGCTTTTGGTGCCAGTGTGCCTTCTCAGTGTGCCTTCTTTAGCCCATGTTAGCATATCATTCATATTTGCATAATGTGTGTTTCATTACTGTTGGAATATTGAGGATCTGAAGTCCTAAGCTGTAATGAATTTCTTTTCTTTTTGCAGAAAAATATAACTTGGGCTTCAAGATTGTGCGCACAGAGAGCCGACTCGTACGTGGCATACTTGTGAATCATGGATTCCGTGAGGTAGGTGCACTGACAGCCCACTACTGACAAAAAATCCTGTCAGATGGTAATAACCTACTAAGTAAAGTATTCTGAAAGCTAGACTTTACATATGAGTCATAATAATACACAAAGCTCAAAAGGCTCAGTACTGTGATACATTTGTTGAGAAGATATACAATACTGTCCACAAGTCTTAGGCACCTATGAAAATAGTTTGAATCAGCAATGGGTTTCTTTTTGGCAGCAAAAACACAAGTGAGCATTAGAATAAACCCACACAAACAAGAATGCAGTAAAAAAGTATCAAGAGTTTCTGAGCTGGTTAGAATAGCACAGGTTTGGTTTCAGATTTCTGCTCATTGCCTCCAGTCATTGTGTGGATTTATAAAATTCCATAAGCAACACATAATTTAATCTAATAAAGTAAAATGAGCCAAACCAGGAGTTTGATGGTAGCTAAAATGAATATTGGACTTCCATGAGGAAAGAGGTCTGGAAATGGTTAAGAGAACACTTTGCCACACATAAAACCCCTCTTTACTGTAATAATGTTAACTGTATTGTAATATTGATGTTTTAACCCTAACTTAACACTACTGTCCAGTAGTAAACCAGGTGCCTAAGACTTTTCCGTAGGACTTAAAGCAGTGTATTATTTAATTCTGAGGTTAAGGTCCTCTGATACACAGCACCTAGATATAGATATAGCAGACAGTGTTACCAAAATTTTGGTTGCACAAATAAACACATAAAGCACCATACAAACTGCAAAACATACTAAACGTTTTAAACCTAACTTCATGATTAAGTCAGGGACGTCATTTTTAAAGTGAAAATAAAAAGGCATTAATACGTTGATCATCTCCCACTGAGTAGTCATTTGCAGTCTGCCGTCTGCCGTCAGCACACCTACGAGACCAATATAAAAGAAATGGCCTGTCTGGTTTTGGCCCAGTTTGGCAGTAGCCTTCGCGGTGCTTTTCTGTCCTCTCGCACCGCCTGCCATAAATACTCAAACCGTCAGAACATTTAATTATACTCAAACATACATGGTACTCAGAGGCCTGTTTCACGCTTTCCACAAAAGACTGTAATTGTAAAGAAAATTGAAAATGTTACAGTTTCTACATCTTTTCTGTTCCTTTTGATTTTTTGATACTGTATTGAAATCAGTAGGCCCTTAGAGTCGTGTTCACCAATGCATTTAATTTAGTATTTTGCACATTTGACTTTAGTTGTCGATGGACACTGCTTAAAAACATCTATAAAATCTCTGTCCATAGCGTGATTCTAGATGGGTTAATCAACCACCATACTGTAAGTCTCTTGCATCTGTTAAACCGAATACTGTAAAGGAGTCTTTGTTTCCCCCAAACTGACACCGGCGATGTCAAAGCTCAGGAATGCAAAGTGACTGGACTCCAGAATTGCTAATCCGGGTTCACGAGGGAGTGCTTGCACTATTATCACGCCATCGGAGTACTTACTATTAATGCCCGTTTTATTTCACTTCAGTACTGCTGGACTTCCCCTAAAATCATAATCAAAGGCAGGGCTAGTATCTGCCACAGCAGCACTTGAGCCAAGGTTTAATAAACTTCTATTGCTAACATCTGGGTTTCTTGTAGCCAGTACAAATGGCGATGCCAAATCTGCCTCCACAAAAAGAGCAGGAGAGAGAGGCAGGGTGAGGGGAGGGGCAGCAGATTGGAGTAGTTTGACTGTGTTATAGAAAGGTCAGTGTTTCTGCTGGGAAAAATGGAAGTACTGTATGATAGAAAATAAGTTATTTTAGGGCGTTTGGTTTGATTGAAATATTAATGGTCAGCAGTCTGTAGTGTTTTAAGAATATTCAATACCATGTAATATAAACTGTGTTTATTTATCAGAGTAGTTTCTTCAACTTCAAGTGCTGCCTAATATGTCCAACCCCTTTGACAGGTGCCACTGCAACAAAATAACCATTTAATTTTTTTCAACCTCAGTGGTTTTAATGTTCTGGTGTGTTGTGTGTGACAGATTGATTTGTATGTATGTCCTTTGCCTGTGTTTAGGTACACCCAAATAGCAATGACTTCAACCTGATGTGGACAGGTACCCACCCTAAGACTTACCTACTCCGCACTCTTCAGGATTTCCAGAAGGTCAACCACTTTCCCAGGTACGCTGGCCTGTGTGTATGCTTTGTTTTGGTAATTGGGAATTTAACTTGTTTACTGTTCTAGGCAAACCCGTTAAATAAACAAGTACCATATTTCTGATGTTGAAATATGTGTGACATGCTTTTTTGAAAAGAAAAAAAAGTATATACTTCTGCAGTTTGTAGCCACATGGAATGAAGTTTAATTTGCTGCACTGTCCCAGTATGTGTTCGCTGTATTTTCAGATGTTTTTTTTGGATGTCGCTCAACACTGGACGTGTTGCTGCCATTGTGTTATTACAAGGGTTCATAATCCCCAACCATTTTAGATGTTCACCTCATTCTTTCACTCTTGTGGTTAATATTCTTGTTTGTTTCCAGGTCATATGAGCTGACGCGGAAAGATCGGCTCTACAAAAACATTCAGAGGATGCAGCAGACATACGGCTCTCAAAACTTTCACATTGTGCCCCAGACCTTCGTGCTTCCTGCTGAATACCAGGAATTTTGCAGTGAGTGCCCTCCCCATAAGCTTTGCTAACATCTCTGTTTAGCTTTTTGCTCATGCTGAAAGTAAACATCATAAAGTATGAAAGCTCTGCACTCATTTGCTCTTCCGCTGTACTTTAATGTCTTCCTCCCTCTCCTTGTTTGAACTGTAGACTCCTTTGGCAAGGATAAGGGCCCATGGATCATCAAACCTGTGGCATCCTCCAGAGGCAGAGGCATCTACCTGGTCAGCAATGTAAGTGGAAACCCTCTGCACCTGATACTAAAGAAGCATTCAGTTGTCTTTCACTTTTATGCTTGAAAAGTAGTTCTGTTAATCAGTTTAGCAGTGAATCACACTTCACACTGTCACTACTGCCTAAATGAGTTTACATCGTATGTACTGTTCTTACATAATTGTCAACAATTGCAAAAAGTCATATATGTTGTGGACATTTATTGTAAATAAAGACATTTAAGTTTAGTTCTTGCTAATTGTATCCCATTGTGCAAACTCCCTCTTAATCAGAATCAGAATATTTTCAGAATAAGTACTAAGTGTACAAGGACCAATTCATCTTTGTCAAAGAAAATAAAAAAAAAACGATACACAATAAAATGAAATAGACTGCAAACTAGACTATGTTGTAGTCAATAGACTGAACTATAAAGTATAATATTGACTATGATATAGATTGTACAATGTACAGATCATAAGGTGGCATTTTTGCATATTAACTTGCTCATTGCCCAGTTAGACTGTATAGTTAAGTGGAGCTGAGCTCACTGTTTCCAGAAATGTGTGTCCTTGACATTAATGCGCCTCTGAGTAAATCACACACATCAAGGAATCCTCTCTTGGCTGGGTTTCTGATGTTTTTCATCTTTGACCATAGTATGTAGCACCCACCTTCCTCATGAAAAAGGTGGAAAGAATGTTAGTGATATTTGGAACAGGGAATGGTTAATGTTTGTGTGTTTTCTGTGAACTAGTTCCAGTTCTGAAGCTGGTGGCAGGAGCTCTTAAGCTTCATGTTCTAACAACCCCCACCTGAAACAAATTTCAAACACAGGAATGCCCCTCATTGCTATTGGTTAAGACATACAGTGTAACGAGAATCTAACTATACACTCATGTTCCGCCTTAGGAAATAAATTATATATAACTGTAATAATGCTAGTTAAATTATCATCAGTTACAAAATGATGAAAATCAGTACATGAATTCTAGGACTGTTGGTCTGAAATAGTCAGTCAATAGATGTATTTCAAATTTTGGAACACAAACAGGCCATTCAGAAACTCTCTACACAAGGAATGTAAACAGTATAGCTTTTGACTCAAAGTGGATCAAAAATGTGAGAGTTATGAGTTTGATTAGGGAGTTAAAAAGTGACAAGTAGTCATGCTGATTATAACTCTTGCCTGTCTTTTTGCCTCTTCCAGCCAAGTCAGATTCCACTTGAGGAAAATCTACTTGTGTCTCGATACATTAATGATCCATTACTGATTGACGGTGAGTATGTATGAAAGAAAAGGATATTAGTCAAGAAAAAGCAAACCATTTTCTAATGCATAATGATTTTTTGTATACTTTTCTGCAGATTTTAAATTTGATGTGCGTTTGTATGTGCTGGTGACCTCCTATGACCCCATCATCATCTATGTTTATGAAGAAGGGCTTGCCAGGTGAGCCTTGGTATCTTTCTTTCTTTCTTTCTTAGTTTTTTTTTTAATGTATTTATTTTTAAATATCATAACTGGACCCCTTAAGCTGTAGCACCACAGTGGGCAAGTATCTGAGTCAGTCTTATCTTTATTTATTGAGGCTTGGCCTGATTTGTATATCAGAGAGGTGTTTCTGCTTCAGAGATCAGAGGCTTCAGAGATCAGTAATCATGTATTAAACCAGTGCATGCAAAAATGGCTGTAATTAGGCACTCTGTACAAGCAACAAAATCCTTACATCAAATACCCTGTTCATCTGGGCAGAGCGGCCACCAGATGGCAGCAGGAATGTTTCTGTTTGATGCGGACTAATGTACTATGTCTACAAAGCTTTCCATTGTCTCACTAATGGATGAGCAATATCAGGTTTAACGAGTGTAGATTTTCCCTAAGAACATTAAAAGAGATAAAGATTACAGTGTGCTGTAAAGGTGTAAGTGGTGGAGCAGTATTTTTCTTCTGATTTGGAGTAATTTAATCATGTTTAAATAGTATGACCATTGAACATCAGGGGAAATAGTTTATAAAAAGAATAACAATTAAGTGTTTAAGTTTTATGAACTGAGTTGCAGTCCCTCATTGAGTTATTAAGGAAGATCACAGCTATCTGCAGGGCTTTTGTGCTTAAACATATAGTAAAAGAATCTGAAGCTCATACAGCTTCTCTACTTAGGGATTGCTGGTTGTGTAATACAGATGTCACATCACCATCTGTCCAACTCACTGTGGAAATAAAACTGTGGGAACTGGATATATATTGGCTAGGTGTGGCTTGGAGAGACTCAGGGGTCAGATTGACTGGGATAAAATATAAAACGGTTGGCCTGTTGGTATTAGCCTTGGCACAAGTGTGGTCTTCACAGAGTGACACTCAAGTTTATTTTCACCATGTACCGTTATTAACTGTCTGTAATAAATCCTGGCAGAATTCCCAATCCAACTTTTATCTTAGACATTCCAGTGGCTTTGCAGGCATTCAGGTGCTCGCGATGCCAAAGAATTCTCATTATTCCACATGTGGTGTCCACCCTGTGAAATACAGCAGTATTGTACACTAAAAAGGAAGGTTCTGGCTTTATGGAAGAAAATAATGTTGACGTTTCCAAGTAGGGATGAGCAATTTGATGATATTTACTGTTATCACGATAAATTATGTAACAGAAGATCACTAAGCTTTTTTGAGCATGTGGTAAATATCATCAGTACTTAAAGAGTTTGACCAACTACATGTTTCTTTGCAAAGAGTGCATAAATAGGCCTGTTTAGTTTGATTTAGTGTAGCTCAGTATAGAAATGATTGTATACAGTCTTTTTGATAGATTTTTAAAAATGTGTCTACTGTCTACTATTCCCACTGATCAAATGTCAGAAAAATAATTAATGTGTTCATGTTTATTAAATAAATATGTAAATATTTGACAAAAATAATGGAAACATTCCGATGTTATATTTTTGTCTTATGGGCAAAGCCGTGTGATTGGACCTTTTTCAGATTTACAGTATTTTTTTTTTACTAATCAGTTATTCAAAGAACAGTCTATTAAATATATCAATCAAATCCTTCCTCTGTTTGGTTGGCTGTACTGTAGATTTGCCACTGTGAAGTATGATCATGCTATGAAGAACATCAAGAACCAGTTTATGCACCTCACCAACTACAGTGTGAACAAGAAGAGCAGTGACTATGTCAGGTAAGGTTACCTTTACCCAAACATTAAAATGTACACAATTTTTCTCCTACCCCATTAGTTGTCAGTCAGTCAAGATATGTTTGTAGTTCAAATCTTGCTTTTTTAGTGAGTAGTCTCTAAATGTGTCTGTAAATTCATCCCCCAAACTTCTCTCAACCTGCTCAAACCACTTGTCTTAAAAGGCTGCCTGCAACAGTGAGGCTGCATGGTTTTGTTCATTTTTAGAGCACCCAGTAAGTCATACTAAACCACGCTGACAAGTCTGATCTGCGTTAGTAAAGTGCTGGGTTGTGGATTGAGAGAAGTTTTGTTGAGATATTTTTATGGAGAAGATTTAGGTGACTATTGACCTCTTGTATTTGTTAACGACATTAGCCTAGTAGCTCCAGCCAATCCATTATGTCTTGTGTTAGTGGAAAATTGTTTGGTTTAAAATTTTTGCTGAGTTATTTCTTTGATAGATTTATGTTCAAATTTACTAATCCTTTCTACTGAAAGAAAAAAGTTGGCAGTCCGTATGTTAGACTGCTCAAGTTACTATGGCATAAGTCAGTGCGTTCGTATAAACAGAAATGTGTGTATCAACCTCCCTATCTAGTTATATTCAACGTGATACAAGAGGCTGAATGTCTTTATACACTAAGATTCCTTTGCACAAATAGCTTCTGTTTGTTTCTTTAAAAGTAGCCTCTAGATTGGAGAAATACATCATTTGACATATTGGTCTTGCCATCACAAATCACTTGTTTGCTGTATGTGGTCTACTTATCTTCTGTTGGGGGGCTACATGTAGTAGAATTAGATGAATGTGACACTAATTGGAAAAGATTTTAGCTGTCATGAAAAACAGTTAAATCATCACTCACTATTGTTCCCTGTTCCCAAACGGAGAAGGAATGCATCCTCAGATGTGAGATAATCCCCTTGTTTGCTAATCATGTCAACATTGTTGCACTGTGCTCATTTCTCAGTGCTGTTTTGGCAAAGCCATGCACTGAGGGCCTTTTCTTCCTTTTCAGCTGCGATGACCCTGAAGTAGAGGATTATGGGAACAAATGGAGCATGAGTGCAATGCTGAGGTATTTGAGAGAGGAGGGAAAAGACACCACATGTGAGTAGAGGCTCCCATTACTGTATCACACTCACCTGTCCTATTGTAGTGAATGCTCTTATTTTATTTCATGCAGGTTTGGTATGATGCTGAATGGAATGTTTATAAGGGAGTTTTCGTCATTTCCCCAGTTCAGAGGCCAGTTCCAGTTCAAAACCTGCAGTGTTTTCTGTGTGTTTTCTCATTAGTAGTCCAAGAGACCCAAACACAGGCTTGTTAGACTTCATTAATTAGGTTACAAAAAGTAATTTATTGAAATAATTTCTGTCTTTCAGAAATAGGAATGAATGAAACTGGATGTAACATATTGTGCCCTGACAGTATGACTGAATAGCATTGTTCCTTTTTGCATGTCAGCTCTGATGGGCCAAATTGAGGATCTGATCATTAAAGCGGTGCTGAGTGCGGAGATACAGATCGCTACAGCCTGCAAGATGTTTGTGCCTCACAGAACCAACTGCTTTGGTAAGCTTTGTGCTCTACACTGACTTTGCCGTGGACCTTTCGAAATATTAATGACAAATGTTTATAAATGTGCCTGAAAGTGACAACAACTAAAATATATTTTTGGATGTTGTCCAAGGTCAGCTTAACTTAAGCAGGTCTTTGGAATGTAGAAACCGCACCTACTTTGTCATGCAGCATTTGTTACATGACCTTGCCATGTTTTAGCTTAAAGGAAAGGGTGGAGATGGTTTATGGTGAAACAATCCTGCATGTGTTTGAACATTTAACCTCAGCTCATCACATTGTTGAAGCTGATACATTTAAGCATTGCTTGGCTTTATACATCATGCCAGCAGGCCAAATGTTTTTCACTCTGTGCTGTTATGAGGTGTTAACTACTAAGGTGAGGTGTAACACATTTCTTTGTAAATTAGTCAGTAACTCAGTGTGTAATCAGGTTTATAAGGACTTGTTAGAATTTATTGTCTCAATGTAAATGCCAATAAGACAGGCCCATAATTATAATGGGGCTGTGAATAGATTAAATAATATTCTTAATGCAGTTCAGTTACATCAGATGTGTATGGCATAAGTGTCTAACTTTTGGTACATTACATTTTCTTCTTTGTCCTCTTTTAGTTTTGTGTATATTTAGCCTGGTCAGATTGATCAGATTTTGACCAGCATAAAAAGTACCATCACTGATCTGTAAATTTAAACTGTAGTAATATGTATGTATTCTCTATGCTTGCTCTGAAAGGATGCTTTATAATTTAAAAGTGCATGCATGATATCTGCAACAAACACTGTGTGGATCTTTGTGGCTACATTCAAACGTTAGTTTTGTAAATGCTGCAAAAAGAAAATATGTTTTGTCCAGGTTTTATGAAATTATATAGCACACGTTTCTTATCCTGTTGAACCATCCATCTCTACACAGTGCTGTATAATTATAGTTTTATTGTTGGTTATATGCTTTTTCTGTAATTTGAAATATGTCACTTGCATAGAGCTGTTAAAACCAGTGAAGCAGCAACACCATGGTTTGAGAGGACATATCCTCTGTATTTATGATTGTTGCCACAAAGACTGATTCTAAATCAGCGCTTCTGCTTCTGAGGATCTTTGCCAAGACACTGTTGTCTTAAAAGATTTTGGCTACATGTTGACATTTTGTTCATTTTCAGTATCTCACAGCACTGTATCTTAAACCACATCCACAAGTATGCCACACCTTAATGAGGAACTGGATGTGATTTGAGCAGGTTGAGAGAGATTTCGGGAATGTATTTATTAGAGATGGGCCTGATCCGATATGATATCGGTATCGGGTCCGATATAGCTGTAAATCTGATATCGGATATCGGCTGGACAGCCCCGATTTCTATATTCCAGTGCGCAGCTTGCGCTGGACCTTAAACTCGACGCTGTGTAATACGAGATGTGTCGGCAGACAACCTAAAAGCGAAAGGAATATCAGAGAAGACTCAGCTCTCAAGCCCTCAAGACCTCTTTGGGGTTCTTTCTTGGGCTGTTGTGTGTGTTTTGTTGGCTGTTTTTGCCCTCTCCCCCTCTCTCTATCTCTCAAAACACGAGGCTAAAGTTGGGCATCTTGTAACTCGGCCGGTCCACATTAAATACAGCAGTGGTTAGATTACACTCTGCCCATGTCGTGTCTCCGAATTCACATTATTTTAAGTGTGTTAGTTTGCACTTTATTTTCTACACAGTTGTTGCTGCTAAAATGGACATCATATTTGAACTATTTATTTGATTCAGCCAAGATTAATCTGTTTTTGATATTTACAAAATTTTACAGCTGTTGCTGCTACCTTTTTGTAAAATGTGACATAAATAAATTCCATTGGAATGCCTTTAAATTCATTGTAGTTGTCTATATTTTTTGGTCTTCTAATAAGTGCTTAGTAGTTTATTTGTTCTGTGATGTAACCGTATTAATAAACAGCACAATTTCAACAAAAATAATGCTAATATTAAAGTAAAAAAAGATGTATTATATCTGAATCTGTATTGGTATCGGCAGTCATGTGTCGGAATCGTATCGGAACTGGAAAAATGTGGATCAGCCATCACTAGTATTTAAAGAAAAAATGTGGGTGACAATTGATATCTAGTGTTTATTAGCAATGTGTGTCTCACAGCTCCAGTTTTAAAGAAAAGAAGCTACATTTTTGCTTCAGACATGTCTTGGCTTATCAGCTACATCTGGTTGAAGTGGAAAATTGTGTCCGTTTGAATTGACATTTAATTGTTAATGTCCATCTGCTATAAAGGGACTCTGTTTTCCCAGAAGGATTTCTTCTTCCTTTTCTCTGAGACAGGTTTTCATTCAGAGTTGCTAACTTTAATTGTGCACCAGTTAACATCTCTAATTCCAGTGCTTTTTATACCCAGGCCTGTGTTGCAGCAGGCTCGTGTGAACTGCAGTTTGTAGCCATTAGCTCTGTTGGTGTTGGCATTAATTGCTCCCTCCCTCACTCACTCTTTTTTTGGCTCATGGTCTCTCTCGGTTTCTTCCTCCCTCTTTGGCATTCTCTTCACCCTTCTCCTTGATCTGGCAATCCCTCTAAGAACTGAGAGGAATGGAATTGGAATGGGCTGAAATTACGTTGGCTGAGCCTCCCAGGGTCGCCCCCTTCTGTTTCTCCCTTTCCATTTCGTTTTCTTACTCTCCTTCACCCTCCACTATCCGTCCATCTGTCATCCCTTTAGCACTGTAGCATGTTTGTAGACAAAATAATTCCTCTGGAGGTGTTGGTTCTTTCGGTGGTAAATATGATATACCAGCCCCGAGCCACGCTAACTGAAAATCACCTGCATGAAGACGCTATCTGCTACTCTCTCACACTCTTGCTCTGTTCCTATCAGTGCACCCACAGGTAAAAGTGTTGTGTGTTAGTGGGCTGGCAGCAGGGCCACAGCAAGTTCAGTTCAGCACATGACGTGACTGAAAATGAGCGGCCTATGCAGGTGCAGGCGCCAGTGGAATGCGATGGATGTGGCTAGATACCGATAGGGTGCTAGCAGATATCTAAATGCATTAAAAAACAACAGGTCTTTTCAGGCCTTTAATACTGTAAACCAGAGTGATTTAAATCAGCTGAGGAGTGTTACGATTCAGTTTATGCAATGGATTAATCCACCACGTAGTAGTGTGCCAATGTGATAATCTATAATCTATAATCTATAACAGAAACAGATTGTTCTTTTGTTTTTGTAAAGCTATTTTGCTTTTCCTAGTCTTTCAAACACAGCATATATTACCAGTTAAACTGTGATTCATTCTTGTGAGTGATCCTGGCTTGTCATTAACATACAGTACATCACAGGGACCCTTAGCTAGTCAACATTTTTTCATCAAACACACCTGATCCAGGTAAGAAAACGTTGCAGAATGCTGATTACTTGGCTCAGATGTTTCATTAACTAACACTGATTTGTACAGAAGAGGACATTATATAATGTGGTGGCAAATCATATTAACACAGAGTACAGTATAAACATTGTTTTTTTTCCTGAGCTGAGCTGTTACTGGTTTATCATCAGGCCCATCTCGCAACTAGTATCTGTGAGAATAGTTTTCTGAGTATATTCATCTATAGTAGAATAAAAAAGCATGAAAAGCAGTAGAGAGAAGACAGAGGTGGAAAGATCTTTGGCCAGATGTACAGATGCTGAGCTAGGCCTCTGGTCCAAAGAAAATACACTGCTTTGGTCAAGCAGGACGGGGGTCATTTTACAGAGCTTGACTTGTAATTCATCTTCCCAGCCATTGCTCCCTCTGTTTTTACACTCCAAGATTCATTTTGTGATACTGTTCAGTTACAGTAGCTGAGTGAAATAAAGGTATAAACATAGTCCAAGTTAAGCTTAAAATAAGAAAACGATGTTTTAAAAGAATGTTTTTATCAGTGTGCTTTGCACTGACTGAGTAAAATAAAAAACTAAAAAGTGATGTGATGAAATGGCCTAAAAATTCAGAAATTCAAGTACAGTATCACACAAGGCAGTAAGATAAAGATTGCAAGGATGGAAATATGCTCACAAAGGACTGTCTTAATGGTTGTAGTCTTAAATAGTTATCCCATATCATGTAAAACCATTTCCTAATTTAAATTTAAGTTTATAAAACAACTAAGAAAGGACCGTTTACTCCAGCGTTTAGCAGTTGAGCCCCTCCCATTCACACTGAAGTTATAAGAGGTGTTTTAACTCGAACGGCTATTAGAATAAATTGGGAGTCAATCAGAATAGAGCTCATTTACATACTTTGATTAGTTCTTGACTTCAGGTGAAAATTGCAGGATTTGGGCTATATAATGAACTTTGCCACCATATTCCTCTCACACGTTTTCACATACAGAAAGATACCCTTTGTCTTCTTCTCCTGGATCTTTTACAGCCCTATTACCTCATTCCCTCTTTTTTTTTCTCCACCCTGATCTCTCTACATTTCACCCCCTCTGCTCTTTTCCTTTGTGTCTAGTTCTTAAACTCTCTCACTGTTTTTCCCCTTACATAGCCCCCCATTATTTATCCCAAACTTTGCTTTGATTTTTTTTGTCTGAAACCAAATAAATCCTGAAAGCGATATCATTAAGACGTTCAAATTTATTGGTTGTGTGAAACAAACCCTAAATGTTGATTAGTCTAATCCTTAAATGAGCCCTTTAGTCTAAAGTGCAGTTTTATCTTGTGGTCCACTTTCTTCATCTCCTTCTTTGCCCTGCTCCCCCTTTTCTGTCTTTTTCTTGTGCCACACGATGAAAATCAAAGTGCTTATTTCTTCTCGCAAATACTCCCAGGCTGTGTTGCCTGGCATGCACCAATAAAATGGAAAACAGTAGTAGGCAGTGATGCGGAGGGCAATAAATAAGAACACTGAAAAAGTTCAGTAGCTGAGAACATTAAGTAGCCTACAAGAGAACAGGCTCCATTGTTTCCCCGGTTTACGCGCCATCTCACCAGAGTTTGGAAGAAAGCCACACGGGGCTGTTATGCACATTGTAATTTTGATACGCAGCAAATGATTCCTTCAACAATTTAGGGCCTGTAATATATTCTTTATTGTGCCTAAGGTAGGTTTTCAGCGGGCTACCCTTTTCTGGCCCAAATTGCAGCTCCTATCTGAACGAGTCATTGTAACTTAATCCTTTATTGCTCCCTCTCCTGCTCTGATGTGGGAAGGAGTAAAAACAGTCAGCTTCTTCATGCTCTGTGTGAAGAAATGAGTGTCTGTGTGTATGTTGGCCTGAATCTCTGTGTATGAGACTTTATGCGTACACTGTATACTCCATTTCATCTACATACAGTAAAGCACACACATTGGTGTCTCTAAGAGACCATTAATGTGTTTTGCTGGTTTGTATATGTATATATGGACCCACGGTGTGTATGACAGATGTCTTTTAAAAGAGTAATGCATGTGGGTGTCTGTGGGTTAGCCTGTCTCTCTAGCTTAATTAATTACTGAATATCTCAGTCCATATATTGATGTGTAGGCGAGACTCGGGTGCCACCCATACAGCTATTCAGCATTCCTGCTCCTGATTAATTGACAGGCTGGGAGAGCGTATGATGCTGATTAAGAGATGTTATTGCTTAGACCTGATTAGCCAAGCCAAAGCCCTATTTTATTACACTCTGCAAATTCTTCTCTCTGGGCTTGGATAACACTGTGCATCCTTCATCTGACCAGGCTGCACTGTCAGTAATAGCTTTTAGTCTGATGTTTTTTTACTTTGCAATACTACAATTACTATAAAGTTCCTATAAAGTGATTTCAGTGTATAGCAAAATAGGCTATAAAAAACATACTTTTTGGTCTGTTGTCCAAAATGTTAATCAAAATCAAACCTTTATTTCAAGCACAAGAATTGAAAGGAAAAAACAAAATCTTATTAAATAAATCATTGATGGAATCCTCTACAGTAAATTCTTAATAATAATTATATATATATATTATATTATATTATATTATTATAAAATATTTTATAAAAATTATTATATTGCCATTCAAATAATGTGTTTTAAAGTTCACCTTAGTGAATTTATTGGTTGTGTGAAACAAACCCTAAATGTTGATTAGTCTAATCCTTAAATGAGCCCTTTAGTCTAAAGTGCAGTTTTATCTTGTGGTCCACTTTCTTCATCTCCTTCTTTGCCCTGCTCCCCCTTTTCTGTCTTTTTCTTGTGCCACACGATGAAAATCAAAGTGCTTATTTCTTCTCGCAAATACTCCCAGGCTGTGTTGCCTGGCATGCACCAATAAAATAATGTGTTTTAAATCATTGATTGAATCCTCTACAGTAAATTCTTAATAATAATTATATATATATATATATTATATTATATTATATCATATTATTATAAAATATTTTATAAAAATTATTATATTGCCATTCAAATAATGTGTTTTAAAGTTCAACTTAGTGATTAGGAGCTCATAAATGGTCAGCTATGACCTAATGTTTCATAAGACACAGGCCAAACTCTTAGTCATCCACAAATTCTTCCATCACAGATGAGAAAGACCAGAGAACGTATTAATGATATGCCACAAAAGGTTGTTGAGCTACACAAATCAGGAAATAGCTAAAAGAATATAGTTAAACAGTTAAAAATGCCAATTTCTGTAGACAGGGCAGTAACTACAAAACATGCATGTCTGACCCAACACATGAGGAGCGTGTTCTGAGTGACAAACGAATCTCGAAGAGCACCTACAGTTTGTCAGACATTACTGGAACTTTCAGTGGGACCATGATCTATGGTCCGATGAGACCAAAATAGAGCTTTTTGGCAACAAACACCAAAGGTGAGCTTTGTGTAGACTCGAAGATATCCATTCAGAAAGTACCTCTTGTCCACTGTGAAGCATGGTGGTGGATCTCTGATGTTGTGGGCTGTTTTGCTCTGGACAACTTGTGGGGATTCATGCTGTAATGGACTGCATTAAGTAGCAGATATTAAATCAAAACCTGACCGTCTCAGCTAGGAAACTAACTTGTCCATAGTGGGATCTTCCACCAGGACAACAATTGAAAGCACCCCACAGAATCAATAAAATAGTGATTCACTGACCACAGAATCAAGGTTCTGCTATGGCCATCCCAGTCTACTGACCTAAACTCCATGGAAAACCGGCGGGATGGACTGATGAGGAGAGACCATAAACCTCTAAGAGTGTTGTGATTATACTCAACCGCCATGGGCCCGTCTAAGTGGCTGACTGAGGACCTGAAGCTCCTTTAAAACAAGAGAAGACTTTAAAATGTTCAAAATGCCATTAAAGTTGGACTGTTAAAGCCTAGGCAAGATCTGGAAAACCAAAATCTCTGTATGAAGCATTGTCTGGTCAGGTGAGCAAAGCAAATCCCCCTCATCACTGTCAAGGAATATTGATCTGGATTGGGCTGCTCTTGCCACTGTGTGGTGTTGTTGCCTAGACATTATCTACATGGAAGGGTCATCAGATGGTTACCTTAACCGTGATCACATCACAAAAGTATTCAACACAACATCAGCTTCCCCCAATCAGTGAAGAAACTGAAGAAGAAGAAATAGTAAAGGCAATAGAAACTTTAGGAAAGTAAGAATGAAGGTTTTGTAATATGGCTCACCATCTGCCAACTTGAACATTATTGAAAGTGTGCGATTGTATGTTAAACACAACGTGCATGCAAGACTATGAATATTTCCAAACTAGAAGCATTGTGCAAGGAAAAGTGGGGAAAAATCTGTGATTGAGCCAAAGGGGTAAATGTAGACATTTATGCACATTTGTTACATTCAGCAAATCAATAATAATTGTGCTTTACAGTTAATAGAAATATGCCACATTTTGTTTCATTTAGAGGCGATGTTAACTTCCTGTCACGTATAAATCAAACAACTTCTCAAATCAACAACATGTGTAATCTGACCAGGGGTGCCCGAACTTTCTCATTCAACTGTATATCATGAAGCTGTTAGACCACCCTAGTAATAAGTAGCACTTTTTGTCTGGCTAGTTTGTGAGAACCAAACAATCTCTGGGGTAAAATCAAATGATTTAGTATTTTATTATTCACTGCATATTTGTCAGATTAAAAGATGCCATAACATGGCAAACTCTACAGACACAGATTAGAATAAATTGCACCCATGTGGTGGTTTGTACCTCAGTATTTTTTCATGTTTTCTGTTTATGCTGAAGTTGCACATTTACTAATGTTTCAGCTTCACTAGCATTCTGAAATGACCTTGTCTTTGCTGAAATATGGGGCGATCCCCATCCTATCAAGCTTTGTTTAAATAACATAATTTATGAACAGATTATGCTAAATAATCATTGAGTACCCATGAGTGAAAAGAAGGCATTGTCCACAAATGATAACAGTAAAGTAAGCCAGACATTACAACAAACTAGGAACGTTCTGACTGAGTCTGATTTCTTTCTAAAATGCATTTTCTTACTTGTGGAAAAAAAATCTGGCCTCTCCAGGCCTTAAATGTCACTTAAATGCTAAAGCAATCCTGAAAGGGTGAAAAGTTGTATTCAAACTTGTGAACACCCCACACTTTCAGACTTCAAACATTCGGTCTTATCAGTGTTTTGTAGGTTAATTAAAGATAAGTACACATCATCTACAGGGAGCAAATTTAACTTAAATTTGTCATTTAAAAAAATAGCTTGCAGTTTCTTTGCTTATGTTAACAATAAACATAAAAAATTAGAATGAAGTAAAAATGTCTCAAAACATAGGTTGCACGTACATTTTCCCCCCATTTGTTAAATTCTTCATATTAAATTGTGCAGAATTGTGTTCTCTGTTAAGAATGTGTACTTATTTTAATTTTTTTGTCATCTGGCCAGAAACGCCCACAGCATTTGTATGTTATTCCTCAAGCTGAACACTGAAGGTTTGTTAAAGGGATGACATGTTTTCTTGCCCAACCTCTGTGTCTAAATACGTGTTAAAAGTACCTTAGACTATGTTGTTGGTTGTAGGGAACTCTGAGCAAATACATCTGAGTAGGCTTCACCTCGACACGCCCATTGTGACACTAACTGCCAGCGCAGTTTTTCTGCTGCGCAGCTACAGAGGAGAAAGACGTCTTTCATGGCAGTGCTGATATTTCATCTCTGACCTCATGCGAGCACCTCCACCCATTGTTAAATTGTTTATAAAAAGTCACCCAAAGCTGATTTGAAAACGATTTGTTATGGAGTGATGCAACAATGTCAGATGTCACAACAAGCAGTGAACTGATATATAACACCATTGTTATTGTTGTTGTGGCTTGGTGTGTGGCGCAGCCATGGCGGCGGGTTCGGTTTTGGGCTGGAGCTCTGGGTGCAGTCTTCTCTCCCTCTCTTCCAGTGCCCGGCAGCACATAATAGCACTTTGCTCTTGATCTTTTTCTTGTTGATATTTATTTATTTTCCTAACTGTGAATGTTTCGTGGTCACATTAATAGGGCCTCCTGGTATATGTTGAAGAGCCAGAGAGAAAGAGATTCTGCTTGTGAGGGCTTAAGCAGCGGGGAAGGCCGGCGTCTGCTCCTAATTGGGGGAAAATGCGTAGCACATGGAACTTGGTTGGCAGGGTTCGGTGGTAGGAGTGTGTGCTAGAGTTTTTGTGAAGGGTGCATGAGCTCTGTGCTGGTGTGTGGGGGTGGGTATTCAGGGGGCATGAAAGGTTATGTGAACATTTATCATCTTCTGTAGTGTCTGTTTTTTGTGGCTTTTTTGTAGATGCAACAGATGGGAATATACTTTAGATGAATTGTTCGAAAGTGAAGGACCACCACGCTGAGAGTAAGAAAAAGTAGAAAAATGAAGGAAAGCCCTGTTGAACGTAAGAACATCAAAACTGCAACAGTTTGCCAGGAACTACTGTAGAATTTATTCCTCTAGTGTTTCTAGCCTTGGCACAATATTGCACACAATCTGGAGACTCATCTGACCTCAGCAACCCTTCTCTGAATAGCGGTACTGTTTGTAAAATAAATAGGGATGGAACTCAATATCGGTCCAGATTCAGCACTTAATGAAAGATGAAGTCATTTAGATACAGTATTACTTTTGTTTAGCATTTGTTTTGATCTTCTACTGCTTGATTAAGGAAATCCATAAAATACATTATTTAAGGAGAAAAATAATTTTACTTTTATTAAAGGGTTTAATGTGGTACATAAAATTAAAAGTTCAAAACATACCATTCATTCCCTACTTCATTTAGGAATTATATGGAAGCATATGGTTCAAATGTAAAGCAGCCTGTTGAGAATGTACTCTTTTCATGAATGTAAGATACATGTCCATCTATTCAACCTACTGCAACAAAGCTCGGCTCATTCTTGAAGAGCATTTCAACATTTCAGTCAAGCGTCATTTTAAAATAATGCTTTATTTAACAGGGCAACCAAATGGATAGGAGGCCGTTTACATATATATATTACATATACATGAGCACCCGCGTGTAGTGAAAAACTGTGAAAATGTGATGTGGTAAAAAAAAGGCCCAAAATGCCTATTTTTCTAGTGTAAACCCTAAATATGCCCCCAAATATGCTCCCAAAACACCTTAATTTCATTTTAAAGCTTAATACTTTACCCTTAAAGAAAATGTAAAGGTAAACCTGTATCCGTACTATACAGTGAACACTGAACAGCTGTCTTGCAGTGCTAGAATGTAAAATACCTTGTTAACCCTGAATAGGCTGTACTGTAATTCATGCACTCACATTTTCTTTGATATGTGCTGTCGTTTTCTTTGTATAATCAGATAAATACAGTAATAAATTAATTTACTGTAATAAAAATACAGGGCTTTAAGTAGAACAAAGCGAAAAACACTAGAACACTCGAGACGCTCCACGGGGGAAATTCTGGACTGCAGCTGCGTCACAGGGCAGCAGCCAATCAGCAGCAAGGAGAAATAAATAACGTTCACGGAATGGCTACTTTCAAACCTCCCGCCTCAGATTACAAGTGACTGTGACGTTACTGTATATTAATGCTGGGCAAAGATAAACTTTTTAATCACGATTAATCGCATGGTTATAAGCATGGTTATAAGCATGGTTATAATTGTTATAAGCAAAATTAAATAATGAATTCAAAAGTTGTGTAAAAAAAAGTAGTAGTTTATATGATCAAACTGCTATATGATCAAAAGTGCAATAACATTTGGTTAGTAAACACTTTAAACAATTAAGAAGCTTTTTAACAGCCGTGTTCCCTTTAACACAGTTACACAGCAGCAGTTTAAATATTTCTTGTAAATCTCAACTTAAACATTAATTTAATAAAATCAAATATAAAGACCAGAGCATGAGGGGCACAACCATTATAGCAGCTGCAGAGGGAGAACAACTCCATGTGAAAGTCTATGAATCTGAATGCAGTGTCATTAACGTCCCTTTTGGTGTAATGGTCGGCCGTCCCATTACTTTTGTAGTAATGGGACATCTGACCCGTGCGAAAACCAGCTGAGACCTAGAGCTGCGTGCTGCGCACTCTCACGAACACAAAAAAACAACGAACTTTCAAAATAAAAGGATAAAAAACATGCCGAGACCAAATATATACCAATTCTTAAGGCTAGAAAACAAAAATAGCCTGTTTAGTCCTAAAGTATCAAAAGAGGTTGAAAATGGTACAAATGTGTGCACATAGCACTACACAGATGCCATAAGCAGCGCACAGAAAACAAAATGTTGGATATGAGCCCCTTAAAAACAAACGATATAGTTTAATAAACGGTTTGTTCAGCTTTCATAGTTTCTGTGAAATGTTCCTTATTCATTAACTTGTATTAGTTTTAACCAGTACATGAGAGACTACCATTTTTTTAAGTGAGCACAGTTTGACACCCGCCCTATGATATAATTAGAATATTCATCCAGTCATCCAAATGAAGCAGTAACTGAATATGAAGTGATGAATATTACATTACTGCTGTACTTTGGCTGACTGGTGACCACCCTCTTTGTTTATCCAGTAGTATGAGAGCATAGCAATGAAATCAGATCATTCAGCCAGAGACACATACACAAAAAAAAGACACACTCTGACCATAATAGCAGAACTCAGCTGTTTGAGAGCTTAGAGGAGAGAGAGCAGAATAGGTTCATGTGAGCACAGGGAACTCCCTCTCAGTTGGGTAAAAGGACTTTATTGTGCAGCCCTCTTTGCTTGAGAGGCTTAAGATAGGGATAAATATTGCAGAGACTGTGAAACTGCCAAATGCCTTTTCACACTTGGAAAATACTTTTCCAGCTTTTCCCTGACGTGGCATCGACAGGGAGCAGGACTGATGTATGTGGAGCTTGCTGTAAAGAATTCTGAAATGTGCCGATTTAAAATACAATCATTTAGTTGTGCATTTCCATGATAGCAATTGAGAGTGATACATAAAAGAACCGCATATATTTCTCTATAGTTAATACATTATCTCTACTTTCTCTACACTCAAATGGTTACTGTGTAGTTTGTGAAATGTAAAGTTTAATGTAAATGTAAAGTTTGTTATGAGCGCTTTATAACATATTGCGCTGTTGGTCTCCTCAACAATATTACTTACGAATGTGCAGTTATGTGCTAGGGGTCTAGTTGGAACGATCATTCCGTGTCCGGCTCTAATTTGTATCAGAATATAAACATCAGTGGGTTTCTATGAGAGCATGGGATAAAAAAGAAAAGGATAAAGAAGACTGAATTTTTTTCACAGTTTAAGACAAACTTACCTTGTTACAGCTTGTCACAACAACAAGTGATGAGAAGGTTGGGGATGTATGAAAAACAAATGAATCTGTGGTTTTAGCTTGAAGTTCTATCTGGGATGATTAAGGCATGAATAAACGACTCTTTCGAAAAAGCAATTGCAGTTCATGTGAACATAAGATGGAAGTTTCTGGAATGTTCTGTGGTTTTACCACATGCTGGTTTACAGAAACCCTCACAAAAATACCCTAACCTTTTATCAAGGATTGCAGTATTATCACAGCAGTACATATAAAAACACTTTGTCGGATTTAAGATATACATGTGCAATATTTACAGTAAAGTTATCATATTTGCAGCTTTTCCGATGTAAAATAAAGCGTAGAGCACTCTACAACGACCTGTACCAGGATCTCATACAGTCATCATGGACACACCGCACATTACATAGCAGTGCTTAATGTGGAAACATTTATTAGAAGATTTATCAGAAACACTTGGGATGATTTTGCTAATTTAACATGAGATTTTGCATTATTTGATTGCATCGAGAGATTCTGGACAAAAGAAGCTTGTAACATACGTTCAGGTGACCTGTTTATTTCGTATGTTGTAGATTCACAGTAATATAACTTCAAATCTGATTCTGCGTATTACTGGATGAGCCTGTTGGCTCATCAGCAGTTTGCTGAACTGCTCATTAAATAAATCATGATTGAGTTTGGTACTTTTTTAATGTCCTTTACTTTATATGCATTACGTTTGTGAATGCAGGCATGTTTGCATAAGTAAGATGGGAGTTTTCACCTTTTTGACGAATGAAGTGCTCTGCCTGCTTCTCCTTCTGCCGAGCTGCAGCTGGGCACTTTGATTGTTTACAAGCTCTGAGCAAATAAGTGACTGAGTTGCTTTGTAGCTCTAAAACAACTGGTGAAACTGCAGCTTGTTTGACTGAAATGCAGTGACAGTATTTCAGGATGTCTGGTGACTACCGTGTGTATTTAATATCACGGTATACCAAAGTACCAAATACTACCAAATACGGCAAATCTGCTAACTTCGACTGTAGTGTCAATTATAATGTATAATAATGCATGCGTTATAATGTTAATTAGTAGGAGAGATGAAAGGAGCTGATGAGTTTAAAAGATTTAAAACACTCGTTTCAATTTTATCATTTTGAGTTCCTCGCAGTTTCAAAGATTTTTAAACCCCTCCCATTTAAATTTTGCTGTCGAGGCTTTTGGTGGGTCTCATGTATCAATTGGGGTTTTGCACCCGGAGTTCTCCCCCTGGTTTTAATGTTGTTTCAATCATGTTAAAACTACAGGACATTTCAAGATATCCTGTAGTTTAATATGAAAAAGCCCTTTATCTGATTCCCAGAACAGCTGCTGTCCATGGATGACACACTCCTGCTATTTGAGATTTATCTTTACCATCCGTGCCACATGTTGACTCGAAATTTGGCCCATATATGCTTTGAAAAATATTTCTAATAACATTTTATTGGGTTCATGAGTGGATCTGCAAACGTTTCTCATCCTAGTCTGTGTTTAATGTTTTCCATTAAGTTGAAATGTTGAGCATATTGAATTTAATCTGTGCCCTTCTTAGTAGCTGGTTCTTTGATGACAATTTTCTTCAAATGATTGGATATTTAATATGCGCATAATCAGTAGCAGACATGTTGTCAACAAGTTGCTGCATAGAGGAAGATTGGACCTCTTCAATGGCAATAGCTCTGCATATAGGAGCTTGAGTAGTAACTTTCTCTCTTGGGTCCTGTAACTGTGTGTGTGTGTGTGTGTGTTTCTGTTTTCAGAACTGTATGGTTTTGATGTTCTCATTGATTCCAACCTCAAGCCATGGCTCCTGGAAGTGAACCTCTCTCCATCATTGGCGTGGTGAGTGACATATCAGTTTTGACATTCTGAGCTCATACATGTATAGCATTAGTTTTTTGAAGGGTTTTGTTGGGTTTTAGGTAGCTCAGTGATTTGAACTTGGATTTTTCATTCCTTTATTCTAGCTTGACATTTGCAGTGTAGACATCCATAAGCAACATTTCATTTAGTTGCATTTACATGCAGCAGATCTATTTTTTTCTTGATGGAGAGTAATTATCTTAAGTTTCTTAATAATAAAAGTCATAAACTGCAGAATAATCTCAATAACACACTCCAGATTGTGCTGCACCGCCTATATTGAAACTGTAGTAGTCATAGGCATGAGATTGAAGGCTGAGAGCTGTAGTTTTTGGTCTTTTTTGGTTCTCCTTTAAATGTCATACTGTGCTCCTTGTGAAAGTTTGAACTTTAAACACTTGGTGTTTTATCACAGCCAGATTCACAAACAAAAACAAAAACTAACTCACATTTATATTAGAGCAGTATAAAACTGTCCTGAAAAATGTCCCGAGCAGCAAAGGGGGTTTGACAGGTGCATGATCTTTGACCAGGGCTTCAGTAAGTAATAATTCTTCATGGTCGTTTTACCTCTATTTTCAAATGATAGCATGACGTAATTCTAAGGTTCAATGAAGTCAAGGCAGCTGGCAGCATCACATCAAATTTGAGCAGCTTCCTAAACTTTCTCTTCAGATTCTCTCTTAAGAGTCGACTTTGGTTAGGCATCTTCTTGCACAGCAAGTGCTGGGTGTATCTAACTGAAAACCAGATAAGTGAACATATACAAGTGGGTTAGATCCACCCATGTGCTTTTCACAGTTTGTTAAAAAGCCTGACTCAAAGACAGCCTTCATGCTGGTTTGGCATATGGAAAAAGAAACTCCTAATGAAGTCTCAAACGAGTCACGGGTTTTCCCTCATACACTACTCTGCCTGTAAGCGTACTGTAAACATGCCTATAAATGTGTTGTACAGTGATTCTTAAAATAGCTCAAACTTCTGCGACATATAAACGTAACTGGTAAAGTTTACTACATTTTTACTTTTAGTGTCAATAAATTTTTGTTCAGCTTTTATGTCATCTGCTTCTAGAAAAACAACCTTGTTCTTCTTTTCCAGGGTCATAAAATGTCATTTTAATGGGAAATTTGTACCCGCTATTACCCTAAAATTTGCCATTTCACAACTGCCATGGAAAGCCATAGTTCAGTTGGATGTTCTGTGGTATTCTCACATCTTATGTTTCAGCTTTCTAATTGTCTTAAATTGTCCACAGTCCTCTAAGAAAGGCTGCTCCCCTCTGGTTGATCTTTATAACAGAGTGACAAAGAGTTTGTAGTTGTTTGGAATATAAACTCTTACACAACAAACGGTTTAAATGGTATTGACTCATTTGATTAGATGGCAAGAGTGGCACTAATAATAAGAATAAAGATTAATTATGACATCTGAAGTGCTATTGTGTTTAAGAGTTAAATGACATTGTCTATAAAATTGTGTCTGTCAGTAATTAAATACTGGAAAATAGCTGTTGGATGTAGCCACTACAGTGCTAGATAGTAATAAGCCTGCATTCTTTTATTGCCCACTGTTTGCCCCAGAGGGAAGAAAATAAGACGTCTGATTGCAGGCATGATAACACATGGACTTTACCGCGTGGCACACTGCACTTGTGGCATGTGGCAGCTGGCAAAACAAGAATTAACAGCAAACATTACCAGCATCTGAAGAGATGAATGTTTCTCAAAGTTGATTTTTGTAAGAAGTTTTGGTTCCCCATGCTCTGTCATTTAAGAGGTTTTAAGTGCATTGTTTTCAGGCTTTGTATTTTGAGGTGTGCTGATTTTGTGCTTGATACATCTAGTGATGCTCCTCTTGATCTGAAGATAAAGGCCAGCATGATCTCAGATATGTTTTCGCTTGTGGGTGAGTTCTTTGTCTGCATCATTTTCTACTCCCTCCTAAAACGCTCTCATCTCTATTATAGCCCACACTCCTCACATCTGCTCGTATTTCAGTGCCAGAGTGTCAACAGGCTTAAGAGCATGCTCAGTAAGCTCTGCGTCTGTCTCTCACCTGTGAAAAAGTGAAGGAATGCCAGCGTCCTGTGGAATTCTTTATGCCCTCCTTTCATCAACAAGATTTAGCCCGAAGCAGGCCGAGCTACGTTTGCTTTTCTTAAAACTGGGTGTCTCTTGTTTATGGAGCTTCTCACTTCATTCAGTCCATATTGCAACAGGGCTCAAAACCACCAACCTAACTTTCAGGCTCCTGCTGGTGGTTCCCAGTCGTGAGCCAGACAGGCATTGTTTCAGTCTTGAAAATAGTCCAGTACTAATTTAATGCTATCTACGGAGTTGATAGAGCTTCACAAATTATCCACGGAGTGTCAAGAGAAAACCACAGGCATTATTCATTAGCGCTAGATTACTTTAGATTTGTTAACAGAAGACAACATTTTCTTATCATTAATCTGTTGCGGTTTGGCTGAGGAATAGCTGTATACTTCTTCATCAAGGCAAAGCAATTTCAGGCATGTAGATAACAGTGTTTATGGTAACACTGTATTTTAATGATCACCTATAGATTATCTACAGATGCTTTAATTGAACTGAAACTCAGTGGATTATCAGCAGTATTAGGTTTAGGTTTAAGATAATAGTTATATTTATATTTTGGGTTAACCTTAGGTCAAGGATTAGATTAAATAGAATATTTAGGTCCACATTTAATACATTTTTAGGATAACATGAACTACTTTTATGCCATGAAAATGAAAACTATCTTGTATTATGGCTCTGTCGAAATGTCATTTTAGGCTCAACTTGGTGTGCCTGTAGCTCTGACTTTTGTATTGGGTCATGTAGCATAATAAAAAAGTCCAGAGTTTTCTTTGTGGCTGTTTCCCTTGATGCCAGGAGGGTGAGGCATAGTAATGGCTGTTCTGTACAGTTGTCAGCTCATGGTTCCAGTTTATTGCCTCCAGGACACATTAGGGGAGATGGGGTACTCATAAATTGCTAGTTTTTGTTGGATGGATGCATTAGCGGCGCCAGGGGGTGGGATGATGGAGAGAATGGGTGTATGTGTGTTAAGCATACCCCATCCATTTTCCTCCAAACAAACCCTGATAGTGCTGGGCTGCGTCCCAGTCCTGTAAATAGTGACAGCATGCCAATAGCATTAGTGCTGGCATTGTCCCCTCTTGTAGGACTGTCAGGTTTGTGTTAGCCTGCCATGCTTTGAATAATTACTACATGCAGACATGTATGCATCACAGTCTGGCAGCTTGGATACAGACGTGCTAAAACCTCCTGGCATTTATATTTCTGTTAACTAGAATAATTATGCTTTGTGTCATAGATTTGGATGGAATGAGAGTTTACCATAGAGATTATTTTTGACATTTTTAGCACTTTACTTATCTTACAGCTTCATATTTTGTCAAAGCACCTTCAGAACTAAACATGTTGTTTTTAAACCTTGCACTGTTTTCTGCCCCCAGGGTTCGTATGTCAAGACCCTGTCGTGAAACAGATGCGGTCAGATAAAGCTGATCTTGACCCTAGTGCAAAGAACCATGCCCAAAAAACGCAGGTATGTGCTGTGATTGATCTCTAAACTTTCCAGTTTTCCCGGTCAAAACCTTTTCCAGCATGTTAACCTATAAATTTTCAGTGTTGACGGCTTGCAGTGATTGATTCTGAGAACTGTGTGAAGCATTACTTTGTTATTAAATCTGGAAAAATGTAGTTTAATCTGTCTGAAGTGAAGCTTTCTTTCATATTAGCATCATGCTAAATAGCATTTTATGTTTCTCAAGCTGTCATTTTTGCATGCTTCTTTTACTGTGAGAGTTTATTCCCTCTTCCCTCTGTTTTTCACTGAGAAGTGGTGTTCTGAAAGATTATGAGAATGTGCATTATAAAAAATGTAGATGAGTAGTATAGTCTTTGCTTTCCTTGCTTGTGTTTTCCTGGACAGGCCTGACCTGGTCTCCCTCATAACCAATCAGGCAGCCTTGATTGGGTTGCTGTTATTAGCCGAAATTGTATGTATGCATGTCTGTGGGTGTTGTGAAGAACACTGTAGTACTGCATCATTCATAATATAATTCTGTGTAGTATAGTACAGTTTTTCATTGATGCTATTATTTTTTTAAACTTCTTGTTCAGATCTTGAATTGTCTAGCCCATAACTACTGTTGTAGGCAAACAAGTGTAATAGCTGACATTTTAGCTCTTCAGGACGACAGCTGTTGGTCCCTGCCTTGATCCTGACTCATTGCTTATTCCCTCATAGCTAAATTTTTCTGCTCGGTCTGCCAAGTCCAAAGCGGTAAGTATGTGGTTCTTTTAATGTTAAATAATAGACTAATGGAATCTCATTCTCTTTATCCCTCCTCCCTGCCTCAAATCTCCATGGCTTTCCATTGGTAAGAGACTGCTGCAGATGGCACGATTTGGCTGCGATCGACACTTTTATTATCTGCTAATATAGGGAATACACTTTTCACCACATTTCTTTTGATGTCTGCACTTGGTTTGGTGGTTAATGATTATAATGGCATAAAGAAAAATACAGTGAGAGGAAAGTGCAAAGAAAGGAAACAAGGATGCAGCCACTTTTGTTTGGCTGCATAGATAAAATGTCGCTGCTAAAAAAAGCAGAGTATACTTACACTTGAAATCAGAACTCTTCTAGAACAATGTTCTCTGGTCATGGGAAATAAAAATAGAACTTCTTTGGCAATATTTATCTGGTCATGTTTGGAGAAAGAAGGGTTTTAAGCATTATCCTAAGGAACATTGCACTTGCAGTGAAGTATGAAGGTG
Source organism: Brachyalestes nurse (assembly GCA_037974405.1). Classification (NCBI taxonomy): domain Eukaryota; kingdom Metazoa; phylum Chordata; class Actinopteri; order Characiformes; family Alestidae; genus Brachyalestes; species Brachyalestes nurse. Next base: position 29,063,146 of record JBBPCY010000001.1, on the reverse strand, counting down.
GGAGCATCATGATAAGCAGCTGCTTCTTCCTTATTGAACAGTAATGGGGTATTACATGCAATTGAATGAAACATAAATAGAGTTATTTGGCTGTCTGTTTGATCTGATATTATGACTGTAATGTGCGGATTTGTCATGAAGATCTCCTGATACATTCTGCTGGGTAAACCTCCATTATGACTCTTGTTAGTTTTTATTTATTGAGTCCTGTTAGTTTTTACGAAGCTGGACTACTTTGTGCTCTTTGTCTTATATCTACCATTGAACAGCTTTAAGTTATATAGTCATCCATAATCACATGCAGCCCCTCATACGTAATAAGTTACAGATGACAAGTTAAAGGCGTTTCTTTATTGTAGGTTGTCTTCTAACTTTACCTTTCCATTGTTCATTGTAATTGTCCCAGCATAGGGACTGGGCTTACACTGTGTTTCTTGAGGCTAAGCACTACTGAGAAAGCATAGTAGCAAATAAGTTGTACCAGTTAACCAAATATCCATTGTATTGCTAATAAAGCTATACGGTATAAGGCAGATGCTTTTATCCAAAGCAAATCACAGTTTTTTTTGGCAGTGTAGAAAAATGTAGTGTTAGGAGTCTTGCCCAAGGTCTCTTATTGGTGTAGTGTGATGTGTTGCCTATGGTAGGAATTGAACCCTCTCTCCTGCTTGAAAAACAGTAATATCCACTACACCAGCCACATTGAGTCTCTCTGAAAATCTAGTGATGTATATTTCTGATCTACTGATCTATCAAAAAATAGTCTGTATGAAGCAATGCTTTCATTGTATTTCTTTGTAAGCATTCTTTCAGTACAAATCAAAGCAGCTCAGAGGGATTTTCTTTGTGTGCTTGAAATCCTTGACCATTAAATGTACCACTTGGAGTGATATGTAGATGTTACACTTTTTATGCCCTCATACATGTTTCACTAAACATGGTGGAAAATACCTTTATCTTGCGGCGGATTCTGAATTTAAAAAGACACTAGAGTCTCTGGATCTGTTTTAAACTTGCCTTTTCCTGCTGATTCTTTGATTAGAGGCCATGTGTAAGATTATTGCAGGGGATTACAACTCAGTCTTTGGCTGCCATGATAGCCCAGCACCAGTCAGACAAATTAAATGTAATCCCCGTGTTATTCAAGATGACAAATGTAGCTAGTGATCCTCAGGGGGTCAGATAATGGTTCTTGGCACTTAGTCAAAAACCTAGTCAAGGCTGTCAATCTCCTGTGGCAAGGCTTGCCATTAGCAGGGGAGGGCAGGGAAAAATGCCAGGCAGTGATGCCAAAGGAGATGGAACGTGACATTTATTTAACCAGCCAAGAAAGGGATTGCAGTCTGAACTTCTTTGTATACTTTTGCCTGTATAGATAAACCTTAACTTAGTTTTCCTAAATAATACGTCTTGCAAGTTGTAAGTATAAACTATGTAATAATTATTTTAAAATATGTCACAATCTGTGAATTTTCAGTCTGTCAATCTGTTAAATGAATTGTGGTAGGAAAATCTGATCCCAGAATTCCATACAGTCCTGTTCTGTTCTTTGGATCATTTGTGTAAGATCCTGGGTCTGCTTTATGGAATTTATTAAGTAAATATTTCTGAAAAAATACATTTGCTCATGTTGTTAATACAATCCATGTGGTGCCACGTTGAATGGTTATATGGACACTATGATACATTTGGGATTCCACAATAGATTTTCTTGTCAAATATGTCAAGAGATATTAAACACAGGCAAATAATTAGCTTGATACTGCTGCATAAATTATCATTAATTAATAGGGATAGTCCTTTTTTGAATAGACATTGTAATAGAGATATGTTTTCTTCTGAGTACACTTGCAGTTTGTATTGAGTTTAGACAGTTTTGTGCAAGCACAATAAATGAATTCACTCTTTTTTCTTTCTTTATCTAGTCTCAGAGGCCTTTGTCTGCCACCAACGCTGATGCTGAAGATCAGAAAGAGAAACAGGGAGACAAGCAGATGGAAACATTGGGCTTGTCAGCAGAGGAGGTAAACCTTGCCTTTCTAATTGCAAAGATTATTTAATGTCCACTATTAAACATAGTCTTTAAATGTTTTTGTCCATATAAATGCAGGCACATCAGTGTGATATATGTTCAACATGGCTGGGTGAAGCAGAATATAAACATATGTTAAATTAAATGAGCTAACATTAAATACCGTGCAACTTTCTGAGAATGCCACAAGTTACTTTGTGAAACTTCTAGATCTGCCCCAATCACTGTAAGTGCTGTTTTTGAGAAATTGAATCAGAATCTTTATTGCTCCCGGAAGAAATTGCTTATGTTACAACTACACAGTCACACAGAGACACAAAGACATAAAACAATATAAAGTCAAAAGTAAAAGTCAAAGCCCTATATTTTAACCCAAATATAGTGGTTAGGAGTTGTTCTCTATACCAAGTGTGGTATTGTACGAAATGGAAATCAGTAGTAGATAAGTAATATTGACATAAGTAGGGATATTGCACATAGTAAAACTATTGCACATAAGATATTGCAGAAAAAAATTACACATCTGAATGGCAGCAGGTTATTGCACAGATTATTGTGTGGGTGTGTGACAGGGGAGGAGCTATAGAGACTCTTATGGGTGGGTGTGTGACAGGGGAGGAGTTATAGAGTCTGATGGGTGGGTGTATGACAGAGGGAGGAGTTATACAGTCTGATGGGTGGGTGTGTGACAGGGGAGGAGTTATAGAGTCTGATGGGTGGGTGTGTGACAGGGGAGGAGTTATA
>JBBPCY010000001.1:29022240-29051230 GCA_037974405.1 Brachyalestes nurse | reverse complement strand
ACCTCGCAGGGTTGGCCTTCATCTACTGAAGCTGGCACAGTCTCAGATGCCTCGGGATGGTAGAGGGAAAAGAACAAATAGAAAGAATCAGCGTAGTTGCCATTCAGAATACAGTGTGCCGGTACTGGAGTATGAGGTATATGTATATGTATACACCTGTCTAGTCTCTTCTTTGTTTTGGCAATGAATGTGGCCTAAAGATGTTTTAGAGGTTTAAATAAAGGTTGTTTTAAAAATCAAAATCTCTCTCTCTCTCTCTCTCTCTCTTTTTCTCTCTCCTCTCTCACTGCAGTAAGGTGCAGGCCCGGATGGCCTTCTCCTCCTACCTTCAGCGTGTCCAGATGAGGCTGCTTGAAGAGAGCAGAGCAAACGTTTGCTCTGCTTGGCCAGAGAAGGACAATGACCAAATGGCAAGTGACTTGAAGTATATCAGTATCTGTTAGAAAATATATGGTCTTTGTTTATAAAATAGCACTTACAATTGCAAACTGATTAATTTGTTGCTTATATTTTTTAAACCAACCCCCCAAAATTTCTTGCATTAAATATTTTCTCTGAATCAGCTTTAGGAGAAAACATTCTTTGAGCTGGTTGGATAGACAGCAGCTGGCACTTTGGCTATGTTGAATTCCTCCATGGCTGACCTCACTCTCTCTCTCACTCTCACCGTACAGGAGTTGGTAATGCGCTTCCTGAAAAGAGCTGCCACTAACCTGCAACAGGACATGCAAGTGATGTTGCCCAGCCGCCAGCTTCCCCTGTCTGACCGCAGACGCATATTATCCCATCAGCTGGGGGGGTTCATACGCTGCTATAACAAGGTTTCTGTCTATAATGAGGATTTATCATGCTATTCAGCCTTTCACTGCCAACAGCATAGTTTACTTTTAGAATGATAATTAATCTCAGCCAAAAGTCCAAGTCAAGGTGAACTTTATTGTCCTTTTAGAGACTGCATGGCTCCAGATTTTACAGAGTGCAAAAGGACACACAGAGTACACATATTTAAACTATGAATATAATCCCTAAACTAAAAAAATAACAATTTGGTACAAGCTAGAAGGAAAAATGTGCAGTTTAGTACAGGCTAATTTTTTAGCATCCAGAAAATTGTTCACACATTCTGTTTTTGCATCAATTTCACATAAATTCATATTTAACATACATAGGAGACGGAAGAAATGGTAAAAAGTTTGGAGAAGATTAAAGATGAAGATCGATGCATCAATCCAAAAGTATTTCAGGAGTTCATTCTGGGAGCAAGGTTGGTTTAATAAATATTACTCTTTCACATTAGCCTACATCATTTCTGTTCTGCAAGCAACAGCATAGTTTGCATATATAATTTTAGTGTTTATAAACAAAATTGTGCCGTTTTCATTCTCTGTTTATTCTGTCCCACTTCTGCAAAGTGAAAGTGATCTAGAAGAGGTCCTCACTTTCTACACACACAAGAACAAGTCTGCCAGTGTGTTTTTAGGGACCAAGACTTCCAGGACAGACTGCAGGAAGGGCTCAGGAGAGCCCCTAAAACAGCAGAACAGAAAACGTATGTGGTTCATTTTGTAGTGGGATTATATTTATATTTTAATGGTTTATGACCTTAAAACACAGCATGTAATGTTCATTTGCAAATTGGTACACGTTAGAGGGTAACACTTTCTTTTACAATCCCATTTACTGGATAAAGATGAGGAACTCCAAAGTACAAAGTAATTATTTTTAGTAACATGGTGCTGAACTCCAAGACAGTTTAACTAAAGTACACTGAAATTCCCAACAGGTTTTATCCATTAACTTTGTAAATATAAGGTATGCACTCCAAATTCGCATGTAATTATTTTGTTTAAGATCGGTGTGAATAGCCAGGTAGTCTAACTATATTACAGTGAAACAGTTTCTAACTATTAAAGGAATAAAGGGTGTAGTAAAATCTTATATATATCTTCTAAAAAATGATACAGAGTGACAACGTGGTAAATAGAAAGACACCACAAAAACGTTGCTGCAAAATCACATGCTTTATCAGGAAATAAATGACAAAGACCAAGTAAACTTATAGCAAAAAGTTTTGCTTTCTTTTACAGTCCAGATGCAAGTACATACTATATAAGACTCTAATGTCTTCATATGTTTTTAATAAAGCTTTTTATCCCATATTACAACATACTACCCCATATAAAAACATCATCTAGTACTTTAGAGTTTATATATATGAGTTTATTGTTGTTTTATCATGTTATATTGAACTGTCTTAGTTTGTTAGTGTTGTCAGGCATAAGAACATGGTTTGAGGACTTAAACTGTTTCCTACCAAAGTGGTGCAATTTGCCTTTTAGGCATTAATCAGTGATGTGCGACTTTTGTTTTGTTAGTGTTACTTGATTGCGACTTTTTTTATTAGTGCCTTTTCTGATTTATGCTCTAGTCATGCTTTATTAACTGAGCATCTTGAGGTTTCAGTAAAAAAAAAAAACACTTGTAATGTGACTCTTCTTTGGCATGAAATTTAGTGTTACAAAGAAAAAGTGTGTGTAAGACTATCTATGTTAATGGTGCTTATCTGTCACATTTTTTTCCTCAAACCAGCTTTGATGAATGCCAAAGAGGGCTCTAGTGCTTCAGAGTCCTCTCTGACTGCTGCCAAGGCTAGTCAAGCAAAAAATGAAGAAATCCAAGAGAGTGCAACTCAACCCAGAGAGGACAAAATTACTCTTAACATGGACAAACACAGTTACACTGTCCAAAATTGTGATAAGAAAAACAGTACATTAAATATTGGTGGAAACAGAAGCAGCAAGACCCAAGTTGGAGATACAGTTATTGATGTCCAGCCTGAAGTTTTAGGTGCATCTGAAACCCAAAATAATGAAAGCAAAACGAAAAGTACACCAGATGGAGACCTTGGCAGTTGGACACCCCACTCTGCAGTCATATCAAAATTAGTCAAAGTCAGCGAGGTACGGCCTGAAATCATTGGAGGCTGTAAAGCCCAACCCAGAGTCCTGGCATCCCACCACACGTCGTCTTATCCTGCAGCCTTAGAATGTGAGCATATTCACCTGCAGCACTGCCTTCCACCAGCACTGCTTTCTGTATCTGAACTTCAGCCTCCACCCTATATTCAGCCTCCACCACACCCACATGCTGAACCTCAAAACAAACCACAGACTGCTGTATCATCTTCGTCATACACCCATCAGCCTGCACGAGTCTTGTGGGCTTCATCAAATTCTGGTTCGTCTACTTCAGCGGCTGCTACTGATGTGATACAGCGACTCCAGTGTTCTCGTTTGGACCAGGCCTCCACTAACGGGATCTCCACTGGGGCATATTCCAGTCCCATTTACAATCAGAAGCTCTCACAGCCTTCTTCTTCAGGGCAAGGTACTGTCAGTGGCATATGATGCAGATGTCAAAGACTGTGCGTTTATCAGTTAGAAGCCTTTGAAATTAGAATGATAAAGATTCTGATCTATGGCCTGTTATGCGTTTTGCTTTTCTTCCAGTGATTCGCAAGGCTAGTAAACCCAGACCTGGTTCTGCAGGAGTGCTTAAGGAGCCGGATTCACTGCTGGCACAGGCTCAGTCTAACCAGCAGGCTATTGTGTCTGCCCTGAAGAAACTAGTGGAGAAACAAGCAGCTCGCCAGTACAGCACTTCCAGTCACATTAGCCTGCTTACACAACATGTGAGTGCCCATTCACTACCAGCTGCCTAGCTGCTACATGCTGGTCTACCTTCATAATATTTGCAAGTGCTGTTCTGATTCCACACAGGGCTTTGCAGGGTAACAGCGCCTTTGTCTTCCAGAAAACGAATTCTCTGATGGACAGTTAGCTCCACAATTGCTGGCACCTTTTGATAAAAATGGTCAGGAAAAATGTCTTTGTGCTTAATTAGCCCAACGGAAAATATGAGGAATCCAACATTTAGATAAGTAAATTCAGTCTAAAAAAACTCTTATCAAACAAAAACCACATTTACAATTATTGGCACCATTATAATCACAATTATTGGCACCATTTGTGCGTCCTTTCTTTGCCAATATAACAGCAATAAGTCTTCTGCTGTAATGTTTGATAAGAGTAGAGAGAATCCAAAGCTTGGAATCTGAGATCACTCCTCAGAACAGAATATCTGTTTTCCAGGATCTTAGGTTTTCTCTTTTGGATTTGAAACCTACCTCATCAACTTGTTTTGAGTCCCTTTCCATGCATGAACATTTTGTGTCGTTTCCTTGTTTCCTTGTTTAGACCAGGAAACCTGCCACCTGGTAGACCAGGTTTACCAGACCACCTGGTAAACATGACCTGGTTCTATCATTTTGACAGAGGTAGTGAAGTTTTCATTGAAATTTCCCAGTATAGATAATGATGCTACGTATCCTGACAGGGTTTCCAGAGCCTCCCAAAAACATCACAAATCCTCCATAATGAATAAAGAGGATGTTTTTTTTTTCTGTGTTAGCATCTTTTGTTTTATGCCAAACCCACCTTCAGTGTTTGTTGCCAGAAAACCACATTTCTGACTTTATTATCTGACCGCAGAACCTGATACCAGTTAAAGTTTCAGTAGCATCCCGTGGCTGGCATGCTTTCCAAATAGTTTGTTGTAATGGGAATGGCATCTCATTGTACTTTTAAAAACTTGGTCGGCTCAAAATGATACCATCTTCTGGAAATCTTTCCTCTCTAGCCATCATAACATGCTTTGGCTTAACAGTTTCCAGGCATTTTACCACACCTCCACTTATTTTCAGCTTCTTAATCATTGTCCTAAGAGTCGATATGGACATTAGCAGGCAATTAGCCATTGAATGGTGCACTTTTGTCTCATTTCGTTTATGCGTTGTCTTCCCCATCTTGATGAATGACTAATGGACTTTGTCCTCATATCTATACTTCACTAAAACAGGTCATGTATAACCATGTAAGAGTTCCTGAACATTCTTTCACTGCTTTATTCATTTATTTACGTCTTGTTCATTTCTTGGCATGATGGTAATTGAAACATAATTGAAATTCATTATATTTACATTTTTTCCATGATGTGTTTTTTTTTCACTAAGGGTACCAATAATTGTGGAGATATATTTATTTGAAGCCTACCATCTTATAGGGCACATGATATTAGAAACTGACAAAATGTAATTTCATTTTGTGAAAACCAATTTCATTTTCATTACTTATTCTGTCAGGAATGTTTTCTGTCTAAATGTTTCTTGAAAAAAAAAATGTTTAGTTGTGTATGCATGCAAAGTACGTTGTACTACTGATTACCATTTGTTTATTAGCATTTGATCGAACTAATAATGAAAACATAATCTTTTCAGTGTTGAAACAGAATCAGAGATCAGAGAGTCTTGAGAGGTGCTACAGGATACCGCATGGTCCTTGGTACAGTCAGTGTTCATGTTTAAAGCAGCTCTGTGTGAGGTCTCATTATCAGATGCTCCACTGGGGAGGTGCTTTGTGTTGATATTTAACAGGCAGGCAGATTTTTCTGAGTAATTGATGCTTATAAATAAAAGAATGTGGCAAATTGGCACCAAGTGGGAGTGTAAGAGCTGTATGTGTGCTACCTTTCTATTTATCATTTCTGCCCTGAGGGTTTTCAGTGGGAAGCCCACTGGCTGAGCTCCCCTCTAATTCCTTCCCTTCCTTTCTCCTCTTTGCAATGTCACTAGACCACACAGATTGCACATTTTATGCGTCTCCAGTACTCCACTCTGATGTATACTGTTACATTAGAAGGGGTTTGCTTTGTTTACCATGGAAAGTTCACTTGGGTCATGGTGGAGACGCACTTTCCAGCATACAGTTTTATGAGTTGCACAAACACACGAACAAATCAATGCTGTGCTTTCTTTTGCGTTGGAACCAAATCAAATAATTTCTACTTTGGAATACTTCATTCTTTTGCAAAACAATGTCCCCAGTTACACTTTTGGAGGCAGTTTTGCTGTCTGTGCTTTTTAATAGTTGGCTATTTTAGTCAGATTGTATTTTTTGGGGGGAAAAAAGCTTTATATCAGGTAAAATACCAATAATTAAGACAAACTTGACTCCAAGAAGGTCAGGTTTGTGTTCATTATTTTATTTATTTATTTTTATAAACATGTGGTTGTGTTTATACTGGTAATTTCATGGACAAAGTGTAAGAGTCTTTATATTTGTCATCACCCACTCATTGTGTCAAAACTGTAGTCACTCTAGAAGACATGAGTGTGACCCTGCTTTTACAGCCATTAAAATTTAAGGAGGAATATAAAGGAAATCATTGTTATGCTATTACTTTATATAACAAGTTATTCTAATTACCTCACTGACAGTTATCATAGTTGGCTATCGTAACAAAGTATTACAGTTTGTGCTGATGGCATATGCATATTGAATGACTTCATTCTCTATACCATAACACCTAAAGGCAAACAACTGACTTTCTGTCAGAAATGTTGAAACGTTTTTTAGATTACATGGTCTTTTCTTCGTTTTGCACGATATGTCAGATAATAGATCACACAGTTTACAGAAATATGCCCTATGATTTTGTAAATGACTTTCAGAAATCAAAAGAAAATCTTTTCAAAGGGTCTCCTGCGACCCTCCTGTGACAGAAGTGCAAGTGCAACATGATAGCCATCATGAAGTAACCTTTCAGCTGTACCATGCATCATTAGCACACACACACACGGTACAGCCCAGCATAATAACATTGCTGTTTCACTTCGGCTCATTTAGCCCCAAATATAGAAGCTGCACCATGCAAAGATATTCACATTAGAAAAGCTTGCTGCCATCTTGCCTGGCATTTCTTCTGCCCAGGGGAACTGAGGCTGCAAAATATTTCATTCATCCACCATCAAGTGTTTCTGGCCCAGACAACATCATAGTTTCGCAGACAGATCTTTTTAAATGTGTATATTTCAAAACTAAATGGATCATTTTGCTGATGATTTGCCTGTATTTTTAGGTGTTTGGTCATGAGAGCAAGAGACAGATAAAATTAACATTTAGGGCTCTGGAAAGGGACATACTTTGCATATCTGACTTAAGTCTAGCAACATATATTTAGCTTTTCAATTAAATCATTGCTTTGGGATGGTCATCGTCTGAGGCATGCAGTGTTTGTAATGTGGCTGAGATATGACTGCAATTTCCTCCAGCTAGTACTGGAGACGTGGCACTGCAGAGTGGCATCTGACCCACAGGCAGGCTGAACTCAAACACTTGGATTTTCTTAGGACAAGAAGCAGATGCTGTGAAACTGGGCACATTAGGATATAATAGGATTCAGCAAGATTTTGATGACCTTGTGCAAGTTTGCAAGCTAAGGGAAAAAGTTTGATATGAAGCCGTAATGAACTTTATTGTATTACACTGATGTAGATGGTTTCTTTAATATTTAACATTATCTAAAATGTTGTTGAATTTTTAATGACGGGTGTGGATCAGTGGAATAAAGAAAGGCTTTTAGTGCTGGGATAGATGGATTGTATAAACTACGTTGCTACCTTTAGCTAAATGGACAAAATGCATAACTCTGTTATAACTTTATTTCTTTATTATGTGAGTGCCTGTATGTGTGTTTTAGGGGGTTAGAAACTTCAGTTTCTGACTCTCATAAAGTACATAACTTACACATGCCATACTAGTTATAAAATAATTAGTAGAAATGTGCTGAATATATTTTAATTCCTTTTAATTCTTATTCAACTTGATCATATTTTAGGATGAATACCAACAGTGAGGTCATGTTTTTTAACGTGCAAAAAGTTATTTTTACGAGTAACGGTCCTTGATATCTTTTGACAAGGGATGGTGGAGCTCGAGTAAATATGTATAAAATGATCTCCTTCACCAAAACCAGTGAAGCTCTAAAGGCCTGGCTGTGCTTTGTCAGATCTTGCATTAATTTAAACACCTGTCGCTGAGGAACGTTTGACATTTCCCTTTCTCTGGCATGACAACCAGACAAACAAGCTGTCCACCTGCTTAGAAACCCAGCCTTAACTCTGGGAAAATAAACAGCTCTGTCAGCTCAAAATTAGCAGGAGGAGCGAAAAAATACAGAGCTGCAAGATAGTCCATGTAGTGGATTGGTGTTTAATTACTGTTCATGTGCTCATTTTTTATTGATTCATTGATTTTTTTTTTCAAGACCTTAGCTTGGTTTACAGCTTATGTGCAACTGATAAGAGTAGAAGATATAGAAAGAGTATAATTACTTCCTCCTAGCTCTGTGGCAGCTGTCTGTATAACCGCTCAGTGATGGCTGCTAGATACCCTCTACTTTACGTTTCTGAATTACAAAATGTATAAAGTATAGAGTAACTTTCAACTTCTGTATGTGTATTTTCAACATTGAACAACTGCTTGATTAAGTGCCAGTTGCTATAATTACCACCAGTCTGCTTGTCCCTCTGCAGGCTTCTTAACTTTTGTCAGTACATCTACAGTATAGACCTTAGTTATCATGTTAGGCTAATTTTAGGGTAATTTAGCTAGATTTTAGCTACCATTGTTTTACCATAAATAATATTGGAACTTCCATCATATGACTCAAGAACATCATCTAGTACCGTGGAAATTGTACCTCATGCTTACAGGACTTTTAAAGAAAGTGTCACCAGTTTATTATAAAACAAGTTGTATGCAAACCTCAATAATATTATGTGTCTTCAGGATGTTTTCAGGTATTCTAATATCTCAATTTTGCCACATTTCCCACTCTTATTTTCAGCTGTCCACTGCGGTACATAGGCCAAGACAAGAAACAGAAGGGAAAAAAAACCTGGCAGAATCAGTTTGTATCAGACATCAGTTGTAACTAGCCATGCTTCAGAGCAGTAGAGGGACAGCAACACCTCCCTGCAGGGCCAGAGCAAACCTCATCACCAATCTGCATCCTTCCCCAGTGCTGCCTGCCAGTATTGTCCCTTTAAGGTTGAAAAAAAATCATGAAAAAAATCATAAAAGAAGGTTTAAAGGTTAAACCTGTTGACCTCTAAAGGCTTATTCAGGGCCTGTAATGGAGGGGTCGATCTGTTGGATGACTTTTTGCTGCTCTGGCCTATCCTCCTCAGTCACCACAGCGTTCTGTGCCACGTTAAGTCAAGTGTAAACTAAAACACTCATATCGAGGATTAAGGGCAGACCACTGGACCGAATGCTAAGCCACCACCAAATAGCCATGTAGCCTAAAGCTGTGCACGCCAGGATATCAGAATACAGACTGTTGCAATTGGTCTCTATGTGTGTGTCCTAAACTCTGTTTTTGCAATGTTTCTCAGCACATTACGGGAGCTTTAAGTATGAGATCACATGTTTATTATGTGATTGTTACTGTGTAATTAGGTTGTTTCTGCTTCCCATAGCTGACCAATCTGAACCTGGCCAATGGAGTTTTCAGCAGAGGGGGACTCAGCCTGACCCCAGGGGTGCAGCCTGGAACAGTGAGAGCCCAGCATTCAGAAACTGGCCTCTCTGGAGCTGGGAGGTAAGCATGCATGAATGCAAAGTCCACACATACATTAGTCTGTGTGAATTAATAGGGAGCATAATTGTGGCCCTGGCATCACATTGTGTTAAGCTGTCAGAAGTTGTTTCAAACTTTTATACGTTTGCGATAACGAGCGTAAACCATCATGCAGCACAGCACTGTAATGAAGCATTATGTCATTGTTGTTTTTGGTGCTTTTATATTTCATTTCTGTATTTTGATGAGAAATCCAGTCGTTTTTGGACTAATAAGTCTACGTGTTAACAAAGGGGAAGTGTTACAGATTAGCTCTACCGTGTCTCCTCTGTGCCATGGTAAATGTTGGATTTGGAGTGAAAGGAGTTTGTGATTGGATCATATTTTGATTCTTCTCATAATATTACAACTTGTAGGATTCCACGAGTGCCTCTTACCATTCAGCACCTCCTCCAGTCAAAGGCAGCATGTTTTAAGAGTGGCACAAGAACGTAAGGTTCAAATCCCACGTGTGTTATAGAGACTAACTGAAAGTTTCTCCTTGAAGGCGCAAATTAGCATTCTGTAGGTTTTCTCAGCTTAATCATCTCTGGACAATTTTATAGGTGCTTAGTTTGTGTTGGCCAAATCGGTCACAGGCAATAAAACTTAAAGGCCAGTTTAATGGTCTCAGAAGAATCTTTAAAGAGAGCTGGGAGTCTACATTTTGGTGGAAAAGAAGTCATTTAATCTGTAAGACTTCTAGGCTGAATTCATTACCACCCCTTTGAAATGTAAGAATCTTTTTATCTGGTTAAGAAAGCTTGCACACTTTTTGTCCAGTTTTTATGTAAAACGCTTTGAAATAAAGAGAAGCGCGTCCCTTTCTCTGTCTGGCTCTCCGTGTTTGTGTATGTGTGTGTTTGTTAAGCTTGGCTGTAGCAGAAATCTTTGTGGTGGATCAGGGCAAGGGGTAAAATAAAAGATTTCTCTCCCACAAGCATTTTATCATAAACAGCTCCTACATCCAGTTTGTCTTTCTGACCTGTGTCATCTCTGCTGGAGAGAGAGTGAGTGAGAGGAAGATAATTGGAGTTTTTGTTCTGCAACTACAGTTTCAAGGGCTGTTACGATTACTCATTATTAAAATCTTCAATAAAAAAATTAAGTGGTTAAAATGTATGGCCTTGATAAGTTTGGATTTTGGATTTTGATTAAAACTCAAAAAGCTATTATTTTATTGTAAAGCCCAGTTCAGTCTGAAGATTCTCCACAAGGGGGAGCATTTCGGTTACATCTTTTTTAAGGACGTCACTGAAAGCGAGGAAACCCACACCAGCAGGATCACACAAATGTGTGTATTTTTGTGATGACAAATTTGAACGTATATGAAGGAAATAGCAGCTAACTGCTTTTGAAAATCCATGCTAAACTAAAGCCATGTGAGGAAGCATGTGGTCTTTGAGCTACAGGAGGTCCCTCAAATTCTGCTGTTTCAGCAGTCTTTGATTGGAACTCCAGGTGTTTATTCAGTGCTTTAGAGAGCCATGCGAGCAAAAGAAGGGTTAAGTATATGTGGTTTCCTTTGTATTTTTACAGTGATACATGAGTGACAGTGTCTCAGACACTCTGGCCCTCATCTCTCCTTTTCTGTTTTTCTAGTCCAACCCTTCCTTATGTATGGAACTGTCAAGGAATTCCTGGAATGTTTAAATTGTTTTTATTTCCACAAAGAGCAAAAAAAGACTTTTTACAACTCATAATCTTTTCACAGCATGCTTTCTTAGATATCTAAAGAAGACTTTCACTTCTAATAACCTAAATGTCTTGTTGGCATGTACAGGGTACCTTTCACTCTACCTATACAGTGTGCAGCAATTACTACCACAGTACCTCGTATGTGATAGTGATTCAGCTTCTCTGTTGAACAGCTGGTAGTTGTTGATTGGTTAGTAATTGATTCTAATGTTGCTGATGATTAACACTAAGAGAACGCAGTCTTTCCCCTGAGCCATTCTTTTGTTTTGGCTGTTAGTCTGTGTTTGTAGTGAAAGGTTCTTTCTGGTCAAAACGTGGCATCCCTTTTGTACAGCATCTGCTTGGAACTTTCCACTGGCTGCTGTCTGCTGTGCCCCAAACCCAGCTAAATTAAACCAAACCCGGCTGTTGTTATGCTTCACCTTCCTTGTGGTTTACTAATACTGTAAACATGTAAAGTACCATTATTTTAGCAAGTTATTAGGACACATCTCCTTGATTACTGTGACCACTACGCTGTCTTTAATGTTTAATTTCCTGAGCCCTCCCTCCTCATCCAGCGTTTTGAGACCAGTGGCCTGTGCCAAACATGCTGAAGCCGTTAAGCATACTGGCTCTTTAAGAAGCCAAGGGGGTGAGGCGTGATGCCTTTCAAAGAGTTGGGGCCTTTGAAGTTGCTCTAGCCAGGAGCTGCCAGGTATGCTGTATCAGCACTTCCAAACCATATTCCCACTCCTCCTTTTTTTTCACTCACCCATTGTACTGCCGCGGACGTACCCCACGTGTGTACCTGTTAACCCCTAAACCCGGAGTTGGAACTGAATTGGTAATTTATTGAATCTTACAACAAACAGAGCTGCCTTTTGGTTTGATTTAATGATTCATCCCATGTTTGTCGAATACTGATTTAATTCCTGACACTGAACTTTTTAAAGACATCTAACAACAGAATATATGACCTGTGGTTGAGCGTTGTATTATTAGATTTTAACAGCAAGCGTGTGGCAAACGTTGTAAATGACAGTGTTGTCATAGGTCTGTGAAATATTTTGGTAATTTTAGCTGCTCTTGGATGGTGTGCTCGGGCTGCCTCGGCTCTTGGCTTAGGTAGAGATTCATTTCCAGTAAGTTATTGGGTACTGCTTGCAAATAGTAATAATAGACGGGGTTTAGGATTGTAAAGGAATGTCATAATTATTGGATATTTAGGTTTTGGAGTACAGTTTGAGGAATGTGGAGTCCAGCAGTGAGGATAACGCTGATTTGACTTTCTCCTTTACCTTGGCTTCTTATACCAACTGTAGTACTAAGTCTTATTTCCTTCTTCTAGATATAAAAAAAAAAAACACCCAGACTTTTATTCCTGTGTTTTTCCGCTCACATCATCAGCGTAGTCTGCTGCCTTAGTTCTCTCTGCGATTACGCCGAAGCTTTTATTAGCCATAAATGAAATGAGAAAATGTGATTTACTACATGTTATTAGTTTTTGGTTGTAGTAATAATGAACAGTTGACAGAACATGACTTTAAGTGTTTAGCTGTCTTTCAGTGTACGTGAATGATGTTATTTTGTTAAGATCTTACCTTAGGGAAACTTTGACTCAGACTAATATGTCTGGAATTCTCTGCACTAATAGTTTTTGACACATTTGCTCGAAAGCGTCAGCATCCCCCTAAAGCAGAAACACCTTTCTTTATTGTAAATACTACTGGTGGTATAAGAAAATATGCTAAGAGGCTGAGTGATTTGCCACATCTTGATTCACTGAAGCTGATGTTTAACTCCTTATAGCAACCTGTAGTTAGAACTAGGTACCTACAGATACTTTGATGTTGATTTTGACTCCAGAGCAATACTTTCTTTTGATACCTTCTTTTTTTATTATAAACCAAAAGTGAGTGTGGCTTAAACCAGAAGCGAGTGTGAGGTGCTTGCCATGGGCGTGTTTACTATGAGTAATGGACTGGTGTCTAATCAAGAAGAGCTGGGGTTAATACAGATTGTAATTTATGCCCGTTCCAATCAGCAGTCTACATTCTGGGACTACGCACATATTGGCTCACGGATGCTTAGGCAGTATTTCGTATAGAATATTATCAGAGTATTTCTGCAGTTTTTATTTGACTTTGAATATTTTATATTGTTCTTGTCTCTTTGTGTCTGTGCAGTCGTAAAATAAGACTTTTCCTCAGAGATCAACAGTTTTCTGATTCTGACTGCTCAGATACTAAAAGTCAGTACTGAATGACAATAAATTGTTCGATTCTTGATTGTATAATTCAGATGGTACTATAAAAGTACTGAAATTTTGTTTGTTCTTAAATTTATTACTCTCTAAACTCATGGAGTAATTCAAGAATTGAGCCTCAGTTCTATTGCAGACATATTATCAGAGCGTCTTAAATAAATAAAGATTTGGGGAAGATAGAGGCATACCTTAATCTAAAGTGATTCTTTGAATATAAATGTTAATATTCACCTTAATTTGATCCAGACGGAGGGTTGTGTGCGGGTTCTCACCTGAGGTAGTATAGTGAGAAATTCCACCCCGGTATAACAGCGGTGTGTTAATGAGTCGACATAGACACCCAAGGGACAACACAGTGGGAGCTGTGTCCCATTTCACCTAGCCCAAGCATCTACACTCACACACACACATTGTTGACCATGCCGCATTATAATGCACACTTTCTTGTTTTGAAATGGATTTTAAATGAAAATCAAGCTGCATGTTAGAAGCTGTTGCTTATTGTATATGTCATGTTGATCTTAGCTCTGACCTTTTGACCTCTCAGAATTCCTTCAGTCAGACCTCTCTTTTGGCAAGCCCGTTATTAACAATACATTCAGTGTTGCATGGCCCTCCGTCAGCCATGTTTTCTTAAGCTGAGCGGAGAGAACAAGAGAGAGAGAGAAAGAAAATAAATAGGTGATGGAAATACCCTGATCCTCCGTGTCCTGATGTTAGCCACATTGACCAGCTTGGTGCTTTGAGGTATTACTCCAGGGCTGTGGAATGATGCGGAATGATGTCATTTCCCTGAGCATTTCCCACATTTAGCTGTGCATGAGAATAATACTTAACATGTGCATGACTGGCACTGTAGTTATTATTCACAACAACATTTGGATACAATAAGCAGTTTCTGCAGATGACTGACACCTACCATCACTGTCAGGGATGTCCTCTAGCCTTTAACACACAGAGCGTCCCTCTGCAACAACAATAGTGGGATTTTTCTACAGATTGCTAATTTTACCATTTGTTTGTGCTTTATGGTATTGTGATACCTTGAGTAAAGCCTGATTAAGCAAAGAAGCATTAAATAGGACCATTTTGAAGTTTTTTTTGTTGCTGTTTTTTTGCTGTTAAAAATTGTATTATGTATTGTAATTGTAATTGTATTATGATCTCTAGTGCTGTTTTCCTTAAATGGCCCATAGAATGCACTCACTTGGATGCAGTATGAAAACAAACTGTACCATTATGTATGTATTACCGTATGTGGAAATGGAACAGCCCGTTTGAAATGGACCGTTTTTGTGATGTCACAAAAACAACTCATTTACATGTATTTGACTGTGCAGTCTTCAGCAGTTTAGCCCTTTAACTTGTGTTGCACAGGACTTTTTTGGTTTATTGTTGGTAGAAACCCATGGACAGCAGAATATTTTTCCAGTTTTATTTTTCTCTGTGGTGCTGTGGCCCAGAAATGTGTTGCTGTGCTCTTTAAACAATGACTTAAAGACATTCTCTCTGAAAGGCTGCTTTTTTTTCAACACCGCTGTATTGAACATGATCAGAGGGCCCCACTTTGACACCTTGTAGTCGTAGAGGCGAACACAAAGGCAAAGGGCTCGTATAAGCCGAGCTTAAGTGAGAGCTAATCGGGTTACAAACGCGTGGAGCTGTTCAAAAGTTTGCTTTTCTGGGGACTCAGCTGGTGATGCTGATGGAACGTGACATGTCAAACACAGGGCAGCGAGAGGTTATGTGTTCCATAAGGCTGATGTTTGCCACAATCCACACACTTACTTGGCCTCACAAAGCTGTGTGGACGCAGATGGTGGTGGAAGAGCCTCTCGGTTGCAAAAAAATGGTGTTTTTTATTACTGGAACTGAGGAGAAAGATGTAGCATTACATAATTTGGTTTAAATACTCCATAAGTACAGGTGTTCCTTGTCTAAAGCACTTCGATTTAATGACCACGTATTTGGGCATAACATATTAATGTTAACGTTACAGCAGTTAACATATGGTGCAAATGCTTATTTAAATAAAACGTTATTAATGGAATTCTTTTAATAAGAATAAATAAAGAAGACAGTCATATGTTTAAATATCAATGTATGTAGGTTTTCTGTATTGATGCTGAAAAAATAAAAATTAAAAATCGCCAAATAGATACACCACGTATTACTTCTTTCAAAGCAAGGAAAGTGAAGGAATTTGTGACGTTAGTGATTTGTGATAATTTTGTTTTTTAGAGCTATCAGTTACATTTTTTAACCTGTCTTCCTTTATGCTTATGAAGACGTACTTGTTTAGTCATATTTAAAAATACTCAAAGTCAAAAGACATTGGAAATATATGAAATAACAAAACAAAGTGTTTGAATACTTCCCCCCCCCCCCTCTGTGTTTTCTGGATGCCCTTTGGGAGCTTTATTTTCAAATAGACCAATAAATCATTGTTACTGAGATTTCTGCATTTAAACATTTAAAGGATATATTCTTTGGAAAGACATGAGACTTAATAGTCCAAGAATTTTGTGAGAAACGGCCTGTTTCAGTGAACTAACAGATCAGCTTCAGATTCACAGTGTCAGCAGTTGATGAAAGGGAAAAACTCATTCAAATGTTGTCATTTGTGATCATGTCATTTTTGTAGGACACTAGTATCAACCCTGACTGGGTGACGTGCCACAGCAGTAACATGCAGTTGGCAATGTTTTGTGAGGTTACTTTGAAGACTGTTCAACATATTCATGTTTTTCCTGCACTGAGGGTAATTCCACTACAAAATCAATCGTTCAAGGGTTGCTGTCGGGGTTAAAAACTTGTCCTGCTCATATGAAAAATGAAATAAAACGACCTGCCTTTTGAGGATTCTCTTTTTTGTCATCTGCAATCACAGGTGTGAGGCTCGGGGTGATGGGGAGCGTAACCCGGCCTCAGGAGCCACTCCAAAACAAAAAGCCTCAGGTAGCTATCAGCTTCAGTTTGCCATCCAGCAACTCCAGCAGCAGAAACTGCAGTCCAGACAGCTTCTGGACCAGAGCCGCACTCGTCATCAGGTCAGTGGTGAAACATGACTGATTTTATAGCTAATAAAAACTAATCCTAGTAAATGCAACCCACATAAAGATGTTACGAATAGTTATGATACTAAGGAAAACATCATGAACATTTCTTTCTTTTTGGTACAGGGTAAGATCTAGACAGTTTAAACTCATGAAACAAGTCTTTAAATCAACCTGAAATCAGAATTGACCTTTTTTATCTTATTAGTTTATGTCATTAGTCATATTAAAGGAGTTTTTCACCGATCTTTTAAAATTTTAGCAGAATTCAGTAATTGAGATGGAACCATTAACTGTGGTTTGATGTGAGATGCTTATTCTAGCAAAACACAGAAGGTAAAAGTAGTAAACAGAGTCAACTTTTTGCATACATAAAAACTCAAGGAGGTTGAATAGTAGGTTTGGATAGAAATTCCTATAGTTGCACTGAACATATAATGACCCCGGGTTCCATTCACCACTGTAAAGAAATCTGAGTCTATAAGTTTCTCTACGGTGAACACTTTCTCATCAAACCACACTGAAATGACTTTTTCATCTCAACTATTTAATTAGATAGTATTATAGTAATTAGTGGAATTCCTCTTTACACAGTCAAGTCGATAAATAATTTATACTATATTCTTGTTTTCCTGTAATTAAGGGAAGTGTAGTGGCTTTTGCCTGTCTCACATCACTGTGAGCCAATGAAAAATATTTTTTAACCAATGAACCAATATATCATGTTCCCCTTCTTCCACCTATCATCAAGTGAAGAGACCCTCCATAACACCATATTTTACTCAAAAGTGTATGTTATAACTATTTATTCACATTGATGCTTATATTGTGTGAGTTTGGCCCTTCCTTTATATGAGTTTGTTATTCATTAATAATACTTTCATAATGCGTCATTGCTTAGTATCAGCTTTGGTGCTACTTAGTACGTTTGTGTATTTTGGCTCTGTCATGCCGTCTTGTGTGCTCATTTCTGAACACACCCAACTGAAGATCAGGGTCTAGTTCCTGAAGGGCTGAAGAAGGGTTACGTATGCCCAAGTTCAAACAGTTTAATGTGCTCAGAATCTATTCTCAGCCTTGTGCAATAATAAGCCTGAATGAGCTGGACGAGCCAAACTACAGGTCAGCAGAGGACCAGCGCTCAGTTTGCGTGTGGTCTTCTGTTTGTGTGTGTGTTTTTGTGTGTTTGTGTATTTATGCTTAGTGGTTGAACTTTGCCTTCGTGAGTCATGGCTGCATCACTGGGTATCCCCTGACCTCTACCAGTTTAATTCTGCTTCTCCTTTTGGCTCCTGTTCTGTCTTATTTGACCAGACATTTATTCATGAAACCACAGGCTTGTTTACTGTAGAATAGCCTTCAGTATATTCACTGACCTAGGTATTGCATCCCTCAGGTCAGTTTGATCTGTTTAAGCTTTCTTAATTTGGTCACTTCAGTGATTGTTAACACTCTTAGTAACATTTTTTTGGACCTTTTCCTACTCTGCTGCTGAGCATTATGTCTATATTACTCAGATTACAAGTAACTGAGACTCATCTTCTTTTACTCAGCACAATGTCTGCGATGTCCGAGAATTACATCAGTACTAGAACTGAGTTTGAGACATCTGTATTGTTAGAGAGGGCTGCACTTTCTCATCAGTAGTCCACCGAACACAGATATATTTAGAACATTAAGATCCAGCTGTACATTAGTTCAAATGTAAGCAGTTTATAACATTAGAGTTTACTAAGTTTAACTTTATATACAAATAAATCAAAACAGGTTGTTCCCCACAATATTTGTTAATGTCACACGTAAGTAGACATTTAAGCAATAATACACAAGTGCAAGCACTATTTCTTCTGCTTTCAGCCTCGTGCCAGCACCCTGGTGATAATATGACCATTCTCTCATATGTGAACACACCACAGCACACAGTGTGAACAGCACCATTCTTCCTCTGCATTTAACCCATTTAAGCCATTCACTTCAGTGATGACACTAGCAGTCCTGGGATTCTAACCCACAACTCCCTGACTACTAGGCCACCAGAATACCATTTTATTATATTTGTTTTTACATTTTTAAATGATGACGCTGAAAAACTGCTAGCAAGAAAGTGTATTTACACTCCATGATGAAAACATTTTACATTTAAGTGCAATACATGCACCTCACAGCAGATTAAAAACACAAACTGAAACTGAAATACTACAGTTTTTATAAACATTAGAGGAAAAATTGAGCTCCTATTTCCTCAACTCATGGATTTGTTTCTCCTCATCCATTTAGGTTAGTTTAACTATATTTTGACGAAAAGCATCTGGCTTCACTTCCAGATCAGTTTGATACACGCATCAAAAATGGAAATGACATGGGTCAAAACAGAGCTCTGCAGCTCGCAACTGGTGTACAGCTTGTTTGATTGCAGTGGTAGCGTTTTTGCCATTGTCACTCATGTGCATCCCTTGTAGTTAGAACAGAGTTACTCATTACAGTTTTTTTGGCAGGATTGCCATTTATTATAAACTGTTATGACTTATGTTTTTAGCCGCCGTTTGCAGTTGCTCGGTTACAGGCAGTTGAGGCGGAGTAATTCTAAAAGAGATTTGATCGGATTGCCATAATCAGGATATATTGGCCCTCATAGAATGGTTCTCAGCAATGACACAGTGAGGTTGGAACCAACTGTGGTATAATAAATATTTACGCTTCTCCCTGATCAGATGTAAGTGCAACCTCAAGGGCTGCCTCATAGATGGTATAAAGATGAGAAAAACAAGGCCTGACTAGAAAATGCCACTTTTACTGCTGACGTTACTTTTTGGTTAAGAGTACTTGGCTGATAAAACACTAAATGCTGTATGCTGTGGTTTTATTTTCAACTGTAATCATGGAGGTGGTTTACACTTTCAGCTCCAAAAGTGAAGATTATGTCTAAAGCTCAGGTTCAGGCTCAGCCCATACTTGACTCTGCTGTTGGTTGGCTAGAGAGTTGAGGTTCACTAGTTAACACGAGACATACAAACTGGCATAAATGAGTTTAGTGTAAAAGGTTAAGTACAAACAAGGTTAATGTACAAACTGATAATTGGTGCAGCCCAGCCCTAGTGTAAAAATAAATCCAGGAAGACAAATGTTACCCAAACTAACATGTTTAAAAATGTGGTCACACAGAAAAAGTATTCTCAATCAGTGTTGTAAAAAAAAAACAGCAGCATCATGATTTTATTTTTAGATAGCTTTTGATAAATTTATCTTATGAAGCAAAGCCCTTGATGACAACTTATTGTAGTCCTAGAGGATGGAAAGCTTTGTTTCAGTGAATGCACAGATTTCTTTGCATGCCGTTCTATTTCTGTCTGACCTAGAGAACTTGTGCCAGTTCTCTGCGATCCAGATGGTCACAACTTCATACAGGTGAATATTGCTCACATAACCATTTGTTGCCACGGAAGCTACAAGCATCTGGTATTATGTATAGTGGTGTGTAGCTTTATTTTAGAACACTCTTGGATTAAAAACTGCCTATTAGCAAAATATAATCTGTGCAAATGCTTGTTTATGCTCATTCCGTGGGACTCTGAACCTTTTAGAGGAACTGAACCATGCATGAATTGGAAAAGAGTTGTTTGTAGTTGCTGCTCATTTAATTTGAGTCCTTTGCTGTCGAAAACAGTTGTTTCAGGGGCATGACGGCTATTGTGATTATCTACAGTTTGAACAAGTTTCATAGTGGACTGAAATAAAGTAATCAGAAGTGTGTTATTCGGGTTCTACGCTCCATATTCCAGTCACTGGGTGCAGACTGCACGGCTCCTTGGCTGGCTTGGCCAGAGGCCACTTGGCAACATTAGAAAGGTGCCCTTTCCTGGCCTTGCTCAACAGAAGCATATACCCAGACCCTCCAACCTGCAAGCTCAGCCCTCTCATTCATCAAATCCCAGCTGCCTCGGAACACACTCACTGTCACACTGCTGAACGCTTTGAAGATAAACACACACACACCAAGCATAAACATATATGAGTATACATCCTTTTGCAAAACCCCACACATACAGAAGATAAACCTGCACTGAAAAAATGCTATAGCTTTGCTTAAAAACCCTTCAAGGCTCTTAAATTCTCCATTTGCATCAAGCATAAAGTGGTAGTAGATGGAAAGAATGCACAACATTCCCGACCCATTTAAATCAATGAACAGTAGCCATTAAATTTCTGTTTCGGAATGGAATATATTTACCAAGTCCAACTACTCATTCAGATGAAATCTTGTCTAAACAAGCATGAAATGTAAAGAATTCTTGTGTTGAGGTATGTCCGATTATAAAGTATTTAGTGCCAGTTATGATAAGCCATGACATTTTTTCTTCCATGTAAATGAACAAACCGGCTTTTGGAGTCCGTTGCTGTTTGACCTCATATGACTCGAAGGAAAAAGGCTGCTTCTAATAAAAGCATAAAGATATGGTCATTATTTTGCAGAAATGCAGAAAATGTACTGAAACATTAATTAATGTACGAAAAGATTGTGCAGATGTACTGGAACTAAAACTCAGGCCGTTTTGATTTCAGATGGTCAGAGCCAGTGTCAGAGTAAATATCTTCGTTTTTAATGTTTTTCTCCTGTTCCGTCTTCTCAACTCGTTTTTTTTCTACTGTATGTTTATGTCTGTATCTGTTTCTATCCAGGCCATGCTGGCTGGACACACACTTGTGCCTGGTGCTGTACCCCGAAGCCATGCTCCCTCCAGCTCATCCTGTGTCCAACTTGGCCAACAGTCCCGGTACACCGTGAACCAGACTGTTACTCAGGGCACCCAGGGCCAGCCCAAAGGCCAGACCCTCACCCGTGGGGTCAACCTTCTTACCCCCAAACCTCCTAGCACTGCACCCAGAGATGGTCTCTCACGCAAAACCGCCACTCAACGCATCAACAAGTAAGATCTCAGTACAAGAGGGCAGTCTATTCTTAAATGTAGTTTATAAAAGATAGATTGAATATCTAGTCATTTAAATTAGTGATGATACACAAATTTTCACTGTTTTTTCCCCAACTATATTTAACCTTTCCCCTCTTTCCTTTGTATTAAACACAAATGAATGTCTGTATACACTACATTTTTGTTTTAACAGACACTTTTATCAATTTAAAACGGTAGGTGAGTATAGTGTGGTAGTAGTCGAGTGGGTAAAACACTTGCCTGCGAACCCGATGACCCCCATGACACACCCCCGACTTTCTACCACTGAGCCCTTGAGCAAGACACTTAACCGTCAGTGTCTCCAGGGGGACTGTCCCTGTAACTAGTGATTGTAAGTCGCTCTGGGCAGAAGCTTCAACCAAATGCCCCCTTTTTGCAGTCAAGCAAAAAACCTTTTATTGAATATAAAAATGTTATTGGTAGCTGTATGTTCATGTCTGAACGACTCTGTTAAAGATTTTAAGTCAGTAGCTATGAATTACGTATGAATTAAAACTAGTACTTTTTCCTTAACTTAGATTCTCCACAGCTGAAACAGATAAAGCCTTTGTTAAGCTCATATGTGGGACTTTCGAACTGAATTAGGGTCACAATATAATTGTTTAATGCAGTGATTCTGCACCTAAAAACTGTTTGTCTGAATTGATGATTGTGCAAAAGCTTCAAGCTGGTAATTACTATTTACTCATTCCATTTATAATGCCCTAGAAGGAATATGACAGTACTGACATTTCTATTCTTTGTTAGACTGAAGAAATCTTTATTTTTCTTCAATTTTGACTTTTTTTTACATTGGCTAAAAAAAATAATAATAATAATTTAGCAACTATGGATTTAGGATATATCATTAGTGTCCATTTTTGTGCAGGTAGTCCAAAGGAAGTGCCACTGTGTCTTTTGAATCCTGCGCCAATGTGAAAGTTACAAATGCTGCCACCATCGGCTCTCGTCTTCTCTCAGCACCCACACAAACATGCAGTCACACGATAGACCCTTGCCTCTTTAGTAAACAGTGTAGATGAACTATCAGGCAGTGTTTATGAGTGCTTTGGAAGCCTTATTTTGTTTGGAGATTTGCAGACAAAAGTGTGGGCGGGTGGGGGTTAGGGAGCAGGGACCAGAGAAAGAAAAACTGTCATCTGTTTCCCACGCTGCAGCATGACTTTATTACTGCACATCTGGCCAAACTACACAACAATGGCAAACTTCTGTGGTAGCGGCGGCCTGTTTGCTGGAAGCACATGGGCCACCATGGTGGGCTACTCGCAGTCAGACAGCCCGCTCCCTTCGCACCTACTCAGGCCAGGATCCCTGCCCCCAACTCTCACGCAAGCAAACGCTACACACCCGCCAACACGAATGCAGGAATGAAGGGCCAAGAGGTTTTTTTTTGCAGAAAAGGCCCATTTTAGATTTATGTACATAAGGGACATTAATTGTTTTACATTTAAAACAATTAGACATGCTTTTGTACACGATTAGATAAGAATCTACAATGAAATTAGAGTAAGTGGGCAAATAAATATAGCTGAAAGCAGTGAGTATAACCAAATTATCTGGGGGAAAGCGTGACGTGTCCACTAGAAAGTCTTCAGATGCTGATACATGCAATTTGTTCTCTAGCTAGACATATTACACCAGATACACCATATGTTTCTCAGAGAGTGCAGTTTAGGGGAAGATCTTAAGGTGTTCCATTGAAGGTTTCATGCTTTATTTTTCTGCTTCGGTTTATGGAAAAAGGTATTTTTTTTTTTTGTTCTTGGCTGTGGGTTTGTGTGTGTAGCTGAGATGCCTTGACCTGTATACACTGTCCTGCAGCAGACAGTTCCCTGGCCAGAAGGAGCTGGAAAGTGGGGGTGAAATTAGATTTGGGTTACTGGACTCAGATGAGAATGTTGTGGGATCAGGCCATTAAAGACAGCTGGTACTGAGTGGCGTGCGGTATGTGAATGTTATTTGGTTAAATAAAGATTATCTTATTTTCTGCTGTTGACATGAAATGTGACAATTAAAAGAGAAGAGGGATGGCAAGAAGTATAAAAGGGTTGGACAGTTCCTGGGCTGGGAGGGTTAAGAAGGAAGGCAGAGAGAGAGAGAGAGAGGGAGATGATAGTTGAGAGAGGGGCATGATAGCTCTGGGGAGGGTAGGTGCAGTGTTTGCTCCTCTGTGTGCCTTCCTGGCTCACGCTGTGTTTACCCTCGGCATGTGGAATTCCAGAGCCCCTCACACTCTCCACAGTCGTGCATTTTTGTGGTTGGCCTGTGTGACATAGGAGAGTGTGGGAAAAACGGAAGCCTGAAGACCAAAAATGCTCAAATGGAACCAATGAGAGAAAGAAATATGAAAAGGGAGAGAGCTGAAAAAGAACAGAGTGAAAAGCACAGGTGAAGGGAGAGTAAAAGGAGGAAATTGTTTGGTAGAAGGAATGAAAAAGAGTAGAAGCTTGAAAAAAAAAAGATGATAGAACATAGTAGAGAAGAATACAGACTGGAAAAGATGATTGGAAACAGAAAATTAGATTTAAGCCATTTCCTTTGCTTTTGATTCTCTTTTGTGGTACCATACCAGTATTTCTGTGACAATATTGAATTAATTGCCCATTTCTGTAATTGTAAGAGAGTCTATAGGGGCTGAGTCATGCCCTCTTTAAAGAATTAATAGGCTTTTAGCCAGTAAGACTATTTACAGCACCAGACATTGTCCATACAACATCCATCACTATGTCTTGACCATTATTTATTGAACTATTTAGAGGAATTAAAAAGGTGCAGTGCAGAATGAAATGCACACTTAGCACCATCAGATCTGTGTGTGTGTGTGTGTGTGTGTGTGTGTATATATGAGTGGATGCATATTCATCCATGTACAGATATACACACACCCACACAAGGACTGAAACCCCCATATACCAGTGAGAAATCTATAGTTTAGATCAAAACTAAATCAGTGTAGGCCTTTTTTTGAACACTATTTGGAACTTTGCTTTTCCTAAGCAGAAAAAAATCTGAAAGGGGTCATTTGTAGAATAAATTACATAAATGCTTGTGTATGTTTTGCTTGCAAGGCATGTTGAGTTTTGGAGCAGTAGTCAAGGAAACACAGGTTGCAGAGGGTTTAACTAATAGGACGTCCATTACAACAGCACTGTGACTGTCTGGTGTGCTCCTTCTCTGCCAATGAGCAAAAAAGTCATTTTCACATTTTGGCTCAGTCAAGAAAAAAAGAGTTTTTAACTTCTGTTTACATATTTCTCCAATTAGGAAGAAAAGTATTAAAATGGAAACCCTTTTTTCTTTTGGAAAATGTGCTGTCTTTACAAGTTCACGCAGTGTTATTGATGCAAAGCACCAAAAGATAGTTGAGTTCCAAAAACCATGTGAATGCTCTTCAAACTGCTAAACATGAGTAAGTGAGAGAGTCAATCAGTCAATTAGTGGTAAGTCAGGGGCTTGTTGCACCAAATAATATGGGCTAACCAAGTAATATGTTCTTAACTGATAAGTGTGTCAGAACCAAGGGCAATTGTCAGAGAGGACTTTACACCCATAATACTGGCAGGTCTAGTGTGACAGTAGTGTGTGCTCGTGTGACAACATATATAAAAATGACTAATGCTAAGCATTATTGCTAAGTTTTACTGAGCAAAATTGCTATATGTGTATCTAATGCTAACAGACTGACTGTTGATGCCAAGAACAAAAAAAAGTGAAAAAAAAGTACAAACTGGTTTAAAAAACAAAACAGTCAACATGAGAGTGCTCTATAGAATAGTGTTACTTTTTGAGCCACAACCTTCCAAATGTATTTTGGCATTTGTCAAATACTTCTGTCACACAGGCCAATCATTAGAATTTGACTTTACACATGCTCTCAGAGATTAAATATGTATAAAATTAGGCAATAAAAATAAGCATAGAAGAATAAAAGTAAGATTTAAAGTAAGTTAAACAAAAGTATAGAAAGTGATATTAATATTAATATAAAAATATAAAGTGCATGTTTTTGTGCAGTCTTACAGAGTACAAAAGTAAGCTGATTAAACAGAGTCAGCAGAGAATGTCAGTTTTAGTTTCGTTTCAAAACCAGCAACAGTTGGGGCAAATCTGATTTCCCCGGGAAACTGGTTCCAGTAATGGACAGCATAATGCCATTTCACCCTGTTTAGTTGCAGCACTGGGTACCACTAGCTGACCTGCTCCTGCTGATGTAAGAGATCTACCAGGCTACTATTCATTAGACATTACAGAAATAAATCTAGGGCCCAAACCACTGACTGATTTACAGTTTAGTTCTTTATCTTTTCAGTAGCTGGTGTATGGATGTAAGAGTTGAAATAAGCTGATCTCTTTTCTTTGTTTTTGTTGGAGTTCTAGCAGCAGCATTTTGAAAAAGCTATAGCTGCCTAATGGTCTTTTTGGTGAAGACATTGCAATAGGTATTGCAATAATCAACCCTGCAGAATATTAAATTCTTGAATACATTTCTGCAAATTTTGTCTCTGAGCTGTTTTTGACATGCCAGAACACTGATTTTATTAAAAATAAATTATTAAAATTTTCACCCTTTTGTCACGTCTGGACTTTGCTTGCTCAGGCAGGAGGCAGAGACGCAGACTTTCATCTTTGTTTCTATTTTATTTAACATTCGAAACAAAAGAAGGCTCCATGGCTCAAAACACAAAACAAGGACAACCTGAACGAAACCAAACCCAGGGGTAGAGTGAGGGAGAATCGACAAAGGAGTGAAACACAAAGCAGGCTTTTTATACATGGAACATAAACACAAAACACCTGATAACCCTTATTACTTCATCCCTGGCCAGCCGAGAGCACAGGGATGAGAGCACACCCCCGGTCAACATAAAAGTCCTTTACACAACAGTGGCCTCTAGCAACCACTAGACTGGGGATGTCACACCTTTATTTGATCAGGTTGAGATCACAGATCTCATTTGCAAGGGAGACCTGTCCAAAATACTGATTTAGTTACAGCTTTAATGTGGTCACTCAAATTGATTTCCCCATCCATGATTACACTAACAGTTGTTATTTTTTTGTCCTTGATTCCAGAGAGGCACTAAGCTTTCACCTTCCTTCTTTGCTCCCAAACAGAGCTGTCTCCATCTTGTCTTTATTTAACTGAAAGGGATCTTTTTAGAGAGCTAGATAAATCTGACTTTTGTTTGCATAGTTATGATTAAACAACTTGTACTCTCTGAGAATTCGACAAAGAAGACGCATGTACAAGTTGAACAAGAATGGTTTATTGTTGGACTCTGTACGGCAAGACAGTTTACTCTGATTCATAGGTGTCGATAGAGTCGAAATAACCCCTGCCTTCTAAGTACATCCTGAACCATCTGAGGATCGTTCCTGACAGACTGACCCAATTTTCAAATCTTTCGAGCAATGTAATGTGTTCAGTAGTGTCAAAGACTGTGAAGAGATCTAGCAATACCAAAACAGTTATTTTAACTGAGTCTGTATTCAGACATTAATAGTTTAATTAATAGTTTAATTAGATAGTACAGTTTCAGTATTATGATGGTAAATGCCTGATTGGAAGTCTTTGAAGTAATGATTTTAATCCAAGTAATTACTGATTTGATTGAAAACCACTTTCTCAATAATGGCAGGTTTGAAGTGGGCCTTTAATTATAAGGAATCCACAGTTACTTTTAGGTTATTTGATGTGGAGGAGTTTGATAACATCAGTTATTAGTGGTTCTGGAAATGAGGCTGAAAGAAGAGAGTCTTTTACAGTTTGCAGAATTCCAAATACTAAACAACTGTAAATATTAAAACACTTGTGGTCAGAGTGTCGAGACAGCAAGTGGATGACTTAAGTTGCAGCAGTATTTCTTCAAGACATTTAGACATGAAGGCATACAAAAGAATAATATTTTTATTTTTAAATAAAAAAGATTGAAACTCATTCTACTTTGTAAACTGACATGAACTCTAGAGGTAACTGCACAGGAGATTGGTTGACCTACCCAAAGTTCCAAAAAGAGAGTGATATCAGAGTAATGAGGTTGTCTGGCCCAATTTAACTTGTAGACTATCTTCATAAAAGTGATTATCAATCTGAAGAGTAGTTTTTCTCCTGTTCCCTCAGTCTTTCTGATTCTCTACTGTTGAGACACTTCCCATTGTGCTTTCTGTTTATCAGTAATCATTTAATCCTCACAGGCAGGTGCTATAGCATTAAAGACCTAAAGAACTTTAGAAGTGAACTAATTAAGATGGTCAAGACTGTTATACTACATAACACAGACCGGACTTTCATTAATACAGTGCTGGGATTCACATTAATGAACCTCTTTTTGACGTGTTAGATCTAGTCTGGGGGGCTGAAACAGCAAGCCAATCAAAGAAAACACAGAAATGATAAGACAGAGGTCAATCCTTCATTTATGGTAGGAACACTGAGATCCTTGCTGATAACCAAATCCAGTGTATGACCTCAGATATGAATTGGGTCGGTTACATGCTGTACGAGATCAACTGTGTCAAAGCAATAATTTCTTTGGGAGTGCTGTCATTAGTGTTGTCAATGTGAATATTAAAATCACCAGTTATGATAAATTAAAATATTTGTAAGAAAGTCATAAAGAAAATTGAAAGACATGATTTGGGAGCCTGTAGGTAACAAGGAACATTTTTGGAGATATTTTCATCATAGTACGAGATATTCGAAGGACTTGTGTTGTAACTGCTTGCATTAGAAGTCTTCAGATAAAACAGTTTCACCACCTTCCCTACCAACTTCCCTAGAAACGCTTAAATGGTTAATGTTTGGGGGGCTGATTCAGGG
Source organism: Brachyalestes nurse (assembly GCA_037974405.1). Lineage (NCBI taxonomy): Eukaryota > Metazoa > Chordata > Actinopteri > Characiformes > Alestidae > Brachyalestes > Brachyalestes nurse. The sequence continues at coordinate 29,022,919 of JBBPCY010000001.1, read as the reverse complement.
AAAACAATTGTTCTGCAAACGCTCTCGAACCACTTTTCAAAATAAGCTCATTAACTAAAGCGACTTGTTGGCAAGTGGTTGAACGTAAAAATGGGTCATTTTAACATGCAGAGAGAACTTATAATACATATTATAGTGACAAAATGAATCTAGAAATTGTTTAAATTCAGTTCTGCAGTGACAAAAGGATGAGAAATAAGAACAACAGAGAAAAAGTATACATTAGTTTGCATAGCCTTAAGTTAGACAAATGACAATGAATGGCAAAATGACAATGAATATCTCGCTCACAGTACACCACTTTATACAGTATTCTCTTAATTAAAATCAAACTTCAAATATATCAAAACGTAAAGAACACAAAACAACTAACCATATGTTTCACTGAACAGAGTGTAATTTGTCCTGTTAATTTGTTTAGCAGAGTGTGAAATGTTGAAAAAATAATTGTAGTTTTTCATATTATTTTTAAAGGCATCACTGGTTCTTTTTGTCTGTTCCAGATTATTTTGAAATATTCTTTTTGACATATTGCCCATCCCTAGCTTAAGTTATTTTTTTAAAAATCCAAAAAGTGACCATAGCCAAAGCTTGTTTTTATAGATTTAAAGTTGTTGGTCAGAGAACCAGTCTAAACTGAGTACTGCAGTGGAGGCTTTTTAAGAGAGGATGTTTGAGT
>JBBPCY010000001.1:29008019-29022140 GCA_037974405.1 Brachyalestes nurse | reverse complement strand
ACGTATATTTCTGGGCTGATCTTGCCTCCATCCCAAATATGGGATGAAGCCCCATGGACAGTGAACAGGTTAAAAAGCAATCAGTTTTAGGGTCTTGTTTTTAAACTTTACCTGAGAAGGTTTTTGTTAGAAACAGGAACTAAAAGTGGTGACCCAACGTATGAACGTATATGTATAATTTTGTGTTTCAGTGAAGAGTCTTCTTAACCTGTTAGCAAATATTAAGATAATAATAACCATAATAATTATGATAGGGATTTTACTAGTAACTGATTTTCCTCTTTTGTCTGTTGGAAGCCATGGCTTTCTGCCTGTCCCGTACCGTGTGAGAGTGTGGGTGTGAGCGCTCACGCTCGCGCATGCTCACGCTCCTCTTCCTAGGGTTGCACAACTCTTTCCACCTTGGAGCCGGAGCATGAGTCTGGGGGAACTGTTGATTTTATTGCAGTAACAGTGATATTAAGCAGTTTAAGCTGCTGCACATCTGTTTGTCTGATCAGGACTTTCCCCAAACGCCTTCTATACTGTGTGTCTACATGTATCCCACAATTTATCATGGAACACACGCACGCACACATTCAGTTTCTTAGGATGTGGAAAAAACTAGTAGAAAAGGACAATCGTTTTGCACAGACAGAAAAGTATGCAACGTTCAGTCAGTTTTTTCTTTCGTTACATTTTTTTTTTCTTTTTCAAGGTATGCACTTTGGCGTGGTTCAACAGACGTCTTATAAACTCATCAATAACTGCAACCTGATCTGCAGGGAGCTGCTTCTGAATTTCATGAATGCATTTTTCCATTGTATGGGGGGGAAAGGCGTTTGGGAGGTGCTTGGCACCTGAATAATAAAGGGAGAGAGAGAGAAAGAGAGAGAGAGAGAGATAATTCAAGAGAAAGCGAGACAATAAAAATGTAGAGGGAACAGCTCAAAGTGGAGCGCAGCCATGCGTTGTGTTGCTGTTGTTTTGAGAGAGAGAAGGGCCCTCTGTGCTTTGAGCTGAGATAAGTGGGCTGTCCTGATTGAGTGTGACAGGGAGTTAAGGGCTGATCTATACAGGCAGCATTCTTTGTGATCAGCCGTCACTGTGCATCCATCAGCCTCTCTCTATTGCCATGATTCTTCTGCTCTTTACCTCTGCCATTAGCAGTTTCTCTTTCTTCTCTCGCTCTCATTCAAAGACTGCTCTGGCGTTGTGGCTTTACTGCGGATGCCCAGAGTCCTCTGTGCTCCGCTGAAATATTTTGGCAATTTATAAGAGCCGTGACAGTGATAGGTAACACTCTTGCTCTCCTCAAAACAAACGTGCCACAAACGAAGCTAATCTTGCTGGAAATAGGATTATAATGGAAACAAAGTTTGAAGTGGCTCGAGTTTTCTTTGCGACTGTTTAAACTCATTCTAATTTTGTTTAGCTGTATTCAACTGTTTGCTACTGGTAAACCAGAAAAGCGCAGTTGTGCGAGCGAGTGAGTGAGGTTACTTTGGCCCTCGGTAGAGCTGTTTGTGGCGTGAGAAATTTTAACAAGACTACACCTACGTTTACCAGAAAGATTACAGACCCTGCCATGAGACAAAGAGGACATGGTGTGCCCGGACCTGTAACATACGCCTGAAGGAGAGCTTTCACCCCGTACCCCCTAAAAATTCTAAATCAAACAAAGAGCCGACCAATTAGACTTCTCTTTCAACCTTTTGCTCGGTTTTGGCAAAGGAGAGCAGTACAGTTCCAAACCAGAAACCACACCGGGCCTCATTTTTCACTGCACTTTGGTATTTGATCTTCCCTCCCTGTTCTTTTGGTAATGCCTTCTTTTTGTTTGCTATTGTCTGTTTCATCGCAGAGTTTACCATGAATATAAATAGTTTTTTTGTGAGAGGATATATATATATCGAGGAGGAATATATGATAAAAAAGAGAAAACATTTTCCTTATTCTGTCTTTTTTTCCACCTCTCTTCTTGCTGAGCTTGGAAAAGCGGCTTCCAGCAGTCATGTCACTGGATTGGAAGTCGGGCCTGATGTTTTCGTTCTCCTGCGCCGTAAGGCCCCACGGTGTAAAAGAGCACCAAAATAAACAGAGTCTGCGGAGAGGGAATGAAAGAGAATACTGTTTGGGAGCACAAACACAGCAGCTCCGACTGCACTTGGAATTTCTTTTCTCCTGTAAGATTGGCTCGGGACAGCTGCAGCTTCTGCTGCTGCTCTTATCTGACATAACCCCATTTACTGGGTAGCACATGAAATTTACCAGAACTTCTCTTAGTGTGACCCATGTGTCCTCTCATTTAACTGAGGGGAACAACATCAGTAAAAAAAACTGGGCTCTTATTTTATTATAAAATTGTATTTGAGAATCCATTCACTGTAATAAAAGCTATAGACAACTATGGAATTTACCAAATTGAATGAATGTTTGCACAGTTTTGGTTTTTCTGTGTTGGCTATATGTAACATCTGTAGCACATCACAACAAACAAAGTTTTATAGTTATTAGCTTTATTTTTCTTTGACCTGAGCAGCTGTTCAGTTGCATGTCTAGCTAAAAATGTAAAAGCCATTTCTTTATGGTACTTACAGCTTCAAGATGTTTACAGTAAGAAGTGATTAGGTTTTTGAACTGTGGTTTAGTGCTTGAGTCATTCGGGCTGTATGATTGGGGTCATTGTCTTCTCCACAGATTAAATATCCTTGGCTGGTGACATTAAGTTCTCCTCTAATATCTCCCCATAATATGGGTACATTGACCCATTCATGTTTTATTTGATGGCATGTAATGCCACAGTACTGTTTGCAGATTAGCGTCCCCATATCATGATGCTCCCACCTGGGAGTGGTGTCTTTAGAATCATATTTGTAACCTTTCTTTCTCTAAACAAGATGAGCTGAATTGTACGTTCCAACGCAGCTCTGATTTGTGTAAATGCTACTGTGCACATTTTAGAGTCTGCTTCTGTTTGGAATGGATGTTGGAATGTAGGAATGGATGTAGGATGTAGGAATGGATGTAGGACGGTAGGAATGGATGTCGGAATGGACTGTTGTTCTTGCTGCTTTCAGGTCATCCTGAAACTCTTTTTGTGTGACTGCAGGCTTCTCTCCTACCTTCTTTATCAGTAGTCAGAGAGCACAATCTTGCGTGGGGCACCTGTCTGAGGAGGATTAGGTGTCTTTTCATGAACTTTTCATCTGCATATTACCAAACCAGTTGTGCTGTTGGGGATGTTTAAGGTCTTCGCTTGGACTTTTTTCCTCTCCAAGTATTCTTTAGTAATGTAGTCTCAGAGAACTTTAGGGAGCTTGATTGCTTCCAATATGATTGCCACTTCTCAACCAATGGCAACATCTTTTATAATGACACCAGTTTAATTTTCAGCAGAAAACTTTTTTTACATGATTAAAATCTAGAACTTGTTTAATTTTTAAAACAATTAAAACAATTTTAATACATTTTCCTCATGAACTTAATTTTTATCTCTACTTATGCTTATGAATGCACACTTTCTTCATATTTATGCACAATGTCAAAAGACATAGTTAATACATTTGAAGTGGATGTACACACTGGAAGTTTATTAAATAACAAATCCTAAGAGTCTAAATTGAATGTATGTTTTTTCTTTCATATTAATCTTTTTTTTTAACGTGTTCTTGTCTTTCCCTAGGTCTCTCTGTGTATAGCAAATTATTCCAGACTCATGGGTCCAATCATAGATGACTAAGCGAAGACTGGTCCAGTGACTACCTGCAGGTGTAGGATCTTCTTACTGGTTCAGATGAGAATGAACCCTGGTGTGAATCTTTGTCTGACCAGATGCAATTGCCTCTATTCCAAAAAGGTTCAGCTCTGCAGTTAGTACACCAAAACAAGTTGAAATTAATGTGCTTCCTAACCTTGTTTCACGGTTATCTTCCTCTATGTGTTGTCCCCCACTCTAGACAAGAATCATATCTTCCCTTATAGTATTTTCAGTCAGGGAACAGCTGACAAATGCTGTTACCCCTGAGACAGTGTCTGACATCAAACCCGCCTTATTTATTTTCTTGGAGAGCATGTGGGTGTGCAACAGGATAGCCTGCAGTGTAAGAAATCCCTGGCTTTGACGCGAGCGGGGATCTGTTCCATGGCCCAAGACTTTCCGGTGGCCTTCAGTTCCTCCTCATCCCACCGCTGCAGTTGTCCAGCCCCATTCTCACATGCAACTGCTGCCATGGAAAGACTGTGTGAATGGACAGGCAACAACAGCTGCTGCCTATACTGTACTGAGCTTGCACACTTTTAAGAGAGCTGGCAAATTAAGTGCTGGCTCCTCTTTATTCACCTTCGGATTTGAATTTTGAATGAGCCAGTTTGTTTACCCTTCACAAGAGATCTTAAAAGAATGTCAGTAAGAATAAATATTTATACACAGTTGCTGTACACATAGATTCTCTATGATGGTAATAGACCTGGTGAGATATCCATCATAAAATTGTCACGATCAGTCAAGATCATTAATATCCTCTGTAAAAGTGCCTCATTCAGGTGCCACATAGTGCTTGTGTATTGGAGACTTTAAGTATTGTGTGTGTCACCATAAGATCACCAATGTATGTAGTTTACTAACAGGACTAAAATGTGGATGATAGTCGGAGAGAAACATCTTTGTCTTTTGTATGAAAGCAGGTGTCTTCCACAGTGCACCAGAGCGTCTCTCACCAATCTACTCTAGTACAGCCATTAGAGTCCTGTCTCAGGGGAGAATTGGTTATGTTGATTTATCTGACAGACACGTTCACGCCTCTCCTGCTATGCTGATTATTAATAATGATTTCATATTAAGCTAGACAGTTAATAAGGCATATTATTGGGTCCTAGTAATATATATTTTAAACATTAGATCAAATGTTTTATCCGTTTTTAGGTGTAGTCCATTCATTCTTCTCAATTTTAATGTCTGTCCAACAAGGTATACTGCTGATGTATGCAAACAAAACGTAATGTCCTAATTTGAGGATGTTGTACTGTAACATTTATTTCCTCAGGGTTTGATTATTTTCTTTTTTGGTAAAGTTTTAGTTTAGTTTTTACAGTGTTTTATTTTGTAATTTCCTCCTATCATAAATCAAAAATAGCATTGTATTATTGATTATTACAGTGTGGAACTGAATGTTTGGTGTCTGTGTGAGAAATGTATAGGAATATTTTACCAAGCAAGCTATTAATATTTGATTAACTTGCAGTCCACGGAGTACTCATAAAGAGATGGCAGAAATCTCTTTTCCATGTGGTATGCAGTTTAAGTGGTTGCGGTTATAGCGCACATTGTCACATTCCTGTGGATTCATCATAATAGATTTAATCTGAATTTACAATTGTCCGTGACACGACTGAAAGAATGTTACATGTATACTTGAATTGTTTAATGAAAATGTTGACTCCCTCTCCTTTACGCAGAAAGACTGTGCCAGTAGCTTTTGTCTTTACACAATTTATGGTTAAAAAAATTGATTTAACACTAAGTGCTTTGAATTTTTGGTGTGCATCTTGAACCATTTAAATGTGTTTTAAATTTCACCAAATTTCTCCAGATGTTTGTACTTGCAAGATCCCCTCTGCTGTGTAGCTGTTCTCTATTGCACAATAGTGACCAACCTGAGGGAGGGCCAGCACAAGCTTCCTCCATACTGTGGTCCAGTCACCACACCTTTATGAGCCTGATGCTTATTTGATGCAATTATATTAATAGAATTATGTTGCATTAACAGGGAAAGAACCAAGCCATGTTTATATTAGTGCTTCCCTAATTGATTGGACTCTCAGCAGCAGATGGGTACACCATTACAATAAGTGTACTATTCTGGTCAGTTTCCTAATGAATTCAGAGGTTGGTTTACATTATTGGACCAAAGGAGACCTAAAAGAGTTTTTTTATTGTGTTTGATAGGTTGCATAGATATCTGATTAATTAATGCTTTGTCTTGAACATATTGAGCTGATTTGTGATGTTGCATGTGTTGCAGTTTGAGAAGATGAAGGCTTTATATACTTTGGAGGAAGGTCCACATCTTCTCAGGCTGGTAGCTCTCATATATTAAAGCTGGACACCTCTAAGTTCCCATCTTGCAGTTCTCAGCTTATCAAATGTATGCCAAAGCTTGGAGAGACAGCCTCCACACTGGTAAAATGGCTTTTAGTGGCTTAATGCAAATGAGTTCCATACATTTGAGCATGCACTTCCACAGAAGAGTGGCCAGGTCCTCTTTATAACCATTGTAAGACACCAGTTTGTCCAGTTTAAAAGACATTGAGTGTTTTCAGTACATCATGGTATAATCACTGAGAGTACTTCATGTACTTTACCTTGTAGCAGAAAGTCTCCAAAGTATTTGTCCATGACTATTTTTAATAAAAAAAGGTGTTCTCAAGAGTAATAGCAATTAAAAAAAATGTACAGTTTGTGATCTAGTTTAAAGTTCATGTAGTGTCATACATCATTTTACACTAAATTGTCTGCTTCATGTAGGCCTAATGAGTGAATGTCCCTAAAAACATCAGATTTCAATGTGTAGCGGAGGTAATCAATCAAAACAAAACATTTTTCCAGCATATCTGTATCGTTATTAACATTATTTGTACGATTATTGGCGTCTGTTTGCCTGTCTTGTAGACGAACAGTGTAGGGTTACTGTGAAGACCACAGCTCGACTTTCAGCATAGATGAATCCTGTGCGTCAAAAGGCTTTACATTTTAAACAAAAAAGAAAAACCTGCCGATCGCCTTAGCAAGAGCTAGGCAATGCTCTTAAGTCTGTTTTTAATATATCCAGTAGGCATTATCAGTCTTCCTTGATGTCCCGAACGCAGCTGCTGAGTCATCCTGGATAAAGCAGCTTCTGCACGTGTCACTAAGTAAGCATCATTTTAAGTAATTCGACTGGTTCAGAAATGCCCAAGATAGTTGCATGGAGGCGTAGACAGTTCAAATGCTGAGAAAGCAAGGAAAAGAACAGGGGAAAAGGCAGTTCAGATGGTCTAAGTGGAGGTCCGAGGGTTGGTAGAGTAGCGTTTGGTGGCAGATCCACCTGAAAACAAAACTTGTAGGCGATGTAGTGCTTTGAAGCGTCATGCTCCAGGGCCTCAAACTGAGTGAGAAGGATACATAGAGGTATTTTTAAGTCCAGTTCTCACCCCTCTCACTCCCCCCTCTTCTTTCTAAAGTGTTAGGACCTCTGTGGGGTTGCCACTGACCCTGACACTCTCAGCTGCACTTGCAGGATTTGACAATCATGTTGGAAAGTTGCTCCACCTTGGGTGTTCGTCCCACATAGTAGAGGATGGTCAGAGGCTCCAGGTCCTGTGGCACACAGCAGGGCGAGGCTGACGCCTCTGGGTTCAGAGTGTTGTACAGGCTCAGCAACTACGGAGGGAGGTAAGATGTGAAGCCGGTTAAAACACTGAAAAACCTATACCAAGTTAAGTTAGTTCATTAGGTACATCTGCTACATGTGTTGGCCAATTTAACAGGTACGCCATACCATTCAGGTGCACTGTGTTACTTTAAAATTTCTGACTGAAGCTCATTTATGGTTACACAGTTCATCTGCCTCCAGCTAACCCATCCATTAATGGGAGAGGAGCATCACTGGCCAGGCGTCATTTAGGTGGTGCGACATTCTCAGCAATTTACTGGCATTGTAATATCTTATTGTACACCTTGTGTAAGAAGAAATTGTGTTCCTTGCATTATTTGTGCTTGATATCCTGTAGCCCTTCATCAGTGAACAACTGTTGGCTAGATATTTTTGGTTGGTGGTCTATTCCCTACCCAGCACTGTGTTAAAAAACCCTGCAACACTGCTGTGCCTGATATACCACTACCATGTCACTACCATACTGGTGTCAGTCCTGTGCTGGAAATGGTCCACCTCCACCCTATGGTGGTCCATTCCCATTGAGAGATAAAATGGGGTGGAAGTAAGTGAAACATTAGAAGTAACTTAAATTTAAATTCAAATAGTAAACTTAAATTATCTTACTAGGAAAAAATTAGAATGTGTATTTCATTTTACAAACAACATTTGTAATTTTTGCATACAACTGTATCAAGAAAGTATGAGGAAGTGCACTTAAATGGTGAGTGATCCTATACTGGCGACTCAGTGTGTATTATTAAGGTGCTCTGTTTATGGATGCTGGTGCTGGTGCTGGTGTGGAAGGCCCTCACTGTAAAAGCAGGGCTGCTCTGCTGAAGTAAGAGTAAACAGATCAACAGAGCCGTGCCCGTGTGAGGTCAGCCGCTCACCGTGCTGTGTGTGGTGTCAGCACTGCGCAGGTATGGGCACGGTCCTGAGCAGAAGTTAGCGTGGTATCCTTTGGGCTCGTGAATCCACCTCCAGCCCAGATCCTGACGGAAATCAATGTAGAGACGGCGAACGCAGCAGTTCTCCTCGTAGTTACTGCAGAGAGAGAGAGAGAGAGACAGACTGATCAATTGCCCCGCTGCCTCTCTATTCATTACCAAGTGCACCATACACCTCTTTATTCCGGTACAGTCTTGGCACACTTGCAGCATTCATTCATTCAAAGACATTTCCATAGTCTCGATGAGGTAATAGAGCCAATTCTTACTTGATGTTTTAAGCCTTCTATTTCATCCTGTATTGCCTTATAAACAGCCCAGGCTGTGTCTTTGGAGGCTCAGAAATTCCACTGCAAGGTGTGTCATTTTTTTCCCCCTCCTGGACCGGGCCCAGGCGTCTAATGCTGTCGGTGAGGTAAAGCGAGGGATCCTCACTCTGAGGAACGAGCTGCAGATGAGCCCACTCCAGTTTTTACACAAGGACAGATCTCAACTTGCTGATTCTTCTTCCATGCTTAAAGCTGTCAGATGCCAATTAAAGGTTTAGTCATACGGTCTCTGAAGGGAACTGTGGTGTGCTAATAGTAATTGGAATGTGGACTAGAGAGGACTGGTAAACTCACTCAAGTGATGAAATACAAATGTTTTGTTGATGCTGTTTTTTTATTTTTATTTTCCATGCTGGGAATATGTTCTGGTTCAGTGAGGCTTTGGTGAGTCAGAAAGAAGGCAGAATGATTCCATCCATCTGTTACCTGGAGCCTAACCCATGAAGCTCATAGGGCAAAAGGCAGAGAAACACACTGGACAGGTCATCAGTCCCTCACAGGTCAGACATAAAAACACTCACAGCCCGGGGGCAATTTAACATCCCCAGTTCACCTAATGTGGACGTTTTTGGACTGTGGGAGGAAACCAGAGCACCCAGTGGTGCGCTACACGAACAATTCCCTCAGCCACCCAGGCTGGGAATTGTCATTTACGATTTTTATCAAAAGAAATACTCATGTACTTATACATGTACTACTGTTGTAATTTTCCTTGTATGTGTTTGCATTGTTTGTGTATAATTTGTTTCTTGTGTACAATAACAACATATACCCGGCAGCCCTTCATTCCCACCTAATGAGACAGACTATAAGTAATAAATAAGTGGAATCAGTTCACCTGCTTGAAAACCTGTTGCCATACTGGCCCTGCATGGTTAAGACTGGACAACTGTTTTATTAAACGTTTTAAAGTATTTGTAGTCTAAGTAAAGTTATTAATACATAATACATAAAATGTAATTATCTACTGAATAATTCCAAAAATGTATGTATATATATATATATATAGATAAATCAGTTACATGCAAAATAATGAATTCAAAAGTAGTGTATTGTGCACTTATTTTAAAAGTACTGCTATAATAACAAACGTGCGATTAATTTTGGTTTTCAAACACTTTAAACTAATGAGCTTTTTAACAGCAGTGTTCCCTTTAACACAGTCACGCAGCTGCAGTTCACATATTTCTTGTAAATCTCAACTTAAACATTAATGTAATCAAATCAAATATAAAACCAAAGCTATTTGTCACTGCAGGGCATTCATGTTTTATCTAGTTTGTTATAGAAAACAAGGTCCAGAGCATGGGTGCCAGAATCGCTATAGCTTTATAACCATTATAGTCCGCCACCTCATCATTATCAGTGTTATAAACGGACTGTATAAACTGAATAAGCTTCAGCATAGCATTTTTTGGCAGGGTAGCATAAATCATCAGAACATCGGCGCCCAGGTCCAGAGCCATGATCATAACGTTATAACAGGCACCTTCCGAGCAACAGCAAGTTAACATTTATAGAAACATTTTTCTTTTATCAGGGAGCATCAGAAGCAGTTAGTATGTTCAGTAGTGAGTGCCCCTGTTAAAGTGGGGTGAAGCGGTCAAGCACAGATAAACGAACTTTCAAAATAGAAGTAATTTTTAAAAAACTGCGTTAACCTGCGATTAAATAATTGTCTGCGTTAATTATATAATGCTTTAACGCGATAATAACGTTAACTTGCTCAGCACTGATATATATATACATATAGCAAAAGGGTTCTTGTATAGTATCACTTCAAAAACTCTTTGTGCCTCTCTTTTTTAAGAGTGAATAGGCATTAAGAAAAAGGGAAATCCCTCACGAGAAGCAGTAGTTGGTGTCCAGTGCCCTTTTGCGTCGTCTGGATGTTGGCGGCACGTCCAGGCGATGGGGCGGCAGCATCATCAGGATGAGGTGGGGCAGGGGCTGCTCCTTCTGCTTCCTCAGACTGCCCATGTCCAGGCGGTAATGCTCATCGTAGTCAATTTCAATACCTAGAGAGCAAATACAGCTCAGTGCTGTGATGAAGGACAAATAAAAGCCACACCTCTGCTTGCTTTCCCCAAAGCTCTGGTGCGTCAGCCCACTACTGGCTATTGTTCTACAGATTATCCCATCCGACCTGGCCCTTCCATTCTCCCCCTCAGCCGTCTGCTCATCCAATCTGTCCCTGATAGAAAAAGCAGCTCGGGTCCCAGGAGAGGCGTCGCCAGTGGACGCCCCTCTTTAATTCAGAGCCAAGAGTCTGAGCGCCCGTGGCAGCAGCGCATTCCTTGCACTGAAGACCGTTGATGGAGTAGGGAGAATTCCCAAAACCCCCAGACCCTGAGGCCCCCCCAACACTAAGTGAGATTCCACACTCAAGTGCGTTCCCATGATCAAGCCTCGCAATCTCTGACTCCCTCAGCATTATCTCTCTCTACGACTCAGACCCATATGTGTTGGATGGGACTTCAGGAAGCATTTATGTTATCCCAGATAAAAACAGGAGAGGAAAGCAGAGAGGAGGTGGATGAGGAACCTCAAAGAAATGAGTCAGCCCTGTACAAACTCCAACTAAAAGGTCCCAACACTGATTCTCAAAGTAATGATGCAATTTCCCAAATTCTACAAAACAGTTGCCTAATATTGATTCAGTGCCTTACAGACACGCTGACTAAGCCTTCGACTAATTACTCAGCAGTGACTAACTTCTGCACCAAGAAGTGAATTGGAGTGCATTTATCGTAGTGCCGCAAAATCAGTGAATTTAATTTTCTTAGGTGAGAAAAACGTTTCCATTGGAAAGATTTGCTCAAAGTGATGCAAAAGGATTGAAGTGTAAAAGATGTGTCATTCCAGCCAATCCGCAATCAAGCAGAGGGACAAAAGATGGAAGTCTACGTGCTTTTCCTGGCTCCGGTGGATCTCACCTTTGAATTTGACTTCCAGCACCTCATTGATGTGCTCGATGATGTCACCGTTTGGGCTGAAGGTGTGACAGGGACAGTGCACGCTGATCTCCAGGCCCAGGTTAGTCTCTGCACAGCACACGGGGAGAAAAGTGAAAGAGCTGTGTTGAGGTTCTCCTCTTTGCGATTCATCATTGAAAGACACTGACCTTAGAGCTAGAGTCAAACAGCGCTAAATCATAAAAATATAAGAGCGCGCTGCGTGCAAGGCATGCTAGACGCTGACCAAATGGTCTAAATCCTGTGTCTTGTCAAAACTGTTTTGATATTAATACAGATTGTTATTTGTTACTTCCTCAGACCATGATTTAAACATTTTCATTTTGCACTTCATTAAGTTCCAACTATTCCTCTACAACTATGGCTGGGACAAACACAATTTACTATCCGACACATTTATTTTCGTGACTGTTCTCTTTAAAATTAGTTTCCAGATTCCGTTTTTTTTTTCTTTTTTCACTGAAAAATGCAAACTCAACTTGGGTGGTTCATAATATCTATTTTCAAGCTATTTGCCTTGGTTAGACATTTCAGGAGCTGCAAAGCGCTTATTATGTCTTACACATGAACAAGACATAATAATGTCTAAGCAGACCTGCTTTTTTCCAGTAGTCATCAGTCTTCCAGAACAGAAGGTCCCAGTTTTATTGTAACTTTACCACTGAAACCAACAGGGCCTTTCAGTACTTTGGGGGTGTCTTTGGTAAAACTTGAGCTGCCACTTTAGTGACTTCTTTGCTCTTCTGGGTGAGGATAAAGTCACAAATGTGACGCCACTGTGAAGTTGTTTCGCAAAGATTTTACTATGGTACATCTCTACAGGACCAGGGTCCTGATTAAATGTGTTGGTGGTCTCCAGCAGGGGTGTATGTAAAAATTTTTACATACGCAGACATATAGAATCTGTGAATAAGTAATAAACATGTTATAAACCCATCATAAGCAGTTATGAAGTCGAAGCAATTTTGCTTTAACTCACCTCTGTACATGAGCCACTCTCTCACAGTCTCTGTGACATCAAACGAGACCCACTCTGGGGTTCCCTTTGTCAGGACGTTCTTGCCCCCAATATACCTCTGCTTTGCAATGTGTTCGTCGGGCCGAAGTATCTGTCAATCAAACAGCAGAGAGAAGGATCCTGAGCACAAAGTCGGCATAGTGGATGATTTTGAGGTTCAGTATGAAGGTCAAATCCAAACTCCAAGTTAATTGTTGTGGACATAGTCTTTTACCAGCAGAATATCGGAAAAGGTTTTCATTTTGTGCGTAGGTGTGTTACAATGGGTGTTTGCCATTAAAATGCTGGAAAGCATGTTCACACAAATCAGTGCAGCACTCAGGAACAAGTAAATTCATACAAACACACCCAGATTTCCTTTGAGACAATCATTGGACTCAATGGTAATTATTTGTCCAGGCTCACAATTTTTCCCCAAATTTTACTATTTTTTTATCACCCATGTTCCTATTTTTATTGGTTCGGTTGACAGGTGTGTTGCTGGTGTGAGCGGTCGTATCAACACACACTAATACACAAACACACACATACATACACGCAAGCTCCAGACGTTGGCCTCGCCAATGTTGTCTGAGCCAGACACTCAAGGATGCCCAAGGCCAAAGCATTCTCCTCTCTCCCTCATGGAAAATGTGACTCCTGGTGTGTGAGATATCCCCTTATTGCATGTTAATGCCTGCATGTTGCTCCCTTTACCGGTTCGGAATAAACTGCTTCTCCAAGATTTACTCAGCACTGGTTTACACTCGAACTGAATTTGGGTAAATAAAGTAATAAAGCCTAGTTCCAGACTTTTTTTCCAGTCTATACAGAAAGTCTGAGTTTGAAACAGTCTGTTCTATGATGTCTGTCACTTCAGTTTTGCTTGGTGATCACTACAGTGGATTAGAGGTTTTCAGAAGTGTTGCGGCTGCAGTAAGTGGGTTTCTGAGCAGCGTCAGGACCTAATCTAACTTCCTGCATGACTTGAGCTGAGGATGGGGGTCTCACGAGACCACTCCCACAATAGTTAGAGCTACTAGAACTTCTGCCAATCAGCTTGAGGCAAATGTGGTGGGGGGTGAGGGTCCGGCTTAGCACCCCCGTTTTTCCTCCCTTTTCCCTCGACTGCCTCCTTCCAGTGGCTGACCCAGGCCTCTATCTCCTGCAGGGCTCCTGGAAACCATCTGTGGGTCTGTCAGGCCGGGCCTGCGCCCTGGCCAGCGCCTGGCGGAGAGGAGAAGTGGTATGCAGGGCCGGAGACGCACGTCTCTCTGGCAGGAAACGCTGGAACCTGATCAGGGCTCCCAGCCTCTCTGGGGAGATTAATGAGGAAACCAACCCAAAATCCCCTCTCACCTCATTTAAACACTTTATATATTATACACTATGTATATATGTATATATGTGTGTGGATGTGTGTGTATGTGTGTGTATACATATGTATGTGTGTATGTTTGTATATTTATGTATGTATAC
>JBBPCY010000001.1:28988544-29004046 GCA_037974405.1 Brachyalestes nurse | reverse complement strand
GGTTCTAAACTGTACTGTGCTGGTACTGAAGTTGTATCAGGTTCTAAACTGTACTGTGATGGTACTGAAGCTGTATCGGGTTTTTGGTGTTCCAGTGCATCTCAGTCCGGTTTCTGACTCAATTCTCTCCACAGTTTATGGCCGGTCGTCCCAAAACCGCATCCATGGAGTCGAACCGGTAAAGATACATTTGTTAAGAGTCATAGAAAACTCCCACTGAAATTTATCTTCAGCCCAAACAGACAGTCGCAACTCACTTACAACAGAAACAGCTGAACAGCTGCGGAAATCCATAAACTAAGTGAAGGCCTTGTGCAGACAGCATATTTTTCAGCTTATAGGACTTAAGCCACATTTGTAGGTGCTTTCAAATCTGATTCACATCAGATCTCTGGACGTGCCACCAGTCAGATCAGATTTCATGTGTTTTCTTTTGGTTGGAGTATAAGATATTACACCTGAAACATGAGCTGAAGCTTTACAGAAGTTTTGGAACCGTATTTAGTGTGTGTGCTGTAGTTAAGATTTAAGATGGAACTTAAATCCTCTGAATATTATCATTAGTTATCAGTTTCTGCTGACCAGGTCGCTTTGCCCTGTTCTGTTTATGTTCTAGCTGCTTAAAGGTTGTGAAAGATGCTTCTGGTAGTTCTAGTCGTTAAGGAACGCTAGACAACAAAGTCTAAGGTCACAAATGTAATTAGTTCAGCCCTCCCTAGAAGGCAAACTCGCTCGAGTGTTGTTACCATGGTTACCAGTGTGGCTATGCGAGCAACTACAGACTGGATTCTGTCAAAATTAACATTCAAGTGTGAAATGAGGTTTTGAGAAACAATTCAGATGTGCACTACAGTGTAAACAGAACCTATAATACGAATTTAAAATTACAACTCTTCTATTTAAAACAGTACAGGCGTCATAGTGAGACTGACTGAGAGAATGTCTAACCAAAGTTTAATTAACTTCACATCGCCGGATGAATTAAAAAGAAAAATCTGATACATTTTTTTTAAGGTTTCTTGGTATCAGTAGCTCCACCTGACAATATTCAGAGAAAAGTGTAATTAATACAATATCCACTTCATCCAAATATTATGTAGTCGATCAGCCAAGAGTTGCTCTCGTGCTTTAGTTTTAAGGCTAACGCTGCTTTCAGTCGAAGACAATAGTCACCTAAACCTTTATCTGTAAAAACATCTCCAAAATGTCTCTCAACTCTGTCAAATTTCATCCAGCTCTTCTCTAAGGTGTAACAGATTCGTCAGTGTGGTTTAGGACACAGTATGACTTACTGCAATCTACAAATATGAAACCAAACTTTACTCAGGTAGTCTTTTTGCACAGCAGGGTCTGTTTTCTCAGGAGCATTGACCTGTTGTTTTTGGGACAGAGACCATCATAAATACAGAGGAATCTGATCTGAGATGAGTCCTGCCTTGTGTCTGAAAGCCAGTAGCACCAAAATTTAGCTCATTTTTACAGTCATACGCCATACTGTGTGCTAAATCATATGCACAAGTCAGTTACACCTTAATGAAGAGCTGGATGAGGGTTTTAGTGCCTTTAGAGAAGTTTTGGAGATGTTTTTACAGATAAAGATTTAGGTGATTATTGACTTCTAGTGTTGGCAATATTAGATTTGTAGCTCCTGTTCTAAAGTAAAGAAGAAACATTTGGACTGAAACATATTTGACGACATTTGGGAACAGTGGAAAACTGCAAGTAGATTTTTTAACAAACTTTCCCTTTAATGACGGAATTCAGTTCCCCATTGGCTTCTATTATAAGCGTGTTTGGAGCGAGACGGCTAAAATAGTCTGTGTTAACTGTCCATAACGAACAGGTGATGGAGTTTATGTTGAGAAATCCCTCAGAACAAACACACTTTGTGAGTCAATGAGGAATCCGCACAAAACAGAAGCGGAGTTTCTTTTTATTTTTTTAATGGAAGAGTAAATAGAGGAAATGAAAGTCTGACAGCATGCATTAAGTTTTGTTTCATTAATCCGAGACAAAGCATTAAAGGCTTTGTTTACACGCTATAATAGCCCCTGATTATGGCGGTGGCTGATAGCGGCTCTAATTTGCGACGCGGCAGCTTAAATTTGTTTAATTACGACTTGAAACAAAAGGAGGGAAGAGTAATTAACCCACCTGGTTCCCTGGCACAAAGTCCGCGCTGGGCTCAGGCATACCCATGAACATGTTTTCACCGTCAAACTGCAAAAACAGACAGAAAGAGAGAGAGGCTGTAAACACCAACAGCTCCGCAAAAAGTCATTTAGCTCCTAAAATCAGCATTACTCACACACACACACACACACACAGACACAGACAAGTAGCTCTATCTTTCTGCTTTAAGGCTGTTTGTCTTTGAAGTCGCTCCTTATCGACCACAGAAGACAGTGATTTGATGCAATTAGTTCAATAGTAATTAAAATGACTAGTGGAGAGAATGAATGAAATCCTTTCATCTGAATGAAGTGAGAAAGAAGAGAGAAAATGAGGCACAAACACACAGACACACACACACACACAGGATCTGATCTCACTAACGGAGACTGTCACTGCATCATGGTTATAAGGTCGGTGTTTCCAATAAAGTGGCCAGTATGCAGAAGCATAAGGTGGGTGTTTCCAATAAAGTGGCCAGTGTTTGGAAGCACAAGGTGGGTGTTTCTGATAAAGTGGCCAGACATTGCAAAATGCAACACTAAACGAAGCAGTGTTGCGCAATATGGACAAACAACCGAGCTGTGATGATACTGTAATGATTGTAATACATCATGCAATACATTAAAACACACTGGAAATCATTTTGAGATTGATCTGCATTATTTTGGCCAAATCAATCAACATTTGTTGGATTAAATAAACACACAGATTCATTAAAAGACCTACTGCATCTCATCGGGAGCTGTGATTGGTCATGATACTCGCAGCACACAGTAAACAACACTTGTTCAGAGGCTCATTTGCATATTAGTGTTGCAGGAGCCAATAGCATTGTATGTCTTGTGCAGCCCTATTGCACAGCTACTATGCTGTATAGGTGAATGTGTGTGTGTGTGTGTGTGTGTGTGTGTGTGTGGGTGGGGGGAGTTAAAGGAGTTGGCACTTATCCATAAAGGAGGCCTTAGTCTAAAAAAGTACTGGAACTTCTGATAAGTATACATAGAATCAAGTCTAGCAACCTTTAATGTTTGCTGTACGTATTTTATTCATAAAAATATTTAATAGTGTAATAGGACATAAGATATTTAGTGTATTTGTCAGAGATGGGAGTTGAGTCAGCAGCTTGGACTCAAAACTAGCTTGGACTGTTAACTGACACTTAATTCGGCTCGAACTCAAGACCAAAGATTCGTGAAAGTTCAACCTGAGGAAAAAAACATGAACAAAATGGATTCAATTAGAACCATCAGCCTTGATGCAGAGAAGAAACCAAATCTTTCATGCCTAGCTTTTGTTACTATTCCACACAGCAAATACAGTTTCTAATACAGCTAATACAGTATTAGTTACACACCACATTCCTTTAAATCTTACTAAACCTTCCTCTGTTTAACTGAATAGTACACTTGCCACACACATTACTGACTATCTAGTAGTTTCATGTAGTTTTGCCTTCTTTTAAACGCCGCTTACACGCACCATTTACTGGGTGTAGTGCTTGAGTTCTGTCAGACTGGAGGTTTTTCTTACCCTTATGAAAGGCCCATTATTTAAAGCCATGTTGCACCTGGCAGGTTTACTTTGTACCTCACAATACCTGTAGTGAATAATGGGACTGGACTAAAAGTCTCTACTAAAGACTCGATATTTAATTCCGAGTGGGACCCCAGAGACATGGCTAGGCCTTGTATAAAAATTGTAACCACCTCTGATAGTAGTATCAGCATAGTGTGCCTACTCTTTTGACAATGACACGGTCAGTATTCTCTCTTTCTTTGAAAGTGCAATTAAATACACTAGTATTTTGTTCTGTAGACAAAGAACAGCGTGTCCAGTTCAGACGCTGGAATCGTTTGGTTTAGGTGAACAGGGCACGGGTGTTAAAGAGATCTTTTGAGATAATCACTGAGATCATCCCCAAAAATGCACTGCCCAGTGAAAGGTCGGCAGTTCCTATAATCCTCCATCACTCCCTAAGCATCCTATAAAGGCCCTGTCAGCCCAGACAGCCCAGCTCACCCCCATCCTCTCTTCCTGTGTCTGGGATGTACCTCCAACCTCTGACAGGTGACATCACACAGAGACTTCTGAAAAAGCAATCTCTGCAGTCGGGGCCGCCACAGTGCCCAGAGGGCTGCTGGAGATGTCAGAGAGTGGAGGTAAACACAGGAAATGGAACAGAGGAGCAAAGAGGGTCACGTGCTGGCCAGCTGCTGAGGAAGAATTTGGGCCGCGTTTTAACAAGAAACAACGTTCGGAGTGTAAAAAGATGTCCATGTAGACCTGGGCCTATTTCATTTCATATGTCAACTTTAATTGAGTACAAAAAACCTCACACACAGCAGACTACAAAATGAACCCTGAGATCTCTCTCTCTTTATATATATAACATTATTTCTACCACTGCGGGCAGAAGGGAACTCGAACTCAGAAAGTAATTCTTATTATGTAATCACAAATACAAAGAGTGATTACATTTTCTCCCTGAATAACCTGATACGGTTTTAGCTTCTTTCTTTTGAAACTGGGTCACCCAGGAGATCATTCAAAGGCATTTCTTTTGGATTCTCTTGACCTGTGTTAAGTGACCATTTGATTGAATGACTCCTCAGGCTATTTAAAGTCTTAGAGTAAGCAGCACCACTACAATACAGTGCTCTTGTGTGTCTCTGCACTCTGAATGAGGCGTCTCTTGAATAAATAATGACACACACACTCACTCTCTCTCACACACACACACTCACATAGAGCCTTGTAGGCTGACTGCGCTTAGATGAGATAATGCGCTAAAGCTTGCTGCAGAAGTAAGACTTTTTTCCACTTGATCAGGGATGAAGAGGAGGATAAAAATCTGTGTGTGTGTGTGTGTGTGTGTGTGTGTGTGTGTGTGTGTGGAGTCAGGGGGAGGACTCTGGCCCTCCAGTATTGGCCAGAAAATTTGGTCTCTGTTTTGCTTGGAAATTACATCACCTTCTTACTATTCCATATATCAGAAGCAGTGCTGTCTGCAGCTCCAGTCCACATCCTCCCTCCCTGCCTAATGCCACATACTAATAACCATCCTCGTGATCCGCTCATCTTCATTTGGCTCTCAATTAACATTTACAATGTATTGGCACGGCTCCCTTGAGTTGAGGTGGAAGAACTTCTTGACTTTTGCTGGTGAGGCTGTTGGGACAAATTATTTTTTTTGACTTGGGTTTAACTTTTGGGTTGGTATCTGTTGGCATATGTAACACTAAGGGGGAAAGGTCAGCTTGCCAGAGCAAAACTAGCAACAGCAGAGGCCATGGAATGCAGGTGTAGGGCTGAGAAAGCTCCAACGCTCCATGTTTCCCACCAAAATTCAGGCCTGCTCAATGGGCAAACAAACCTGGTATGTCAAAAATGCTTTCAAGTGATATTGCTCCGGTTTGGCTATTTTCAGAGACAAACAAAGAGAAATCAGCAGAAGTGTCTCTAAAGCTTCTAAGGGGATGAATGCTTGGCCACTTAAAAAGGACAAAACGTTTGAAATGAACAGTTATTCAAACTACGACACATTCAAAAGGCAGTGGTTTAGTTGCTGTGAATGGACTGTGAATATCCAGTTCATTCCTGTGTCTCCTTGGTGACTGACAGGCCCCCTTAATGGTCAAATTACACCATGGAAATTAGAAATAAACCTAATTGTTAGACTCTGGAAACCATTACCGATGAGGGCGCGAGTCCATTTCAGTCCTCGTGTCGATATCTCTTGCGCCTGCACCTTGTGTGTGCGGATGTTGGAAACGACATGTGAAAGGGTGGTTTCTTGACAACCAGTGGCCCTTCTTACAATGGCAAGGCAACCGTAAGCCATATATTTGGTGTGGCAGCTAAAGTAGCTGAGGGAGTGTATATTTTGAGTGTCAGAAGCACTTTAGTTGACCTGAAATCCACATTTGGCATGGGGGCCTGTTTGGAAGCCAGAGGACGGTCTGTTCAGTGTCTCTCTAGCATAAAACACCTGTTGATTTGAAAAAACAGCTACATGATGCAATGACCTGCTTCCATCACTGCGCAGGCCTGGCTCCAATTCTTTCACTCTCCAAAACGCTCTCTCGTGTTCTCCTGAGGCCTCGCTGCGATGGAGAATGCAGCGCTGAGCCGCAGACGGGCTAGCTGGTCGTTAAATGTGTAATATTAATCAAGGCAGGCCGTAGTTGACAAGGGAATGCATGGGCTCTTCTCGAAAGCATCCCTCTTCCAAGCCTGTGCATCACTTGAAAGGGCTTTTTTTTTATATCAAGTCAATATTAACACATGGTTCCAGACAAAGAGTAAAAGGACAATTATGTGCATGGATCGCGGTTATGGCGTCTGACAGTGGGGGGAAAAAACTCTGACGACTTGTTCCGTGGACAGTATAAGCAAGGCTCGTTAAAATGGTTCCAGTGGAAAGGCTGCCTGAGACAGTCTGGTCGTTAGCTCAGTAGGAAAGGACTGGCGAGCTCCCATACTGCTCCAGTCACAGCTGAGGACAGCGCAGAGCTCAGCGTGCTAATATTCCTCTCAAGAGAGGGCTGAAGTAGTGCTGGGGGAGGCCCTCAGCTTGCCCCACCGTTGGCCCAACTCATCTGCATTTTTGACCCCTGCAATCTGGGGTCTGTGTGAACTCGGATGTCACCGTAGGGCCTGCTGAGGAGTCATGGAAAAATCCACTGAGATATTTTCCACTAAGCATTCAGGTGAACGTGCTAAAATGGAGTGTAATAAATGATCTGATAAAGGCATGTCCTATGTTTACCACTCCGGCTCCTTCTTGAACTTTTCGTGGCCTGCAGCTGATGGTAAAAAAAAAAAAAACACCTCTCCAATTTATTTTTCCTATTGCATCATGCCAGACTTATTGAAAGGCCATTCTCATGCAGTATGACACTTTCCATAGTAAAATACCATGATTATAGCTGTAGTTCTATTTAATTACGAAAATGAAGCTCCACATTTGATGCTTATACGCATGGGCCAACAGAACCAACAGTCCTCATGTCATTCCTAAGAGGATCACAAGCTGTCATGGACCCAAAGTGAAAGTATTTAGATCAAACAGGGTAATAAAATATCTAACATGAGTGAGGTATGAAACAAACAGCTGTTTGGGGTTACTCACTGTTTTCAGGAGTTCCTTGGATCATGTTGAACTTGTGTATCTCTTTGGCGTAGTACTCGGTCTCAGTGTTATCCTGGCCACAGCTTTGCTGCTGGTCCCTGCCCAGCTCCTCCATCAGATCTTTGGTGCTGTTATAGAGTGCCAGCACCTGGTACGGGACCTGACTGAGGCTCTGGGCTGTCGGCGGACTCGTCAGTCGCAGTTTGCTCAGGATCTGTCCCCGGATGGCCTCCACTCTCTTCTTCTTGATATGGTCAATGTCCACAGTGGTGCAAGTAGACATCGAGAAGATCATGGTCACACTGTTTAAGAGGAGGAGGAAAAACAAAAGTGCTCTGCCTAGATGCATGGTGGTGGTGCGAGTGAATGTGTGTATGTGTGTGTCTGTGTGTGTCAGGATGTGTGTGTCCTCACTTGTCCAAATACCAGTTCCAGTTCACTTAAGGTGATCTGTAGTTGATGGAAAAAATAAATATTTTTTTTGATCTTGAAAAAAAATACTAGAATAATATTTTTTTGTTTTAAAAATGCCTATGAAAGTAAATTCCAGATTATCCTCTCAGTTGGTTGGGGTTCAAGTTGTGAGGGAGTTTTCTCCATCCTGTAAACTCAGGCAGAGCAGCCTTGCATTGCACTCCAGAAATGCATCCCAATAGAATTCCATAACATAAACCTAGAGAATGGACACTGTGCTAGACTACAGAGTTTGTTTTCTCAAAGCCTCCTCGTCCCACCAGCATAATTCCCTTTTCAAGACCAGCAGTTGCTGTGGACCCAGGACCCCTCGAGCCTCTCCTCGCTGCAGATGAGCTCTGGGGTTCTCGTCCTTATTTATAGGGCCGGGACCCGTGACGTCACAGCGCGTGGGCGGGGTCAGCGAGGATCAGCCTTCGACCTGCAGCCCAGCGAAGAGGCAGCAACTCTCTTATTATTTTAAGTGTATTCATGATAACAAAGCAGTGATCCGAACTGGATCGAAACAGTCACCTCACCGTGTATGGGGGATAAACATTTCTCTTTATGTCCCCCTCTCTCAAACACACACACACACACACACACACACACACACACGTGCACACACACTGTCATCCGCACAAATCTACATTCTTTTCACATGCAGGCGCGCCCTCTAGTGGACGTTTGGAGAAATTGGCAAAAAAACTGTTTTTAAATGCACAGTAAGTGTGATTAATCCTAGTAAATGCTAGTACATACCGTGCCACAAGCCTATCCTATTAATAATGTACCGAATCGTTGAATCATTGATTTATTCACTTGCTCGTTCACCCATTGAGTCATTCATTCTTTGCTGTCCCCATCTGGGACAGTAACAAAGTAGATATTTTGGATGGCCTTTCCAATGGAGAATGTCTCTCTCTCTCTATCTCTCTCTCTCTCTCTCTCTCTCTTTCTCTCTCTCTCTCTCTCTCTCTCTATATCTCTCTCTCTCTCTCTCTCTCTCTCTCTCTATCTCTCTCTTTCTCCCTCTCTCTCTCTCTCTCTACATATATATATATACATACACGCATATACCAAGACAATTTGGACAACACCATGCTTCCACCTTTGTGGCCACAGTTTGGGGAAGAACCTTTTCTATTCCAGCATGACTGTGTCCCAGTACACCAAAGCAGCTCCATAAAGACATGGCTGGAGGAGTTCAGTGTGGAAGAACTTGACTGGCCCGCTTTACAGAATGAATGTGCACAAATTCGCACAGAAACTACAAAATCTTGTGGAAAGCCTTTCAAGAAGAGTGGAAGTTGTAATAGCTGCAAAGAGGGATCAACTCTATATTAAAATCTATGTATTTTAAAGCAATGTAAATGAAGTCTCTGTTGGTGGAATGGTCAGGCATCCGAATACTTTTGTCCATATATATATCATTACATGCTCTATCTGGCATGTAGTGGACTAAATGGTGTCCACTTGCGGTACTAGGCTGCAAATCAACATTTCTGTATATGGTTAGGTCCAAGTCCCTTAAATCAACATCCACTGGCAATATTCTAGTAAACAATAAAAGACTCCAGATTGCTGGCCCTCAACCAACTATCCATTGACTAACAAAAATAAACTCTGCACTTCCATCGGATGCCTTGGAACTTAAATTAGTTCTCATTGAATACTTTTACCACAAGGACATAGAACCCAGGGTCATGAAATGCCTTTTCATGTATGGTGGGTGTTTAACACACTTATCTGGATACATTTCTCAAGGCTGACATCATAAGGTCAAATCATTCACTGCTTGAGATGTTTCTATTTGAAAGCACTATGTATATAATTGAACACTTCCACTGTATTTGTTACTAAATAGTAGCTTGAATTCATTTAAAAGTCATGACAAGCACAGACATCCTTTTCTGAAGGGGAAAGAAATCAGACAATGGGATTACCACTGGGGGAAAATGTAAGTCTGGATTTGAAGTCTAGATAAGCAGCCATCCATTCATATTTTATTGTCTAGACAAGCAATGGGTTTTAGATGCATTGTCCTTAACCCACACCAGTGGGTAATGGGCCAGCTGGTGGTCTGGGATCTCCCCCTGCAATTGGAAGGTCTTAAATTTGAATCCCAGGACTGCCAGTGGCACCACTGAGGTACCCTTGAGGGAGGTACCATCCTCACACATTGCTCCCTGGATGCTGTGTTCCTGGCTGCCAGGTGGCTTCACTTGGGTAAATGGGTTAAATTTAGAATAGAGTTAAATTTCATGGTGTGTGCTGTGGTGTGTTCACAAATGACAAATGGACACTTTCTACTTTGAACGGTTGAAACAGGCCACAAAGTATGTTGGAACAGTCTTTGTTTGGAATATTTTTTTGTAAATTATATTAGAAATATAATAGTATAATACAATATAACAGTTTGTAGATCCAGCATTTATTTCCAGTAATATCAGGAAGTGCTGATGCAGTTCAGCCTCTAGTCTTGTGGGAAGGCTTCACAATTCTAATGTGAAGATATGATTGCAGTCTGGCTTTGCACTGTTGATGGATGATTCGTTCTGGACACTTCATTCTGGATGTGCTCCTTCACTCCACAAAAGTTGATTCTGCTTCTGCTCCACAGCACAATGAGGAGAAGGCATGTCTGAATATTTTAGAACATTTTATGAAAAATATTTTTGTTAATTAAAAATAATTTCTGTTAATGCTATTAGGAGGAAGAGAAGCTGAAAGCAATTCATGGAACAATATATGGACAAATGTCCACCTGTTTTTCAGGGTTAGGGCTAGGCCCCTTACGTCCAGTGAAGGACAATCTTAATGTTTCAACAGACCAAGACATTTTGCACAATGCCATGCTTTCAACTTTGTGGACCCAGTTTGGGGAAGAACCTTTTCTATTCCAGCATGACTGTGTCCCAGTGCACAAAGCAGCTCCATAAAGACATGGCTGGAGGAGTTCAGTGTGGAAGAACTTGACTGGCCCGAACAGAACTCTGACCACAACTCCATCTAACACCTTTAGGATGTACCTGGTGCCTTTAGGATGTACTGGTGTCTCATAAATGCTCTACAGCATAAATGGGGACAAATTCCCACAGAAACTCCACAATCCTGTGGAAAGCCTTCCAAGAAGGGTGGAAGCTCTTAGAGCTGGGACCAATTCCATATTTAAGTCTATGGAATTGAGTGCAATGTCATTAAAGTCCCTGCTGGTGTAATGGTCAGACGTCCCAATACTTTTGTCCATATATCCCAACCAGATTCTCCGTCACCTTGGCAACGGTTGCTATGTGACGCCTGCTCGTCTCCAGGAAGTGAGAAAAGAGGCTGACTGTAGCTTGCTAAGTCTCTCAGTTTTCTTGTAAACAAACAGAAATGGACGATTCACTGCAGCTGGGAGATAACGGATTCCCCAAAAACGTGAGTTGTGTTTACTTTAAAGGGCGAGGGACAAACTGTGTGTTCGTAAAATCACATTTGAGGACGTTATTTTCACACTTTCAGGCTGCAAGCTGGTGTTAGCCTGGTGTTTAGCTCTCACGTTGTAAAGAATTCTTCAGACTGAGCCCAAATATGAGCTAAAAACGTAATTCTGAGTTCAGCAGTAATGTTATTAGTATAAACTTATACACTTGAGTTATTCTCAGGTCTGCTGTGTGGTGTGTAATTTTTGGGAAAGGTCGATAAGCAGCCATGCTGTTAGCTAATGTAGCTTGTTGACTTTTCTGCTGGTTAAACAGCTCAGGACTGAGACAATAGCTGACGTGAAAAGTGTGTTTATAGGCTTTTTGTAGTTAGATAAAATTACCAAATCGGTGTTAAATCTGGTTTCTCACTGTAACTCACCTAGCTGTTTATTTACCGGTTGCCATAGCTACGAGAGTCGGTTGCCATAGTAACAGCAACTTTATTGCTGTATCTTTATTTCTAAGCCTTATTTTTTAGTTTAGTCTCTTTTTTATCAAGTAGAGATGTTTGTTTAATCCCCTCATAAATTTAGCACGATCAAATGCAACAAAACTTATACTGATAGATCTGAATGACTTGGATGGCCCAGTAATGAGTTTGTGATTTTCTTTCTTTTTTAATAAGCAGAGATGCTTGTTTAATCCCTTTCATTTCCAACAAATAAGTTTAGAATGACAAAACGCTCCCTTTATGCCATACATTTAGCATGGTAAAAAGCAATAGAATTTGTAACGTTACTGATTCATCTTCAGTCTCATGTGTGGATCCCATTTAAAGTGATGAAAACTTGTATATTTATACCTTGGACGAACATATACTACTCATGTTTTTTAAATTACTCATATATTTTAGATTACATATTTTTATTGATTTGTTAAAAATCTGTAATCCAAAGACTGAAGTTAATGTGAAAATGTGTGTTGCCGTGGTAACAGCAAATGAGCTTGATGTCTAAGCAGTATTTTGTGTTTTTCTTTCTTTTTTACCAAGTATGGATGACTGTTTAATCCCTTCATTCCATAAGTTTACTGATCAGTGTGAATGTCATAGATGGCCTAGTGACAAAATGATGTACTTTTCCTTCAAGATGTTTGTTTAATCCTTTCATACCATGAATTAAGTGCAGTAAAATGCCATAAAACATTTAGCAATTGGTCAGGATGGCATGAATGGCCTAATAATGAGTTCATGAGCTCGTTCTAGTGTGAAGATCCCATCTAAAGTGATGAAAATCTGTATAGTTATACCTTGGATGAACATCTAACAGTACTCTTTAGATTTTTAACGTCACTTATATATTTTAGACTTTTTCCACAATCAGATTTTTTCATTGTTTTGTTAAAAATCCATAGTCCTGTTTGACCCAAAGACTGAATTTCAAATGATATTTGAAAGGCCCTCAGAATTAAGGCCTTGTAGCCATATATATATTTTGAAGATTTCTTAAGATGTGTGCTCAGGCAAGCTCTTAGAACATATTGACAACATGAAATTAAATGTATAGATGTACAAACATCTACAGATATGGACATTACCGGGTTATTCTTTACCAGCAGGCTGCTAAAAGTGGCAGAAGAGCCCGGCACACGGCCGACACGACGGCCACAGAAGAGCTGCGGCCAGGCCGCAAGGCTTCCTCCTCTGGGACCTCTGCCACTGGAGAGGTAAATTCTGCCGTGAATGTACCAAATTAAATTTCAATATATATTATTATTTTTTTCAATTTCAACTTTTAATCTCTGCTATTGCAAATTCATCCAAGTGGGAAATTTGCATTGTTACAGCAGTAAGTGGACAGAACAAAAGAAGAAAGTAAAGCAGCATAACCAAGAGAATAAAAACTGTACAATATAACAGCATTATATAAAAAGTATTCTATTAAAAAAAAGAAAAATATAAATAAAGATGTTTTTGTGTATTTATAAACCTAAGTAAGTATACGCCTAATCCTGCTGGTGTGTTTGCATCTGACTGAATTCCTGTGCTTAAACCAAAGGAGGAGGAGGAGGAGGACACGGTACAGTAACAGAACGCATGGCTTTTTCTGGAGTGCTTTGTTGTGAATTTTACTCAGTAATTTTATACCTTGTGTTATTGGAAAAAATACACTAAAGTAGTTTTCCATTTGATTATTAGGAAACTTCGTAGGCAAAATCACTAGAACCTAAATGTCACTTGGTATAAAGTTACTTTACGCTTTGGGCTTTTTAGGTTGTAGACTTTCAGTTATATTTTAACACATAGTGTGGCTACATATGTCCTGAGGGCAAATGTACCTAAAACAAGCATAGTAACTATAGTATTAATAAAAATATTAATGATTTAGCATCTATGTCAAATGCAGGCCTGAGGTCAGTTAGTCTGCCCAAGCCATTACTGCTCCTTAGTTCTTCAAATAGCATGAAGTTCATTGTGGTCAGCTTTTTCAGCATTCTTACGCCAGCACATTGGCATCTTGAGTATGGAGGTCTTAGTTTGTCCCCAGGACTGGTGAGAGCTGTACAGGGGTCAGTTTTTCTCCAACAGGAATTTGGAGAATGTTTTTTTCCTTCACGTTTTTTTCTGTAAAGTTCCTAAATTAGCCTAACTTTACTGATGAAAAAACAGGATTCTCGTGCCCTCTGCAACCCCCCTACTGCATTACATACATTTTTTTGCAGTTGCAATGTCGTGTGACCAGACCAGTTAAGAGAGTTTTAAATTGCGCTCTATTCTAAAAATATCTTCAGCATCAAAAAAATCACATTTTTGACATTCAAGGAAAACCAAGACTCATGTCTTGATTTGGTTGGACATACAATGGTGGGTCTTTCTTCACATCCAAGAATATCACACACACACATACACGTATAAAGGATGTTTTAATGGATGTGTAAATAGTTGCTTTGTCGGGAAATTTGAATTTCCTGTATTTTAGGCTGCTTACATGTGTCCTATTGGAAAGTAAAATTGAATGTCAGTGGACCCTGATGTACGTTTTAACAAAGCATAATTAATTGTGACAGTGACAGTTACCTAGCCTTAGTAATTAACAATACAGTAAATGTTCCAAGAGCATCCGTGTATAGTGAAAATACGCGAATATGTGAATTGATAAAAGAAATGCCTATTTTTGTAGAGTAAACCCTAAATATGCCCCTAAATATGCCCCTAAATATGCCCCCAAATATGCTCCCAAACACTTAAATGTAATTTAAAACTCAGCTTAATAGTTTAACCTGAAAGAAAATGTCCGTACTGTACAGTGTACACTGAACTGCTGTCTCCCGCAGTGCTAGAATGCAAATACCGATGTTACACCTGTATAGACTGGACTGTAATTCATGCACTCACATTTTCGTTGGTATGCCCTGTAGTTTTCTTTGGTATAAGCAGAGTAAATACAGTAATAAATTACCTTAATGTACAGTAATAAAAATGCAGGGCTTTAAGAAGAACCAAACGAAAAACACAAGAACACTTGAGATGCTCCACAGGGGAAATTCTAATAAAATGGCCCTTATAGTCACGCGTGAACACCCCACAGCTCACAGTGTGAACAGTGTGAAAGTCTTTCTCTGTATTTAACCCATTCACCAAGTGAAGCAGCAGGCAGTCAGGAACACAGCGGCCGGGGAGCAGTGTGCGGGGACGGTATCTTGCTCAAGGGAACCTCAGTGGTGCCGCTACCAGTCCTGAAATTCGAACCTACGACCATCCGAGTCAACTCACTTACTACCAGGCCATGAGCTCTATTATATCTGTTATATAGAACTTTACTCAATGCTTTACTTTAGAATAGAACTAGAGCTGTGAGTCTAACATTGCCAACAAATCAATAGTCACCAAGTGTTTCCCACAAATACATCCCTAAAATATCTAACCTGCTCAAACTGCATCCAGTTCTTCATTAAGTTGACACAGACTTGTCTAGATAAGGCAACCTTTGGAGTAGGAATGCTGATCTGAAATCAGTTTTTATGTCATCAAACAAATACAGATGAATCTGATTCAAGATCAGTCCTCTGGGTTGTCTAAAATCACTGCCTGCTGAAGTTTTGCAAGTCTTAGACATTTGCGAAAATAATATTTAAAAATGGTTTAGATGAGCAGTGAGGTTTTTTTCCCACAGTAATATTAATCAATATACTAAATAAAGCTAGAATGAATGAATACAAAAACATTATACAGTAGTGATTTTTATGTTTCCTATATTAGTGTGTTCTTGTGGAAGTCCAGTATTACTGTAGTTTCATCAGAAACCTGGTTTGACTCGATCAGTCCTTCATTAAA
>JBBPCY010000001.1:28972547-28986746 GCA_037974405.1 Brachyalestes nurse | reverse complement strand
TGACTTTGGCACCACACTGGTAAAAATCTCTGGGTGAATTTTTATATGTGGGCGGTGGGGCAAACGAATGATTTTTAAAAGTGGGGTATGTAATGTAACGACTGGTATCAACAGAAGCTCAAGGTTTTAAAGTCAGTATCGGAAAAAAGTAATATCATTCCATTTGTAACCAACTTTTGCATTAAGCCCTTTGCTAATAATTACCCTAATAGTTACCTGGGGGGCAGTAATTTGTTGGGATGTGCTGGTTGAGACCCTCACTGGGGAGGAAGTCGGGCTGGAGAAATTAAAGCATGAACCGGTTTCGGTGGTCTGTACTTTTACTCGAGGCAGGACGACCCTTGGCCAGACAGCGGAGTGTCCAGGAGACTGTGGAACACTTGCTGGAACAGAGCCTTCCTCACACTCTGTGTTTATCTCCACTCTGGACGTATTAGACACACTGATTTGCTTCTTAGGCAGTTGGTCAGGCTCCTTCTTCACTCTGGCCGCCTCGGTACACCGCCGTGTTGGGGAGGTGAGCCGAGCAGAGAGGGGTTTGTCATTTTCAGAGTTGTCTTCCTCTTTAGCACACATCCTTTTTGACAACCTAGGCTTCACAGGGGGCTTGGCTTTTAGGAGATCAGAAGAAGAGGAACAGTCAGTACTGCCAGACTCACAGGAAAAGAACCCATGATCTTCTGATCTGAACTCCCTAACTCCCACTAGGCCACCAGCTGCCCCAGGGCTTGGTAATTAAATCCCTGTACTGTATAGAACTTCTGCATCTCCATACAAATCAAGATAAAATCCAAGACAAATTTATCAAGGGACCACCCTACCTCCATGTCTGGCAAATGATTTGTTCATCTGCGATAACGATGCCTCCTCCTTCGACTCCTTTACTGTGGAACTATCTGCTTCTGATTCCACCTATAAAACGTGGTGGATGAATCATTAAGGCTGTATTAAGTAGCATGGTACTAGCTTTTATATTCAAATATTCAAGAAATAGGCAGTGGAACCTACTTCTCCAGGATCCTGAGAGGCAGGCACAGAGGTAATGTGAGAAATATCTGCCTGAGACTTCTCGGTTTTGGACGGTTGTGTGGAACTTGAGGGCAACAATAAAGTCAGAGTAAACACCGAGTGAGTATACTGCACCTTTCACCTAAAAGTAGTGGTTCCATAATAATAACAAAGGGTCTCCTACCGTGTTGAAGTCTGACCAGCACTCTCACTCTCTTTATTTGGAGTGGGTACTAAAGACGAACGTTCTTTTAAGCTCTGCCCACTTTGGGATGTCTCGGAGAGGTTCTCCGCTTCCAGTTTCGATCCAGACTCTGATTTCTTCTTTGCCCAGGCCGTTATGGGCAGCTGACGAGTTTGTGGAACGGTGTGAGGCAGGTTTAAAGCCCGGTCTTCTGAAACAGGTGGATCGGTTTTTGAGGCTTCAGTTTTCTTAACAGCTCGTTTTGGAAGTTTCACCAGGAGCTTGCCTTGTGAGGAAAATCAGATTTGAAGAAAGATATGCTCATCATGGTTTAACACGAAGTATCATCTGTACTGAGAGACCAAATTAACTGACAGCATCTCTACCTCTCTTTCTTGAGGGGCATGTTTTCTGCATCGTTGCTGGAGACTGTTCAGATTTGATCTCCTCCAGTGTTGGCTGCTCCTTTGATCCCCTTGATGGAGGAAATAATGGACTTGAAATGGCCTTTTTGTCTTTCTGCAAAAATTGAAAAAGAAAATGTAAAAAAGTATTTTATGCAGACGTCAGATGAAATAATAGATAATGTGTAGTAAAGGTGCAATGAAAAGAATTTAGATGTGAAATAAAACAATGACAGAAACAATAAGAAACAACATCAACATCCTGTACAGAAGCTGACAGTGTTTAATAGAGAATTAAACCACAACTATTTACGTTCACAACACTTGGTCATGCAGTAGTAGTTTTCAAACCAAGCCTGTAAACTGAAAAGAATCTGAGGAAACCAAAAGAATTAATTGCATGGCTTCGTAACATCCTAAAAAATATTATTTTAGCAAGATGACGATATACCTGTTTGTCAGTTGCCTCCCTGGAATAGTAACTAGTCTTTTTCAGTATGAGAACAGTGCTTGATTCTTACCATGCAATCCTTGCTTACATCTTCTCCCACTTCTTCAGAAACAGGCACTATGGTATCAGTCAATACCCCTCGAGAAACATCTTCACTCTCTTTCTCCACAGGCAGAAAGTCGGTACTATGAAAAAAATAAAAAACAGTCCTTGAAGGCACAAGGCTCTACACAACACACCGAAATGATAAAGTAGTTCTAGGAGCTCTTGGGAATTATTTCTCTTACCATCTTGAGACCTGAACTGTGCAAGGCATGATCTGATGCCTTTGCTTTAACTTGTCTTCAGGGTTCACCAGGTCAGAGCTGCCTTTGGCTTCTGCAGCTGGTTCTACTTCAGGACAACCCAAGGCACGTACAGTCTCCAACTTTTTAGCACATGTCCTCTTGACCTGCTGCTTGCTTTCTGGAGTCAGAAGAAAACCATCATTAACTGGAATTAATGCAAAATGTATATCGACCAATGTAAAGAACATCTGACTACCTTTGTTTTTGGTAGGTCTTTCACTCTTCTTTGACTTTTCAGGCTTTTCCTTCTACAAGAAAGAATTTATGTAGGATCTTAAGTGATCAGTTACATGAGCGTATCACAGTTAAACACAAATCTCTGAATAAACCAAAACACACACACCTTGCATATCTTTTCAAGGTGACCCTCCTGCTTCATTGGAGGACTGACTTCCTCTTTATGAGGACTGTTCTCTGTAGGTGTGAAGAAGTCTAGGCTTACGTCATCTCCCAGCTCATCAGAAACAGGAACAAAGATGTCAGTCAACACCGTGTGAGAAACACCCTCTTGATCCTCCAAGTCCACAGGAGAAGAGTCAGAACTAAAGAATAAAATCGTAATGTAAACTATAACCCCTTAAATTGCTGCATGACTATTATATAGCATGGTGCTTTTGTTCTCTTACCATGATGCTCTCATTAGCTCACTAAAAAGGTTACTTCCATGGCTTGGTTGCAGGTTTGCTTTCTCATGGGCCTCTGATAAAGAGCTTTCTTGGTCCTCTGAGCTTGACACCATTTCACATTTTATTGTATCATCTACTGTTATACGCATGGTCGAAATCTCGGCATCTTCTTTTTCAAGCTTAGGTTCTTGGCTTCCTAAGGATGTTGCGTGGGATGAGTCTGACTCAGTAGCTTCCAAGTTACACTGAGGCACTTGCGGCCATTGATTTTTGGTGATTGTTCTTTTTCGCAATGTAGGCTTCACTTGGATCTTGGCTTTGAAGGCAAAAACACAAAAATGTTGGTCAGACAATAAGACAAACATACTCACGATAAAGACAGTCAACTGTAAACATCCAATTTCATCAGAAATTACCTCTTCTGGGCATTTTAACTTCTTGTGAGGAAGTTGGTGTCATGCTGGAAGTGTCTTTGTGACCAGGAATACCTGCTGCCTTTTCCTCCTGAATACAATTATTTTGATTGTATTTTGCATTAAAAAATTATTTTACTGCTTGAACTGCTTGAAATGAGGAAAGTTAGAAAGTAAATAAAATGTAAATATTACGCAACATTGTGTATTAAATGATAACATTGAAATAATGTAAATATAATAATGTGATTCCTTAAACAATTACTAACTGGTCCGTAGCTTTATAGCGTAATGTGGTTAAAATGTTAAAATGACTTTCTCCCTTTTCTCTGAAAAGAAAGCTTAAAAAAAGAAACGAGAGCTCATTCTAGCTGTTGAAACAGGTCAACATGTCAAAATCATCAGAGATAAGTTTATGTGGGTTTTGTAGTGTTTTTCATGCTGATCTCAAATCTGTGTTTAGTTTTTCCTGCACATACAGTTTTTGTGATGAAGCTAGTTATATATTGCATGATAGTTGGTATAATTAGCATATAATAATCATATGCTGAGCGTTTTTGAAGAAACAGTGGTAGCTGACTGACACTGATCATTATATCTATGCCACAGTGTGCGCCTGTCTGACTTCACACTGAAAATATTGAAACAGTTACTTGATTGGTGCCTGTGGTTTAATAAAAAGCGAATGCAAGTCTACTGCAAATCTAATATTACTCATAATTCAAAAAGTTGATGTGACTGAAGAAACTGAAATCAGCATGATCAAATGAGTTGTGGTTTCTGATGATTAAAATTTTTTTTGTTGACCTGTGTAATCTTAGGCCTTGTAAGAGGGGCTACCTACAGGTGCTGTCGGCTCCATACAGACATCAACTCGCTCTTCAGAGGCCGTAACCACACAAGAGTCCTGGTGTATTGAGTCAACACTAAAACAGAGGTCATGAGTAGGTAAGATATTAAATACCAACAGAATTACTATAATAATTATAATGGGGTCTTTTACCATCTTGACAAGGTAACAGTGCTTGGTGTTGTCTGATGCTTTTGCTGCAAATCGGGATCAATCACTGAACTTTCTTTGGGTTTTGGTATTATCTGCAGTTTGGGAGCCTCTGAGATATCTTCCATTTCTTGTTTTTTTGAAACAGCACGAGTTGTTACTATGCTCTGTGGAGATGTTGGTAAAACAGCTTGGGATGAGTCTTTTGAGGGGTCTTTTTTACCAGATGCACGAGGCACTAGTTTAGGTTGCAGCTTGCCTTTGGATGAAGATCAAAGAAAAAAAAGTTATGTCATGAACCAACAGCAGAAGAAAATGAAATAAAATGAATGCATTAACTTAGTTTCTCTACCTCTCCTCCTGGCAGGTGCTTTTTTCTCCTCTGACAGTGATTGTGTATTCTTTGACTCCTGTGTGTCAGTAAACAACGGCTTGGACTCTGCTGTAGAATGTTCTTCCTGTAGGAAATAATCAGAGCATCAATTCTTCTAGTTGTTTCAGCAGCTTTTGATACCGACAAACATCAGATCCTTCTGGCTTCACATGGAAAACTCGGATTCACTGGTTCTCCATGGCAACAGATGCTCCAATCCCACCTCACAGTTATCAAGTCATGGAATAGATCTAGAATAAATCCATGTCTGACCCACAAAGACTTACTACCGGTGTTCCTCAGGGCTCAGTGCTTGCCCCCCTTCTATTTTCCTTATGCACTCGCTCTCTTGGTGATACAACAGCTGCACATGGTTTCTCCAACCACTGTTATGTTGAGGACACTCAATTCATCTTTCCTTTCATCACAGTGACTTTCCTATTTGTTTCTTATCTCTGTGTATCTGAATGAAATTTCCTCCTGGAGCTAACTGCAGCAAAACAGAGCTCCTTTACATCCCAAGAGATGCACCACCAAGACCTGACCTAGGCATCATTTTTGAAAATGCTATCATCATTCTCAGATCAGAAGCACAAAATCTAGATGAGGATCCCTCACATTAATAACCTCTCCCATAAATGAAAGTACCTTCTTTATAACATCAGGAGAATTTGCCCATTCCTCATCACTGACACCACTCATTTACTTGTCATGTCAAGACTGGACTACCACAACTCTCTTCTGGCTGCCCCTCAAGACCTCACAAGACCTCAAGACCTCTACGGATTGACTCAGAACGCAGCAGCATGTCTGGTCTTCAATACACCAAAATTCTCAAACTGCATTAAACCACTGAGTCCGCTAGATTTAGGACTCTGATGCTAGAACCAAAAGGCCTGATCAGAGTTTACATTAGTATCACACCTAAAACTGAGGATTTGGCAATGTGTAAAATAAATACTGAAATGGTTTTATTGAATGATACTGAAAAAGATCCAGTCCTAAGTGTAAAGAGTAAAATTACCATTCTATCATACATGAACACACCACAGCACACAGTGTGAACAGCACTAAATTCTTCCTCTGTATTTAACCCATTCACCAAGTGAAGCAGCGGGCAGCCAGGATCACAGCGGCCGGGGAGCAGTGTGTGGGGATGGTACCTTATTCAAGGGAACCTCAGTGGTGCCACCGGTAGTCCTGATATTCAACCCCCCTACCTTCTGATCACAGGGGCATGCTTTCCTCTACACATGTCACATGTGTAGCTTTTCTAAAGTTGTGCCAGTTCTCAAATACCTCCTGACCGTTTGACCACCACAGGTTTCAGAGCCTGCACTCGCGTTGCCCCTCTCCTTTGGAACTCTCTTCCACAAGACATCTGTAATGTTTATTCTCTTACAGTCAAATCCTACCTTAAAACACAGTTCTTTAAGTTTGCTTACTCTGTCTGATTCTACCATAAACGGCTTCTGCTTTTAAATTATTTCAGCTCATTATGCTGCATTTTATGTATTGTTTTGATTTTACTATGTATTGTAAGGTGTCCTTGAGTGTCTTTAAATGTGTTAAATAAAATGCATTATAATTATTATTATTATTAATAGATGCCCCAACACTGTCACTGTGCGTTTGGTGTGGAGTAATTTTCAAGAAAGCAGTGAGGCAGTGCCCTCTACTGGTAATATGTTGCCATATACATAACGTCTAAAGTTTAGTCTTCATCTAGAACACGTTGTGCAGCTAGTGTAGCTCTTCAGATGTTGTTTTTGTGAATAAACTCATTGATTTTAAAATTTTCTACACACTTTGAAAACAGCAGTTGCTCTTTACATTGTGTGAAAATTCGATGATGATTGGACAAACAGAAATGCTTCAAAAGTGCAATAAAATCTACATTGCCTTCCAGTAATTGTTTTGCCTTCTCTTGTAAGCATATCATTTAGACAGCCATGATATTTGCTCATTTTCAAACGTTAAATAAGGCCTGCTTTGTGCATCTGGCATTAAAATGGAATAGAGCGCATATACATACTTTACAGTTCCAATAGGGTTTTATGAAGCAATTTCAGTTCTACTAGTTTCCAGTGTACTGAAAAGTGTCCTTGGCCACAATATTGTCTTTCTTTTATTATTAGGGACCCCCGCCTAAGCCACCTCGCCGACAAGGAGGCTGGGCTGAGGAGACCACTGGAACGGGCTCTGCCAAGTGAGTTCCCTCAAGCTTCCTCTTTCTCTGTCTGCTGTAGATGAATAAATGAAAAGAAAAACACAGTTCACTCATTAAATCAGTAATTACACTTTAATACCTGACTGTACCTGAAGCTTCAAAGGGCCTGTGCGTCGGAAAACGTTGTCAAACAGTCTTTACTCTGCCCTTTAACTCCTCTGTCTCACTGGTGCCTCTGGCTGAGACTAGGGCCCATTCTGAGAATGTGAGTGTGGAGATTTAAATGTAGTCATTTATGCACAGGAGTAAAACAATACTAATTTCTTACCTCTGTATTCAAGGCACTTACACAGCTGCTTTTCTGATATTTGAAATAAAATAAGTGAGTGTGTTACATAAACACTGTGTAAGTTTCCAAACAGACCATTTTCCCAATCCAAACCGTCAATTTTTGCAAATTTACCTACACAGACTGCCTGTTTTGATTTTAGTGTGTTCACAATGTCAGGAATATCAACACATATGCGCCTATTCAGCCTGCAGTTGTCCAGCCACTGTCTTTCATAATGAAGTTATATGGAGTGTTTTAGTGTGTGCTGCCTTTATTAATCAGGCATTACTAGATAACCAGTAAGAACAGAACTCATTTACATATATTAGTCTCACAGGAACAGTGACAAAAACAACCTGTTTTTGTCTGAAGGATCGAAAGAAGCTGGACTTTGTCTACACCAATACGTGGACCTCAGGGGAAAAAAATAGTGCAAGAAATATATGGGCCCTTTAAACTTCACTTCTACATTTAAGTTAGAAATATACAGTTTTAGGAAATCCTACACACAAACACACACATAACTGTGTATGCAAACTAAACAGTAATGAAAATAATAGTGTAAATAAATCTCTTTGTTTTTGACCCTTTAAGTGAATCTGAATAGAAGTCAAGGCCTACATATTACTGACATTATTTGGTCCTTACAATTCACTGGTGCTCTCAAATGCTCACTAAAATAAGTACTATTTCAAGCTATGATTTATTGAACTGACTTTTGTGTCTCAGGAGTAAAATAGACTTGACTACACTTTTATTCATCATATCAAAAATGACTCCAAAACAATATAAAAGGTACTGCAGTCTTCAAACTGAATGCAACCTCCAACATTTGCTTGGAAGAGTGGAATTTTGTAAAAGGTTTTTGTTTTGGTCAGTGAATCATGCAGTAAATTGTATCAGCCACAGGAGGGCACTGTTTTCTGTGGAAAATCACTGTGATCACCACTAACTGGATTAATTCATTACATTACTATTGTTTCCTATAGTGATAAATATAGTATGCCACATAATTCTATATTTGAGTCCTGCTAATTAAAGGGTAACACTCAGATGGAGAAAAACCTCAGTCCCTCCTATTGTGTCAGTGCACACAAGTCTTTTGTTGATTCTGTACTCTCCTGCTTCACTGGTTCTCTCCTTCAGAGCTGGA
Source organism: Brachyalestes nurse (assembly GCA_037974405.1). NCBI lineage: Eukaryota > Metazoa > Chordata > Actinopteri > Characiformes > Alestidae > Brachyalestes > Brachyalestes nurse. Next base: position 28,978,286 of record JBBPCY010000001.1, on the reverse strand, counting down.
GATGCATATCCTGGCACATTGAAGTGAACAAGCCAACGCGATTGGATTCATTTGCATGGTTTTCTGAGTCACTGGTTCAAATAGTAGAGAGAATCTGTCTCAAGAAAGGTCAGGGTGTCGGTTCTGTGTGTCTGCCTAACCTATCTTGATTTTCTGTGTTTGGGGTAGAGAGAGAGAGAGAGAGATGTGAGTGGAGAGACCGCTATATAAGGTGTTAAGGGGGTTCGCAATGCATTGATCCTCCTCTCTGAAACAAAGTAACTAATGGTCCCCTCTAGAGCAGGCAAGGACTTTTTTCCGCTCAATGTCACCCCTCGTGCTCAATCACCGCCGCCCTGCTCGCACTAATCCCACAGCAGAAATCCCAGGATTTGCCGATCTATCACTCCTAATTGACACTAACTGATCTGTCAGTTTATTGATGAACCTTTGAAGCCAGGTTGTCACAATATATTTTATCCCTAACAACTTTTTCCAGACAGTTTTACCATGTCTATCGCTTTACCTTACATGAGTCTTAATCAAGGAGCCCGTAATGTGTCTTAAATGTGGCTCCGGCAGGACACACGAGAAGGGCAGCAAGGTTCCAAAGATAGACCTTTGCAGCATGTAACTGTTCTATCAAATTCATCAAAAAATATTAAGGAATCTTAAATAAATTCAGTTTTGTCATTAACAATACTGAACTATATTTTTTCTTAATGTTTTGTATAGTACTTCAGTCAAAAATTAACTGTATAGAAACTAGCACAATTAGTACGAATAAATATATTCCTTTTAAAGGAGGATACAGTATTAAAGGAACAATTTGGTGAAGAATTAATTTTACACAATGTACCACTCACTCCGATGTAGTCGATCAGACGAGACATGTTTGACGTTCAGATTTTGCTTCTTTAGTTTTAGTGCTGGAGCTAACAGTGCTAAAAAACACTAGAAGTCAATAATCACCCAAATCTTTTCACCAGACCTTCCAAACCCACTAAAACTGCATCCAGCTTGTGCACATGGTTTAGGTTCACTATAACATGACACTTGCACTCAGTTCTTATGGTAAACATTTATCAATAATTTATCAAAAACCTGTTAAGTACATTTAAATTGGAAAAAAAGAGCAAAAAAAACCCAATGGTAGTTAAGACCAGCTGTCCAGTGTATTTGTGTTTCTCCGCCTTTCGCCATGTGAACGCTGGTCTAGGCCCCCAGTGAAGTGACTCAGAAAATGAATAAATTAACATTTTTAAGGCTTTTCTAGACAAAATGTGAATTTGTGTGAAACAACAAACTTGTTTCTCAGTTTGGAATGAACTCTTTGTTTTCTTGCCCAGTAGGGGGCACTAAACTCATGAAGAAACCCTTAGACTTATATTCTACATGATTAATCAGAACAACACTGATTTGTTTTATCTGCTTAATCAACAAGTGCTGCCCTGACCGGAACAGTACTGTTATGGCCACTGGCATGCCTTGAAGAGTGGAGGACAAACCTGAGTCTGTCCGAGCTGCTTCTTTTTTTATCCTTCTGCACATCTGTAGTGTAAATAATCATTTTTCTGTACGTAGCAGTGTTTTATTAAGATAAGGTTAAAATAGACAACTACAATTAATCAAGTTGGCACATTAAGGAACACCAGAAAAAAATAAAATGGTTCTGTTCAATTCAAACACAGAACGCGTTCCTAGTTAGAGCCACTGATGATTGACAAAACAGGATTCGATTTACATGCAATTTTATCGCACGTAAAATTTGATTATTTTAAATGTTTTCTCCCTTTTGTCCTCCAAAGATCTGGAAGAAGGCAAGGTGCCGAGGAGGCTGAAGAGTAAGTTCCATGCCTTTCCTTTTCATTTTAATGTTTTATTATCCTTATTATTACTGTTATTATTATTCCACGTTGCTGATTAAATCAAATGGAATTGTAATAAAAGTGGGAGCAGAAATGTTTGTTTATGCCTGTTGCTAAAAGGGGGAAATTACCATGGGCTGGAAATTGTCCTTGGTTGCAACTAATCCTGGCGTTCCAAGAACAATCACTTTGCCTGATTAAAAGACATCATGGTGGAGTTCTCATCACTTTAGTTGAGGTTGAGGGCCAAGATGGCTGGCTCTTTGCTTTCCTCCGCCTCTTTACCTGCTCCTGTAAAGCACACAGGACATATTCACAGCAGAAGGCATTAATACGGGCTTATCTTGCTCAAGACCGTTCCCAGACTTGTTTTGGTGCTGTTTAAGAAACAATCGCATCGCCTCAGTTTTAACAGACTCTCTCTCTTCTTGTTTGTGTGCTAGCCGGCGGCTGAGACCACAGACCCCCGAGGGCTCTGATGATGAGAGCGGTGAGTACCCCCTGCGGCCCTGCTAGTGAGGCTGCTCAGCTTGTCTCAGTGGAGACAGATTTGAAGAAGTCTCCACTTTGACAATCACTTACTGCTTGGGCATGATACTCAATTACAGAAAACCAGGCGCAGTGGGCGGCAGCCAAATTGATTGCAGGTGCAGAAATGTGCAGTAGGCCAAGATACTGGATCTGTTAACTGGGTATAATTGACCTATAAATTCAATTTATGTTCAGCATCTATCAGAGATCAGCATGAGCACTGCAATTGCTGGTATATGTGATATTAATAAACATTCTCTTCATTCGAAGCAAACATGATGTTTTTCATGTCTGTGGTAGGTCCATGTTTACCCTCAAGCCTGGTTATTTTGGCCTGTTATTTATTACTTGAATGGTGAAGTCATATCCACATTCCCACACCTTATAGGGTTTAGATTTCTGTGTGGCAGCTCTCGTGCGTGCGGTGGACCACACCATTCCCTGCCTGGATTGCCTCTCTGCTGGGAACATTGCTCCCACACCCCCTGGAGCCTTGAGCCTCGCCACACAAATATGTCAGGACTCTCAGCAAAGCACAGCCTGGAATAATTGTTCCATTTTTCTACCAAGCAGCAGGGGAAATAAGGGTTGAAATTGCCAAAGTAAAGAAAAGGGATGAAGAGCAAAGCCACTGCTTGCACACTTTGCGAAGGCAATGTCAGTAAAGTGTGTAAATGTTAAATACATTCAGAGTGCGTTGAAGCACATTCCAGGTCTAAACCAGCACTAAATTTGTTTAATTACATTTATTTCATATTTTCTCTGCATTTTCATCTGTCGTTCACTGTGAAGAAATAAAGATATAGGTACAGTCCATCATGTAGAACAAATTATGTACTGACTGTGCTCTACGCATGCAACAGTTAATAAGGCAAATAAGGAATTTGGCATAAAAATAAAAAATTCTGGTGGCGATCAGTCAAACAAGACATGCTTGGTGTTCAAATGTTGCTTCTTTAGTTTAGCCCTGCAGCTGTGAAGACAATGTTGTTTACAAACACTAAAACTTGTTAGTCCCCTAAAGAGTCCAGGTGACATTGGTAAATGTATATCATTATTGTGAGCTATAAAAGAAAACCTTACTCCTTCAGCCAGTCATGTTAGACAACACCAGGAGCTGGTATGTACAAAGCAGTTGAGGATTAGTGGACTGAGTCCTAAACCACATAGATAAGTAACCTTAATGAAAATCCGGATGCAGTTTGAGTTGGTTGAGAGAAGTTTGATGCATTTTTACAAAATGATTTAGGTTTTTTGGGTCACTATGTTGTTTTAGTGTTTAATAGTAACATCAACTTTGCAGCTTCAGTACTAAATCAAAGAAGCACAATTTGTGCATAAAACATGGCTATGGCTGAACAGCCGCATTTGGGATGAGTGGAAAGTTATGTAATTGATTTTTTGCTAAACTGTAAACTTTATTAAAGTTATTAATGTAATCTATTGAAAATAATGTAGACAAGAAATAGTTTGAAACCCAAAGCCATTTCTGCATTCGATTTACATGGAAAAATTGTACCATTGCAGCATGTTTATGTGCAACAAGCACATACTGTGTTTATTAATATGTTAAGAGTTATGTTTGCTGCTTAATGTTCTTGTTGATAACATTTTTTTACGAAAAGTTCAGCATTCAGCAGTTGGAAGAAACCAAACTTTGATGTAAATGAAGTGATGCTCCTTTGAACCAACCACTGCAAATACTGTGTTAGCATGCAGTTTTATTTTTGGTTTTGAATAAAGGTCACTCAGTTTAACAAGCCAGTCCAACACAACCTTCTAGAGCCCAGAGTCTATGATGGTCAGATACACAGCCACCCTTGTGGTTTAGGGTCTGACCCAGTAAATATAACTCAGATGATGATTACTTTGTAGACGGTGAAGGCCACAGGCTGGCTTTTGGGCAGTGGCAGTTACTGGGCTTTGAGAAATCAGATACTGAATTTTCCATCTGAGCAGGTAACCGAGGTGGGCCTTTTGAATGGGATATTTTAGCAGATCCTAAGTACAGTGGTGAAACGAAGCCCTGCTTTTTGTTGGTGTTTACTTGTGGTATGACCCTTCCTATTCCCTCTTGACCTCCCATTATAGGCTGCTTTGGAACCTCATTTACAGACGTTGTTTTGCTTTTGCCACTTAATCATGACGTTTGCATACAGAAAGCCTAGCCCTCTCTGTTTCACATTGAACTCTCATAGAATTGTGTTGATAGTGCATTATTTGCTGAGACGAGGGGAGGGTGGCGGGGGGACAAGCCTGGAATCTATTTGCGAAGAGCTGGACATAGAGGCTTTTTGATGTCATTGCACTAAGACCATTAAATTTGATTGGGGGTCCGGGGGGGACGCATTCTGCTGAACGCACTGCTTTGGAAATGAGAGGACAAAGTGTCACCCAGGACCTCATGAATATGAAGCAGCGCTCAGCGCGCGCCTGCATTTATTTGGATATCAGAAACGCAGATGAATCTTGTCAGTGACTAAACGAGGCTGGCATTTTTAATTAGATTTAATTAAAAATAAGAGAAAAGCAAGAAGTTATCAATGGAGGGATAAGAGGGCTTGTTATCAGTGTCAGGGTGATGGAATTTAACATGAGTTGGGTGGCATGTTGCTGTGACCTGAGTCTTACAGTGAAAAAAAAAATCCCCAGAGTGTGTCCTGGCTTCTTGAAGTTGTTCAGAAATATCCATCTAACTGATTGCATTCATGCTGATTACAGTGATCCCACTGATTATTGATTTTTCCTTGGTGGTGTCATGAAGGTGAAAGTGGAAAGTGTTTTTGTACCTGTTTTTCACCAATGAAAGGTTTATATGTAGACATTTTTTGTATGTACACACAGTGTATGTATACATATACACACACAGTACCAAGAGCACCCTCGTATAGTGAAAAACAGTGATGTTGTGATGTGGTGGAAAAAATGCCTATTTTTATAGTAAACCCTAAATATACTTTACCCTGAAAGAAAATACCCGTGTCCATACAGTACACTTTACACTGAACTCCGCAGTGCTAGAATGTAAATACCGTTATCACCTGCGTATAGACTGGACTGTAATTCATACATGGGCGTTTTCTTTGGTATGCGCTATTGAGAAATGTAGCTGAATTTGCATTAATATTTATGTTAAAAAATTATATTTTTCTTAATAATTTAGCACTTAAATGCATGAAAGATTATATACTGTATTGCCACAAAAAAGCGGTGACATCACAAAAGCAAAAAAAATACGGAGGAAATCTGCGCTAATGTGGGGGTTTCAGCTAACAATTATTAGTTCGGTTCTCAGACAAAATCCGCAATGGCCTGAAACTGCGACTGCTGATCCGCATTAAAGTGGTTTTACATATATATA
>JBBPCY010000001.1:28951285-28969720 GCA_037974405.1 Brachyalestes nurse | reverse complement strand
ACACACGAACACACACGCTCTCGCTCACACACACAAACACAAGCACACACACGCACACAAACACACAATCACACACACACACACACAATCACACACAAACACAATCACACACACACACACACAATCACACACAAACAAATAATCACACACACAATCACACACACACTTACACACACAAACACAATCACACACAATCACACACAAACACAAGCACACACACACACAATCACACACAAACAAACAAGCACACACACAATCACACACACACACACACACACAATCACACACAAACAAATAATCACACACACAATCACACACACACACACAAACACACAGTCACACAAACACAGTCACACAAACACACAATCACACAAACACAATCACACAAACACACAATCACACACACACACAATCACACACAAACACAATCACACACACACACAATCACACACAAACAAATAATCACACACACAATCACACACACTTACACACACAAACACACAAACACAATCACACACAATCACACACACACACAAACACACAATCACACACACACAAACACAATCACACACACACAAACACACAATCACACACAAACACACAGTCACATACACACAAACACACAATCACACACACAAACAGCGCCCGGGGAGCAGTGTGTGGGGATGGTACCTTACTCAAGGGAACCTCAGAGGTGCTTAGCAGTCTTGGGAATCTAACCCGCAGCGCCCTCGTGCAGGTCGAACGCCTCAAACCCCTAGACTACCAGTAACGGGTGGCGAGATGAATCCTGTACCCTGTCTGTCAAATGTTTTTGGGGAAATTACTGCATTCTTATTAAACTTGTCACATTTTATGTCAAGTGCTTAATACCTGTGCAATTAAACATGAGCAATGCACACAAATACAATACACATACTAATGATGTATTCACTGTTACAAATGGGTTACAGTGGTGTAGATTTTATAGTTACACAATAAGTTCAGCTTTCTACTCATGCAGTTAAACAAGTGTAATGTAATGTAATTACACCAGCTGATACACATGTGCTTTTCTGTACTATAATCCAGATGTTACAGCGACTACATTACCAGTAGTTGCATTTTGTTGCATATATTGTTATTGTAGCTGCACAGTTAGCGCTTGACAAATGGGATCAGTGTAGTGAGAATGCATTAAAGAAACTTATATAAAGTGAGATCATTCCATTTTTAAGTAATATTTTATTTTCATTGTTACATTTAAGTGAATAAATAGCTTTTAAATGTTTTATTCAAACACCTGCTGGTTTAGTCATGTGTGACATGCACTTGTCTGATCTGGTTTCCATTTACAGTGAGATTTCTTATAATGAAGCAGAAAGAAAACTGTCCATTCCTGGCAGCGAGTGAAACTGAGCAACAGCACCACTGATAAGAGGGCACAGAAAAGAGGGAAAAGCTAATAGTAACCATGTCTAATAGTAGTAAATCTAAAATGTAAGAATAAGTCCCCCATTCAAAAATGATCTTTAGATCGTCTTCTTAGTGCAGTAAGCATGTTGGAAATGTTAACCAGGGTTGTGAGGTGTTGGGGGTCCGTCACCGTGGCTCAGGTTGTTAATGTGGGTGCCCTGTCCCCTTTGGCTCCCCGTGTGTGCCGTGTGGGAGATAATATCCACACTGAACTCATTGTGGGGGCAATGTAGCGTGTAATGTGGCTTAAGTAGGACTGGCATGCACTGCTAGGCCCTGGCTACTTTTACAGACTCCCCCTCATTTTAATTCACAAATTGCAGATAAGCAGCTGGCTTTCAATTTAGAGACTGACTTCTACTTGGCGTTTGTTTCCATGTGTCCCAGCACTTCATAATCAAGTCATTGTTCATGGTGTATTTGTGTTTTGGGCACACTTTTCAGGCTATTCATCAATATGCAATTTGTTGCATATCAGGAACATTATGTTGCAGCCATGATTTGCCCATCATACCAAATTCAGTCATTTGCACCGGTATTATTATTGTTAGTGCTGAAATGTTAGGAATTGTCCAAGCATTTTGTCTCTCAGCACAGACTTTTTGTTTCTTGCTTCTGGTGCGCCATGGATGGTTAAACTGTATGAATTAAAATGGCTCAAGTAGAATACATTTTATTTATTTTATTTATTGAACCACATCCAGTATCCAGGTGAACAGAGTGATGACCTACAAGGACCTGGATAATGATCTCATGAAGTACTCCGCATTTCAGACTCTGGTGAGATGAAAAGTCCCAGTCACACGCTGTCTCACACACAGTCACTGCTCACACTGGCTTATATGGTTAACGCCCTTTGCAGTCATGTTTTACCTCTCTTTCATGACTACAAAATAATGCCACACTACATTGTGGTGCAAATTTGTATGAATGTGCAGTGTGGATGTAGGCAATAACTGTTTTCTGCACTCAGAAAACAGTTATACTGCACTCAGACTTTATTAAATGCAATGGAATATGCAATCATCCACATGTTCAAAATCTGTTAATTTTCAGAGTAATCCTCCTTCCTTAAAATGCATAATCATGTGCGAGGTTTTTTTTTTTTTGCATTTTTCCACAAACTGCCAGGTTTGTACATTATGCAGGTGGAATGTATCAATTATTTACATCAAGGAGTTGCTACAAAGACAGGTCAAAAATGATTTAGATGTTTCTTTATGTGCTGAATTAAAAACCTTTAATTTACATGGTATCTTTAATTTTTCCCTATTATGTTAAACTCTGCAAATTCCAAGAAACTATGCAGTAAAGTTTGCAGAAAGTTTTATTTTTCTCCCCTAAGTGACAGTAGTTAAAGCCATCATTGTTTTATATTCAAAGATGGGCTACACTTTATTTTGATAGTCCCCATAGATGATTAACAGATCTTCTTACTAAAGACACCTGGATTAAAATTAGGTTTAGATTCTGAATTAAAGGTCAGGTTTACATTTAAGTTAGATTCAATAAAATCAGTTGCAATCACCTTTATTTTCTCGTACATTTAGTAGATTTTTCATTTAATCTCGGTCATCGACAAGTTGAACAACTACAGAACATCTACTCTTTTAAATTAAAGTGTTGCTAAATAGTGTTTTTATTACTGTGGAAATATCAGATCATGAACTGTGGACTGAGTGAAACAAATGTGCAGCTTATCAGGGGTGTAACAATGCATAGCAGATATTACATGATTCCTAGAAGATATGGACTAATGCTGTTAAGATTCATAACTAAATAATAAGGCTCATGTTTGAGAGGTTTACAAATTACATATTATTTTTCAGTAGAGCATGAAAGCTTAGTTACAATATAAACCCTTAGATTTCTATGGTCACTTGCAGAAGTAGCATTATGAATGAAACATTGCTTTCGGTTGAAGCTGCCTAGGACCTCCATTTATTTCACACCTCTTGGAGACCTAACAGCTGACCTTAAGCGTGGGAAAATAGTTTGGGTAATGCATAGCTTGTGTTTTTGTCCAGGATGGTGAAATTGACCTGAAGCTCCTCACCAAAGTTTTAGCACCAGAGCAGGAGGTGAGAGAGGTGAGTAGAGCTGTCTCCCGGACTGACCAGCTGCTTCTGGGCCACCAAAGGGGGCCAGCACAGTGTCTCTGAGGAATATAAGATTTATAAAGTCTTCGCTACAACTCTCCATCTCTCTCTTTAGCTTTCTTTGCCCGTGGCGCTCTCTTTCTCTCTCTCTCTCTCTCTCTCTCTCTCTCACTCCTGGCTTTCTCTGTGCCTCTCTTGTTCCGTGTATAGGAGGATGTTGGCTGGGACTGGGATCATCTATTTACGGAGGTGTCGTCCGAACTGCAGACGGAATGGGATCAAGGAGAGAGAGAGGACCAGTCTCCTCTTCCCGTGGCCTGAGGATGAATGACTTTCAGTGAAAGGCCAGTGGTGTTCGTCACACTCCAGCGGGCTTCTTCTTTGTGCCCAGCTGGATGCACACCTGAGTTACAGCCGTATATTTGATTATTCATCATATTATTGTTCATATTGAATGTTTCACTTGATGAATGGCCCTAGTTGTGGAATGTCTTGTAACGTTTGATACTTTGATACACACCTCTCATTAAAAGGCCGAAAGCCTGAACTACCGCCTTTCTAAACTTCTTCAGTCATCTCAAGACCTTTCGTGTCGTTCATACTGTCTGAGGAGAACTTGTGAGATCGAGTCCAAGGTTAATGAGCAGGTAAGCTGGTTGGTTTAAGTTGATTGGTTTAAAATGAACCCTACACATCAGAGCAACACAACCTTATCATTATTGACTGCACCATCGACTCTATCTCTCTGCTCTGCTCCGAAGCTTCCCTTTTCTACACAATTATCTCAACCACATTGAGCTAGGATCCTATTGACATCAGTGGGATTAACATAATTAAATGTTTGTATTGGGCCAAAAACCACACTCTAATTATGAAAGGTTAAGTGCTTAGTTGCTGTTTGACTTCTTTTGTCTTTAATTTGCCTCAAAATAGAAGAGTAACAAAGCTTTAGAAAGTGTAGAAAGTTGGTGCTTGTGTTAAACACAAGGCTAAAGTAAAGACATTTTACATACTAGTGCAAAATTACACCTCAGTGAATTCAGTGTCACTTCTCAAAGTAAAGTTGTCACCACAAACAGAAAAGGAATATTAAAAAAAAACTCCGCATTAAAGCTACATCCAGTGGGATGCAAACTAGGGTTGCATGATTAGAAGTGGAAGAGTTTTGTTCCAGACATGATTAGCAGTTAACTAATTATTTCTGACCTGTCTTTGTAGCATCCCTTGATGTAAATACTGTAAAAACATCCCCAAAACTTCTGCCAACTCTCTTAACCCACATCCAGCTCTTCACTAAGGTGGCACAGATTCGTGGATGTGGTTTTGGGCTCAATATGACTTTTTGAATGAAGTACAAAACTTTAACAAGCAAGTGAATGCTCTCGCCTTTTTAGGCACCGGCCTCGGTTTTTACAGTCTGCTTCAGGAGTAGGAGTGCTGATCTAGAATCAGTTTTTACGATAACAAACATCACATATATGCAGGAATCTGACTAGAGAACAGTCCTCTCCAGGCAGTCCACCCGTTAATTTTTTACTTTTAAAGCTCACAGTAAGTCTGCACCACTTTAATGAAGATTTTGAATGAGCTGAGAGAAGTCGTGTAGATGTATTTAGGACTAAAGAAAAGATTTGGATGAGTATCGACTTCAGGTGCTTGTTAGAAACAGTAGCCTTGTAGCTCCAGTTTCTAACCTGAAGAGGCAAAACTGAACCCCAAATCAATAAGAATTCAAAGTACCAATTTGGGACATTAAAGTACAAATAATATTATTTATATTACAGCTTTGGCTAGTTAAAAAGTACTGAAAATGTTGTCATGTTTCCTGAAAATGTTATAAGTGAGCTTCAAGTTGAAATGGGATAATAATTAAGTGTATTTTGCTTTTTTAAGAACTCTAAAGAGTTTTTATTTGACTTTCATTATATTGTGTCTCCGTGTGTCTGTGTATTCGTAACATAAGCAATTATCTCTGGGATCAACAAAGTTTTCTGATTCTGATAAAATAAGTCATTAGCCAATAGGTTGTATGAAGCAAGTCATAAACCACCATTGAAATGCATAATTTTAAATGAACTTTTGACCTTTAAAACCATAATGTTTGGACTAAACACAGATAATAATTAGGATTTCTGTGACACCTGTTGTAAAAAGTGCTCTAGAAGTAAAAGAACTGATCTAAATAAGAAACATGACTGTTCAGGAGAGAGAATGAGGAGTGTGTTAAATCCAGTGTGTGTTGTTTCAGAATGCAGTACTGAGTCAAGCTCTATGAGTTTTTAATAGACAGCGTATGCTCAGAGTTTGTAATTGGGTTTAATTGTGAAAAATCTTTTACTTCATCCCCAATTCTGGTTAAGAAACTCATCAGATGCAGAAGAAAGGGGAAAACTGACAGATTCTGCAGATTCTACATTGTTTTATTTTTTTTCATCCCTCCGCCCCAATCTCTCTCTCCAACTCTGTTTCACTCTTTCTCTCCACGTTGGCTTATTTAGCCACCTTTAATGAATTCTGCCCATATGCCCCGAGCAGCTGCCGCGATGCCCCTTCCTCCGTCCCCTGCCGAGCTGTGAAGTGCCCATCCATGTACAGACAACCTCTAGCTGTCTCTCTCAGGGATGGCAGTGCCTGCCACTCCTCCGCTGGCACCGGGCCGCCAGTGTGTTTAGGGGAGGCGGCGTGCGGGCAGGCCGCTCAGATTAAAGCCCTGTGATAGTGGGTAACTGACCCGCCCCAGACAACTGGCCCCAGCCCCAGCCCCGGCCAGTCTGCCGGAGGATTAGGCGACAGGGAGGGAGAGAGACAGAGGGAGAGGGAGCAGCGCTTGGCATGAGCCTGTGTCCAGTTCCTCAAAGTGACCTCTCCCACTCTGCTTCTTGAAAAACTGCTTCTCTCTCTCTCTCTCTTTCTCTTTCTCTCTCTAATTCTCTTTCTCTCCCTCTCTCTTTCTCTCCCTCTCTCTTTCTCTCCCTCTATCTTTCTCTCTCTCTCTCTCATCCTCTCCAAATCCCTTTCTTTCCCTCTTTCTCTCCCTTTCTCTCTCTCTCTTTCTCCAATTCCCCTGTCTTTATCTCTCTTTCTCTCTCTCTCTAATTTCCTTTCTCTCTCTCTCTTTCTCTCTCTCTCCCTCTCTCTCTTTCTCTCCAATTCCCTTTCTCTCCCTCTCTCTCTTTCTCTCTATCTCTCACTCTCTCTTTCTCTCAAATTCCCCTTTTCTCCCTCTATCTGCCCCCCTTTCTCATTCTCTTTCTTTCTCTCTTTCTCTCTCCTTTTTTCTTTCTCTCTCATCCTCTCTTTCTCAAATTCCCCTGTCTTTCTCTCTCTTTTTCTCCCCTCTTTCTCTCTAGTTTCCCTCTCTCTCTCTCTCTTTTTCCTCCCCTCTTTCTCTCTAGTTTCCCTCTCTCTCTCTCTTTGTTTCTTTCGCTCTTTCTTGCTTTTTCTTTCTTTCTCTCTCTCTTTTTCTCTCTCTTCCTCTCTTTCTCACTCTTTCTCTGTCTTTCTCTCTAATTCCCTTTCTCTGCCTCTCTCTCTACCCCTTTCTCTTTCTCTCTCTTCCTCTATTTCTCTCCATTTTCTCTCTCTCCCTCTCTGTCTCTTTCTCTCTCCCTCTCTTTCTCTCTCATTATCTCCATCTCTCTCTTTCTAATTCCCCTGCGCCTCTCCTTTCTTTCTTTCTGTTTCCCCATCTCTCTCTCCTTTTTTCTCTCTCTCTTTCTCTTTCGCTATTTCTTGCTTTCTCTTTCTTTCTCTCACTCTATTTCTCTCCTTCTATTTCTCTCTCTCTTCCTCTCTCCCTCTGTTTTTCTTTCTAATTCCCTCTTTCTCTCTTTCCGTCTTTCTTTCGCTCTTCCTGTCCTTCTCTCCCCCTCTCTCTTTCTCTCTCAGTCTCTCTGTTTTTCTATATTCTGCTATCTGCTGTTGCTCCACGGCTCGCCTGTTGAGTGATTTATGCAAAACGATGGGTCATTTGATTTATTTGTTTGTAAATGTAGCCCTGATGTCTACCAGCACCAGAATCAAACAGATAACTGATTTGAGGCATTTGTTTTTCATAAAGCATTTGAATAGTGACATAAAAGGTGATGACTTCAAAAAGTGTTCCTGTAAGAAAAACACAGTCTACAATATTCTGGATGGATGTTTCTTTTCTGTATCTTTGATGTCATGAGGAAACCTCCTATCTGAGTATTGTATAGCTGTTTTTTTGTTGGGCACACTAAGCAGTGGTTCGTGACAAATGCTAAACAGTACAAATCCCTTTGTTTTTGAGATACATTTGCGTTCGTGAGATTTTCCACTGTCTCAGAGCATCCATCATCTAGTAAACATCTGAATGATTCAGGCGCTTGGCTGAAGTCTACCAGCACCAAAGGCTGAGCTCATAAAAGATATATTTAAAAGTCAAAGTCAAAGTGAACTTTATTGTCATCTCAACCATGTACAGTATAGAGAGAGAAAATGGCGAAGCTCAGGTTCCACAGTGTACATAGAGTGCAAGACATAAGACACTGTGAAACAAAACAGTGTGAATAAGAAGTATAAAGTAAGGTATGGGTGAGATTTAATCTGTCCTTAGTGTGTGGACAGCTCACTGTGCATTGTATACAAATATAAATAAAACAAAATGTGCAACAGTTGAAAAAAGTATACATTCTTAAACAGGAATACTGGGAAAACTAATGGGACTAGAATGTCATTTTGACCTTTAAGTAACTGGATAATGGTAGTTATCTAAATTATCACAACATATTCATATAGGTCATGATAATTCAGTTCAACAAAATCCAGGTTTAGACTAAGCTTCTTACATCTCAAGCCTAGTAGTCATCAACAGAGAGCAAAAAATGTGACTTTTTAACTTTTATTTTGTCCAAATCTGTTATTGTGATCACACAAAGCCTAAAAAGACCAGGGGCTGAGCCCACCCATGGTTGCGGGAACATGTTTTGAGTATTTATGTACTTATATAAAGTGTGCTGAATGTGAATATGTAAAAGGTCTCCTAAAAGTCCTTACCTTTATATGGTTACACCCTGTAATGCATTTCTGATAAAGGCCTCAGTGCTCATACATTTCCTTTTTCTGCCGACGCCATGCCTTATTTTTTTTACAGTCTATACTGAGGAATATACAGAATGTTCACATGGGAATCGGAACATGTTTTCTTTTTTATTTATTTTTACCTAAAGGGACTTTTTTTTTTTCCTCTCTCAGTATTTGGGCATAAATAAACAAACAGAACGCTTGAAGCCAGGCCAGGCTAGATGACCACTGCTCATTCTCAGGCCCTGCTTTCCTGAGCCCTTCATCTGTGTTTTCGTTGGATCTTTTAATGGAAATGACTTTTCATTCCTTGTTGGCGAGCAAAACAAATGAAAGGGGAAGTAATGCATTTTTAATAAAAGATCTCTCTGGCTTGGAAGAGAGGGGTTTAAGCTGCATGCATCTGACTGTATGTATTTCGATACAGCAGTACACTTAATTGTCGGTCAGAAAGGAGATAATGGGCTCTGTTGCGTTTCTAATATGCTGAGCTGCTGACAGACGTTTCTCCATCTTATCTTCTCTCAATATCTGCTTTCCATAAGGCCTAGAGGCAATATACGGCCATGTAATTAAAGTGTTAAGAAAATGTGAAGATGTGGAGATAGCTGTTGTCTGATATCGGGCCCCCTTTGGACTCAGAGTGAGTAGTGAAGACAGACATGACCAAGTGTGGAAGTCACGGGATGTTATGAGCGTGTGCTGCTACCTGTTGTGCCTCGTGCTGTGCCTGCTGTGACTGGGCTGCGGTGAACTTTGCTTTACTCTGTGGGAGAACTTTAGAAGAGGGGTGATGTTCTGTACAGGGATAATACAGCAAATAAAATAGTTTTAAAAAATAGTATAAATTGCATAAAAACTCTATAATAGTCCATTTTCTTACAAATGACTGAATTAAATGAACTGAGTACCAGTAACTCAAATAATGTCACAACTATCTAAGCCAGATTAACTTCAGAGGTTAGCTGCAAGCTTTGGGCCGGGCCGGGTCAAGTCAGTTATTAGATGTACAGTAGTTCTAAGGTGTGTTATTTAGTGAATTTCTATGTGAAATACCATAAAGTCTTTAAAATCACCCATATTAGAGGATTCCTTCGGTTTCACATGCCAGACTTATCATTCTCATGCTGATACAGGCTGAACACAGACTAACGTCATACTTTAAAAAGAACTACGTAAATGCACGGTGCTGTTTGTCCATAAAGAAACATTAGATCAATCAGGAGTCCAGTGATCGGATTCTAAAGTGATCGGATTCATGAACAACAGTTGTGTGCTAAATTGGGACAGTTACTATAGTTTTGCAGGACAGAACATAATTATTATAGATTATTATGAGGCAATACTGAACATTGTAAACACAAATAAATTATCAGATAAATTATTAAAATGTTTTATATATATTTTATATGTAAAACATATAAGATCAGAGATCTGTTAAAGATTTAGCATTTTTATAATTTGTCTATCAAAGTCTTCCAGAAAGATTTAGCGTGTAAAATTACGTCCTAGAGAAACTAAGAGTCAGAGTTGTCCACAGTGGTGGTGAATGGAACCAGATGTCTGAAAAGTTTAAAGCTCCCTCACAGAAACGTATTATATTTCTGTAATAATGTACAGTATGTTTTAGAAATTCAATTCATAGTGGACGTATACATTCAGGGTCCCTTTTAAAACTCAAAATTGCACAAATGACTAAAATATTTTTTGGCAAATGATCAAATGAACCAATGAATGAGTACCAGTAACTCAAATGATGCCAGAACTGGACGTACTAGCATGTGAAACCAAATGCATCCTGCAATATGGGTGATTGTGATCATTTTAAGCAACTTTTTATGGCATGTCATGTAGCAAGCAATTCATGTAGCATCACTATTTAATACACAGTACCACTGTGAACATTATACTGAAAACCCCTGAGTTTAGTCTGCCTGGGTTAAGCTTCTCTCAGACTTATCAGACGTTTTTCAGAGGCTTTCCAAAACTGATACAGGCTGAACTCACATGAACATGATGCTTAAAATGTAGCTGCATAAATACACAATATTGTTTGGCCATAAAGAATTATTAGGTCAATCAGGACTCCACTGAATCAAATGTCTGTTTCTGAAACCGCACCAGTGATACACTTGATATGTATAAATACACTTTGTGTGTAATTGTTGAGTAGCTGAATGTTAAGTTTTCTTCACTCCATCCCGTTAATGTGTTTCAGAATTGTGTTTTACACTGATACAGAGATGAAAGCAGATTGGTATCGGTTTTATACAGCACAATAGAAATCTCGCTGCTTATTGTTGTTTAAATAGTGCTCTTTTATATGATTTATTATATCTACAGCAAGGATCAATTCTAGGCAAGATTTGCAGCGATGTAATGAAATCAACACTAATGAGCATTAAGAACAGAACATGCAGAAAAATCCAGTGCAGAACAGTGTCAGTAGTTTACCAGAGGCCACATGAGAATGCACTGATTTTCAGTTTAAGCTGAAGTGAGCTGATCTTTGTAGATAAAAGTAGTTTATAACAGCTTTCAAATATTCAAAATGTTTTTTGAAATGAATTCAAAAGACAAAAGCTGCTTAGGTTGGGATGGGCAGTATTTTATTTAGTAGAAGAAAGGGATAAAAATCACCCGTTTTTAACTGACGCTTTTATTAGTGATCTGAAGATACTGGGGGCTTAAAAGAGGCCTCATATTACTTTAACCTCTTCTGAATTAATACTGTATGCTTGTGTTTTTTTTCCCTCCATTTACAGGTCAACTTAACTGTAAGTTATTTATCTAAAGTATTTATACCCCAGCATTTGTGTATTGAGTTTTTAATGGATTTATTTTAGACTTCACATTTGACTTTGTTCTTATCTCTGTGTTTCTGTTCAGTCGTAACCTAAACAGTTTCCTCTGGGATTCATAAAGTTTTCAGAGTCTGATTCTGAACAGTTATAACTCATTATTACAAAGCCATTTCACAACCTCTCTTTGTTTTTGCTGCAGTACCTGGTCATTTACTGAAATGTAAATGATCTCTTTTGACTGGCTCTTCTGTGCTTAATAGCGGTCTGGACTGAAACACTATAGAAATTTAGCTTGAATGGCTGGGGCGAAATTGCTGTAGGCTGAACAGGTAAATGCATTTTGCAGCTTAGTTTTCATAAACAGACTGTATGTACTAATGTTGTATTTACAGCATACACAGCCTGACCAGTGTTTGTATGCTACATTAGAATTTTAGGTTTCTTCCTAGTGATGGACATTTGGTTTCCCATGATATGGGGCCTTTAAGACAAAGGCTTAATACGAGAAAGAAAGTGAGAAAACCAGGGCAGAGCTCTTGTCTGGGCTGCGGTGAGTAAAACAGAACTTTTCCGACAGCTTTTTGTTCTCTTTTTAAGGGCCTGTCTCTTTTTGCTTCATCCCAGGTGGGCTTAAACATAAAGCGAACAGGCTGACGGCCGCGCTGAATGCCCCTGGGCATCTTCTCCGTGTCATGTTGTCAGAGGACCGGGCGGCGAGTGAGCGAAACAGTGGGGGAGCATCAATTGCTGTGTGTTTCAAATGCAAAATAATTTAGTTAGAAACACTGGACTTTTAGACGCACACTGCACTCTAAAATAAATCGGTTCTGATGGGCTGGGTCTTGTACTCGGTCAGTGTGTTTATAACTGGGCAGTATTTGTGTGTGTGTGTGTGTGTGTGTGGTGTGTGTTTGTGTGTGGATGTGGAACATGAAATACAGTCCGGCCCCACATTTGTCATGTATTTTATTATTTGCCCCTCGCTCTTCTCTTTGCTGGACATGTGGCCCCCTTCATTTTTCACATGACTGCTTTTCTTATCATTGCGGACCCTCATGGCTGGCCCTGCCGCTGACTTCAAGGCAATAAAACACAAAACATTCTGTAAAACATGGGGCCACTCATGCCGGGCCTGAGGCCCCGAGTCACCTCGGGAGGAAATTATGATAATAACTCAGAGCGGCTGAGGAGAGGCATTGGGAGAGCGAGTGGAGGGGGCCATGCCGAGGGTCCGGAGTTCATGGATTCTTGCCCGCAGAGGGACAGGTCAAGGTGCTCTACAACACACTGCCCCCCATAAACCCGCTTTATCCCCCACCTGAACAGGCTGCAGCTCTGAGAGCCTGTTTGTGCTCCTACCACAGAGATAGAGGAGCAGGAGTGTGAGGGAAAAGTGCTGTAATGTAAATGCAGTAAAGATCAGAATGCTGCAGTGATATAAACTCAACATCGAGTCCCAACACAAATCAAGTCAACTCATATCAAGAAGGTTTATTGTCATTTAAACACACACAGCACACAGTGAAACCAAACAACGTGCCTCCAGGACCATGGTGCAACACAAGACCACACAAGTCCAGACAGGACAGAAATACACAGAGTGCAAGAAAAACACAAGAGCAACAAAATAACTAAAAATGAATTTCATGCAGTTGAATGAATACAGTATTATGACAGATGGTGTATTCCAGCTGTGAAGTGGTTAACTCTGCAGAATAGTATGTTAGATGATTAGTGAAGTTACAGATGTTTGCGCAGTAACCCAGTGTAGTAGCTGGGGATGGACTATAATGAAACTGAGAAAAGATGGCAGAGAGATCGGTAGAAAGCAGGCCCAGCATCAGTGGGGTCATTCAGAAGGGCAATGCCCCACCAGCACATCATCATACCACAGAAAACCAGTACTTTTTATAGCCGAGAAACTAACAAAGACTAAACTTTGTGTGCACTGCTACTGTTCACCTTGTGGGTCCATTATAAATTGGTGTAATAGTTTATTAACACTACAAGTTAGTGGTAGTTTAAATGCTTATTTAATTCTCAAAGACAACATAAACTCTTCAAACACGTTTTACTTACAGTGCAATGCAGAACAGCCCTAAATGTTCACACTAAATGGAAATGATGAATGTAAAACTACTGCTTCCACTGCAAATAGCAGCCAGAACGACCTGCCTGCAGAGCGCCACACTTCATTTCGACAGTTCTGCAGCGTGATCTGAGTATTAACAGTCTTGCACATCCTGTTGCATTTCCCCATGTGAACTCACCACTTGCTCTGAAATTGATTAGAGAGAGAGAGTGAGATCTTACACCTTCTGTAGTTCAGCCTGACCCAAACCACGTCTTCTTTTTCTGACATCTGTGGCTGCTGCCACTCTTCCTCCCTCTCCTCCTCCTAGCCTTCCGGTGCGGGGGGGCTCCATCTGTCCGAGGCTGCCGGGGGTCTGGGCAGTCCTACTGAGGAGTGCTGAGAGGGCCCTGGGCCCTTGTGGTGCAGCGGCAGGGGCCTCACAGTTGCAGGCCAGCTCCACACAATGCTTCACCATCCCGCTCCTGCCAGCTGGCCGAGCTCACTTCCTTACAAACAGAGAGGTAATGGCCACCTCACACCTCCTCTCATCATCTCTCTCCATCAGCAGATCTGTATCCTCTACACTGTAGTCCTAGTGGAGTGAGTTTGGGTCTAAGAAAACATTGGGTTTGGGCTGTTTTTTATAATACTAAATACTTTAACCCCTTAAATCTTAAGCTATCTAATGCCATAATGACATAACTAAGGTGTGCTTACCTGTTTACTGAATAATAAGGTTTATTAGCTGGTTAATAATGGGGGTTGTTAACTGGGTAGTAAAGAGGGAAGTAGTTTTGAGAACTAATCTCATGTAGCAGTCGCCCTGTTTGGCTTTAGAAACAGAAATGATCTAATTATCTGAAATGTTAGATTACAAGAGTTACTCAGTTGTTTTGCTCTATTTACTACTTGAATCTTATTATGCCATTACATGACTAATTATATATGGGCAGATTTGGGGCCAGTTTAGCAGGTCATCCACTTAGAACTCCCATGCCAAAGAGAACAGGGGATATTTTGTAATTGACATCTGAGTAGCAGCAGGTTTCACGTTGTGGCAGAGATCTTGTGGCGTTCCCCAGTGGAAAGTCTAAGAATGACGTCTGTATAAATGCATATTTTTCTTTCACAGTACATTTTTGTGAGGTTTTCCCTTTAAAGGTGCTTCCCACCAATTTTGTTGATCGCCACCCAATTTTTGTTGAAAAACTACATGCACTTAGAATTCTCTTAAAATCCCCATTGATTTCCTCAGTGCACACCCTGATTGTAGATTTGATCATGTGGTGAGTGTAACCTTTTAGTTACACACAGTACATCAGAGGCTGTGATATTTCTGGTACAGAACCCATGAGGTGACGAAGTAATGATGGACTTCAGCAATGCAGGCATTGCTCAGCCAAAAGAGTTTCAATGAGTGCTTATAGGAATCACTTGGCAAAGAAAAGCGAGGGCCTCTTGGGCTGGAAGCACAGGCTGAGCGAGTGCTGAGTAAGAGCGCAGAGCTTTGAAAGGACAGGCAGGAGGTCTGTGATCGTGCACAGCCCCGCTGGACGGAGCTCCTGCCTGGGCACGGTCGGGCTCAGCGGCCTCCTGCTGGGTTCAAACAGGACTGGCTGCTGTACTGGATTTGAGCTTGCTGTCAGCGCTACAGGCTGAGGCGGTGCTGGAGCTGGAGCTGGGGCTGGAGCTGCCCTTTTGAGCTTCTCCAGGGCAGAAGGGCCATGGCTGTGATCTTATAACTCTGGTCAAATCAGCGCTAAGGAATAGCTGGCAGATAAATTAGTGTAGCGTGTTAGTAAAGGGATTTCTGAAGCATCTGACCATATAATGTGGATCAACACAGTGTGACGAACATGATTTTTTTTTGAAAAATCAGTAAGTAAACAGAAAATAGCCTAAACTTTACACTATATCTTTTCTAAACTTCTTTTCCACTGGCCAAGAACAAGTGTGTAAATTAAGATTGTCACCTCTTGCAAGAGTTTTGAGATTTCAGGAGAGAATTATTGTTTAATCTCATCACTGAACATAAGTATTTTTTAGTATTCTTGCTTATTTCTAAAAAAACAAAAAACATCCCCATGCCTTCCTTACTTCTGTCTTAACTTATGAGTTGTCGTGTGTTGTTTAGATATTGTGTGACAGGTGTTGTTTAGGAGTATGGAGTGTTTAGGTGTACCGAGCATGCAGTAACTTGGTTAAACAGTAGACGTTGATTTTATGTTTAGCTTACAGGTCTAAGAAACAGATGTAGACTTGTTGAGCTCTGATGTACGTCGCTCTGGATAAGAGCATCAGCTAAATGCTGTAAATGTAAATGTAAAACCATCTTAAACAGCTGTTGGGTTCTGTGTGATGTTGACAATTAGCCTGTCCGTACAGAAAAAGCTCTACATGCAGGTGTTTTAAGGAACTTGAAAACTGAATGCAGTTGTTTCACCTCTTTTCTTTAAACGTCACAGTTACTGTGTAACATTTCCATTCTGTCCGTCACACTAAAGGTTTTCCTGCATTGAAAAGCTGGTTATTTAGAGCTGTTTGTAAAACCATTAGTTCCAGTAGCACCATCTGATTGGTTAAGAAACCTTGCAGCTGTACTGTTATTGCTGTTATTATGGCACTGTGTGCTAAATAACAGCTGCTGTGATTTTCTACAAAAGCGGAACATCAGATTAGACACTTATATAATATTTCACCTGCAGCTTGTTTGGTCAAAGTCTCAGTCCATCACTGCCCCTTCCAAATGACAGCAATGACGGCGGAAGATCTAGACAAACTCCGAAATGAGCAAGTCCAGGTTAATCTGTTAAAAATGAAAAGCTGAGCCGAATTTGACTCTGTGACTGGTTCAGGGTTCTGTCTGTGATGTAAAAGGCTGTAGATTTTTGGTGGAAGATTTGCTGATATTACCACATGTTTGATAAAACATTCAGGCCTTTTCTCTTTATTTTGCAGAACTGTTGTTTTTAAAGCGACAGAACACTCAAGGTCATGTTTTGTCACAAAGAACATCATGGCTCTGATGATCTAGTCGCCGATGACCAAATCACAGCCGTGATGTTATTTGCGATAAGGCACTCCCTCCTGTGTTCCGCTGGAACCTGACACCGCTCCGAGCTGTGGGAGGACAGGAGGTAGAAGTCTCTGAATTAATGACTTCGCATGACTGCAGCCAAATCAAACATGTAAGGCTGGAAATGAAAGATTTTATTCGTTTGCCAAATTGGGGTTGGCAGACCTAATTAAGTCTGTTTTATTTTTGTCTCTTTCTCAGCTTGAATTTCCAGCAGTTTTTAGTCATCACTAATCACTAACTCGAGTCTTGTTTGCTGATAATATCCATTTGTTGTCAATTCTACATTTTGGATTAATAATTTTGGTTTGTGCTGCCTTTTAAGAAGACACCTGGCTTTATCTCCACAGTGGGGGTCTATGGGGGTTTAGAGTTACTAGTCTTGGGTTAGGCCTGATACACAGCATGTACCTTGAATTAGGAGCTGTTTAGTGCAACATGACATTGTAGGAAACCACTCTGGTCTAGTGGTTCTGGTCCAGTTGTACACAGTATTGTGCAGATGTCTTAGGCACCTTTACAAATAGTTTAAAGCAATTTTTCTCAGTATGTCATAATATGGCTTTTTTCTAGCAAAGCTAGAAAGTGCAAACAAACAAGAAAGCAGTAAAAAAAGTATCAAAATTTGTTTTGTTGGTAAAAGTGGAGAACACAGGTTGGGTTCCAGATTCCTCCTCGGTTCCTCCAGCCGTTGTTTGGATTGTGAAACTCCTGATTTCATTTAATGAAGGACTGATCGAGTCAAACCAGGTTTCTGATGAAACTACAGTAATACTGGAAACACACTGATATACTGAACACAACGTCACTGTTTACTGTGTAGCATTATTTATTAATTAAAAATGTATTTAGTACATTTAGTAATATGGAAAAACACTCAATGTTCATCTAAACAGTGTGTTTTGCACAGTACTGTATGTTGATAAATACAGATTCACTTTCTCTTCGAGTTGAATGGAATCCTCTGTCCAATCACACACCAGTTGCTAGGAGAGAGTGTGTTAGTGGGCGGGGCTGGGGCCTGTCAGTCAGTTACAGTGACAGAACGAGTGCTCAGTGCTGCTCTTTCCTGCGGAGATAAGAAGGCCGAGAAGTCTCCCGGGGGAGCGGCTTTTTCCGCCCCGTAGCGTCCACTTCCAGGCTCAGTCGATTTCTGAGACTTCAGAGCTGCGCCTTCTGCTTTAAAAGTCCCCTTCTTGGCCTCAGAGAAGCGAGCGGCACCGATGCAATTATTCCACTCCCACATTACAGGCGGTTGGGTCGCACATTGTTTAATGCATGACATTGATTTTGAACATGAAAGGAATCATTAAATAGATTAGAGAGAAGCATGCACTGATTTTGCATTCTGAAATATGAATGCATGGGAAGACCTGGAGCTGATTTAGAGAACCAAATAATATCTTCAACATACTTTTACTGTGGAGTTTACAGAAGCATGCTGCGTTCTAATCCATGATGGTGAAGCTTTTCTTGGGGTCAGAAGAAAATTCTCAGGCTATTTTCAGTTTTAATTGCGCTGCTGCGTGAGTAGTTGCTCCAGTCAGGCGTGTTTGTGCTGAGTTGGATCTGAATAGTTAACTGAACTGAACCCTGATGAGATGTTATGAGAAGTGAGAGAGGCTGGTGTCTCGGTGTGGAGCTGGATGTGAGTCTGAACAGGTTCGAGCCTCGCTGTGATTCTGCTGCGCCGCTTTCTGCTGCTGTGTTGGATTCTTCGCTCTGGCCTATTTTACAGTTGCGGTGTGTTGCTGTGAAGTCACCTGGGGTAAAGAGAACGGACACAGATCCAGGCCAGTCTCTCTCTCTGTCTATCTCTCTCTCTCTCTGTCTCTCTGTCTCTCTCTCTCTCTGTCTCTCTCTCTCTCTCTCTCTCTCTCT
>JBBPCY010000001.1:28900952-28911431 GCA_037974405.1 Brachyalestes nurse | reverse complement strand
AGTATTTCCAGACCGCTAACATTTTCTTCTTCTTTACACACTTGAACAGTAACTTCCTCAACATTGCCCCCACCTGCTGAGTGCACATAACTACATCATATTTACCTCTCATGGTATCGGTAGTAGGTATTGGTGAAATTTGGTCGAGTACGAGTAACAGCAAGTTAGCATGGTATTGGCTCTGATACCGATACCGGTATCGGTGCATCACTACTGGAAAAGGTTGTCCTAACTCTCTTAATTATTCAAAGGTGTGTTTTGGCATAACATGCAATAAACCAGTCAGAACTGCTCTCACCACACCTATACATTTAGGGGGCGGAGCTGTGGAGGATAGCTATTGTAATGACATGTTTATCTGGAAAACCAGATCGGTTTTCGACCGTGGAATGTCTAAAATGTGCAGCTTAAATATTGTTTAATATAAACACAAAACTTTAGACATGTTTTTTGTTGGTAAATGCACACAATACACCCCTTATTTAAACAGCAACACTCCTACAAGTGGGAATTGCACATAAAATTATTTGTTATTTTGAAAATTAGTGTTCATGGTGGGAAACTGAGGAATGTGCTTGTGTAAAACTAGCAAAGTCACTTTTTGCGTTGCACTTTCTGCCGGTGCAAAATATTAGCCCATGTGTTTGTTAGGGTTTGTTAGATTTTGTTAGTCCTGTAGCTGCAGCATTCAACTAAAGATACATTTGGGCTGTATTGGATGGAGGAGTAAACCTTTTTTTTCCCCATAAAATGCAAAATAATTATATGAAAATACCAGTTAATGGTCTTTCTAGAACCATACATTCAAACCCAGAAACAACTTTGATTTCTTCTCCAAAGCCAGAGTGTCTTCATCTACCCATGAGGAGCTATAAATGCGCTGTTGTGATGAAATAAAATGGCCTCTGTAATTCCTTAAGTGTTTCTGGGCATGAACACACCAGCAGGGTTGCTGCCAGATGCGGTGCAGGGTGCGGACAGAAGGCAGTGGTCGTCCGTGCTGCTGTTTTTACAGGGCGATTAGCGCTCATTATGAATCTCGCATGGCCAGAAGGAGCGGTAGCCGTCTTCCTTCTGCTGACACAAAAGGGCTCCTGCATTGCTCCAGATGCACAGCCTCAATTCCAGAGGCCAGCGGACAGCTGAGGAGCATGTGTGTGTGTCCGTGCATGTGTGTGTATTTATCCAGGAGTGCTGGGCTAAGCCCGCCTCGTTCCCTTGAGACCGTGACCCCCTTCCCGCATCTGTTTCCAGGGTGAGCGAGGGTGCGGCGGCACGGGGGCCATCTGCTAAGAGTGATGCATGGTGGGCCCGCGTCTCGCCCAATATGGCGAAGTCCTGCATCAGCGAGTGTCTGACCCCACCGACCTCTCTCCTCACGGTCAAGGTCAACTCTGATCAACACGAGGCAAACTGCAGAGCAGACAGGACTGTCAGTCCGCACTACCGCACATTAGGGAACCGCCCACCACGTGGCTGCATCTCCACAATCAGACCACCAGCAGCGTGAAGCGGTTATCAGCACCAGTTTCTATGTGTCAGTTAATGTGTTATGTCTATTGGTTGTCAAGGCAATTTTAAAAAATGAGGTGGAGTTTTAAAAAACATAGTTGTTCCAGAACGCACAAGTGCAGTTGTTGTTTTTTATATATCTGCAGTTCCTTCACACTTTTAATCTTCTTTGATTGATTTTTTATGTTTTCTTTTATTGTTTACTTGCTGTTTTTTACTTTGCTATTATATCCTATCCTGTAAAGCACATTGCGTTACCTTTGTGTACAATAATGGGCTGCTATAGAAATGGACTTGACTTGACTTTAGCGACCAGTGAATGATACAAGTCTGCCAAAAAACATGCTGTTGTCACATATAACAATATGAGTAGATCGCTTTTCAGCCAATCAAATTGTGCGGCTGGATTGTAGCTATTGGCTAGTTCTGTTGGCTGTTGTTTTATTTGACTCATTGAAACCTCACAGACCTCTGAAATCATATTTGCCTTTGTGGTCATTCTGCAGTTTGGTGAATATTAAATTTGACATTGATTGATTCTCTGTATCAGGGAAACAAAGAATGGTGTTTCAAAAGTCACTTCAGTTTAAAATCTTCACACTTCTGTGTACATCATCCTCCCTAATGAAGAGCTTGGTGTGGTTTGAGAGCTTTGACAGAAGTTTTGAAGATTTTTTTAAAAAAATCGGGTGTCTCTTGGAGCATCAGCCTTGTAGCTCCAGTTCAAAATTAAATTTTTTGGACTCCAGGCGTGTCTTGGCTGGTCACCTGCATGTAATTGGAAAATTGTGCAAATTAGGTTTTATCCTGAACTATTCCTTTAACCTGTCAGTTCCTGGCTGCTATGGATCCATGATCCATATCTGTTCCAGAATCAGTTAACTGTAATGCACATTGTATGCAGAGAGCTGTAATCCACCCATTGTGACTTGCCACACCAGTGTGCGGTACAAGAGGCCCGAGGTGGGGCTGAATCTGTTTCCAAAGTGGGTTACAGTGGGTGGGGACGAGGATCAGTGATGTTGGCCTGCGCTCCAGGCCAGAGCAGCCTTTACAGCAGATGCTGTCCAGTTGTTGAAGTCGAAGCCTGAGGTCCATTCACTGCCTGCTGAACGAGCAGACGGGAGGAGAAGAGCGGGAGGGAGAAATCTGGTGCATTCCTGTCATCCTCAGAAAAGGCCAGGCAGATTAGATTGGAGCTGACGGGGGGGATATTCAATTAGATTGGGCATGTCACTCACGAGCTTCGATCCGCATCTGAACCTGCCCCTCCCCAACGTCTTTGTGTTTGTAATCTGGAAAGCAGACGCGAGCGGAGAAGGACCTTGTGTGTTTACTTTGCTCTGATCTCGCTTGACCTCCTTCCCTGAATATTTTCATAATTCTTATAAATATGTGATGTCAGAAGTCGCTTTGTTCTTCATGTATGGTCAGTCTGTGTGTATATAATGGATGTTTTACTGGTGACAGCAAAAAAATACCTTCAGAGTCATCAGTTTGTGCTTTTGACTGAAGTTCGAGAACGCGGTTCTGGCTTTGCACAATTAGATCATAACGTTCAGGTGCTAAAATGCATCATCTTCTGTGTTTTATTGCAGTGAAACGAGCAGCGTGTGCAGCAGTGACCCTGGGCTTTTCACCAATGACGAAGGAAGGCAAGGTAGGAAGGAGCACAGCTTATATTTATGCCATTAAAATGTGTCAAACTTATGCATATGTTCATCCCGGATATAGGCAAGATGCACATTTCTTTACTGGTAACTGTACCATTTATTTTTTGTTTCATTAAACCGCCTAAGTCAATAAACCACATGTACACAAATGAGTGTTCAAATGAGTATGAGTGTACAGGTAAAATACAGGTAAAAATATTGCGGGAGTGTAATTTTTTTTTGTTTTTTAGAGAACCATTGCACGCGCTACAGAGTTAGGAAATGATTAGCAGATTTGTTTTTGTTCATATTTATGACATTAATGGTATTTTGTTTGGATTCCATTACCAGGAAATGAGATGTCTTTAAAAGGGGCGAGTGAGTGAATAACATGTAATACAGTCAGATTTGAAAAACAAGTGATCTGTGAAAGTAAATGCAAAAAATGCAAATTAACAAAATGTAATCACATCACAGAACAAATTTTGCCGCCTTCTCATTCCTGTTCGTTCCTTAAGGAAAAAAATGAATACAAACGCAGCTGTCAGGGAGAAAAGAAACTGAATTTTGGCTGCAGAAAATACTTCAGGATGTGGAGGTACCTTTGAAGTGTATTTTTCAATATATTTGTGATTGAGTGCACACTACTGTCTGGTAGCTCATCAGGCCTGTAGCCCAGTCAAACCAGCCTGTACATAAGAACCAGTTTCAAGGCCAATCACAGCAGAAACGCAGAGAAAAGCACATGGGATCACGTCGCAGTGTAGGGTTGGTTGCAGTGGGTGGCTGTTGCCGGGTGCCCATGTGGCTCTAATGAGAGGTTGTCATGTAGCGCTAATGAGCGCTGAAGGCTTTGCTAATCTCATTAGCCATGGTGGCGCTAGGCATCCTCTGATTTAACAGTTGTCACTACACCTTGACTGTGAGAGGCATGGCCTTGCCATGTGGGTGACTGACAGGCCCATGGATAGCACTACGTCTGGGACTGGGGTGTGTGTGTGTGAGGTCCTCTCTTGCTGTTGTGAGCGGTGCTGCAACAAAGCCCTCGACTGACCCAGAAGCCACAGTGAGATTGCACTTCACTTAACACCATTTGACACAGAGGGCACATGCACGAGTAATTGAAATGTTATGTAGCCAGTTATGATCCTGAAATTATTCCTCGGCCAGAAACACTGATACGACCGTCCGAACTAACCATCCAGGGGTGGAACAACGCATCTAATTAACTATTAAAGCAGTATTAATAATCTGATGGTAAGCAAAACAGCAGTCAGTGCACAGTCATATTCTCTTTCTTTATATATCTGTTATGTTTCTGTATGTTTCTTTCTCTCATCTTTATTTATGTTTCTAGTATATTTCTGGTATGTGCTTGTGGTAATACACCAGGAATTATAGAAATATGTGTTTTTTTTCCCTCTCGGTTTGTTGTTCCCTGAACACGAAATTAAGAGTTTGGACAGATTGCTCCACATCGATCTTCTCTCTGCAGGTGATGATGAACAGAGTGACTGGTTCTTCGAAGGCGAGTGTGTGTCAGGCATGAGCGTTCAGGGCTTGCGGTCCAGCAGAGAGTCAGAAACCGCCCCTAGGCCTGCTGGGCTGGACGCTAGGAGAGAGAAGAGTCGCTCAGCCACGTTCCTCCAGCCTGCCCGCCCCAATCAGAGAGGTAGAGTCAGAGTCTCTGACAAATTTGTAGTGGAAGAACACTGTTCTGCATGAAATCTCCTCTAACAGGCCTCATTATACCCTCTTTGTAATGAAATGAATATCTGATGATAACAAAAGTACTGATAATGTCCATGATATGCTTAGAGTAAGCTTATTGTGAAATAATACGATTCACAGTAATGTATTACAGTAATGATACATTTTTTTCCCGCTCCTGTTATAGACTTTTGATGGTTATCATTGATAACGCGACCATTGGTGAGATTTGTCTCTCTGATACATCAGGGATAAACAAAAATAAATATTTGTGACACTGAATGTGACAGCAAACCACCACAAATATTTTGTTCTGTTACATTTTGCACACTGTAAAGACCTTGCTTCTGTTTGTAATTATTTAGTTAGGATATATTGTTGTGTATGTTTTTACTAACTTGGTTTAGCCTTTCAAAGTTTCTCTTTAATTAATCTCAAATTATTTGATAACTTTGTCTCACAGGTCGACTAAGGGACCATTTCATGCTATGAGAGATCACATAACTCTCTCTCTTTCATTCTATTCTCTCTCGTTCTGCCAGCATCATAACTGTGTGTGTGTGTGTGTGTGTGTGTGTGTGTGTGTGTGTGTGTGTGTGTGTGTGTTGCAGGTTATCATGGCCGTCTGAACCGTTTGCCCGGTGTGGCTGCGCGCTGCATTAGGCGAGGCAGGAGGAGGTTGCCTGCCAGGGTGAGACCAACCTGTCATATTATAAACATATCACAGGTCTTGCAGTGCATGCTGCTTTTACTCTTTGTTAAAGAACCCTCACAGCAATGTAAAGGGTAAAGGGGGAATTTGGCCGACGCTCTTGTCCAGAGCAACTTGCAGTCATTAGTTACAGGGACAGTCCCCCTGGAGACACTGAGGGTTAAGTGTCTTGCTCTGGGACACAATGGTAGAAAGCGTGGGGGTGGGGGGTTTGAATCTGAAACTTTGTGGTCATGGGGTTCACAGGCAAGTGTTTTACCCACTAGGCCTCTACTCCAATCCTCTTTACCCCTCTGGTCCATTACACAGAGTACTGCTTCTCTGTTTGTGTTGTAGGATAATAATATGACTGTTTTTGTGGACAAAATGAGGAGCTATCCACAGGACTCCTGTCAGAAAGAGTAAGATTTTACCCTTCTTTTCTCTTCAGATGACGTTCAGTCAGATGAATGGTTTTATGATTAATAATAATAATAATCATCATCATCATCATAATGTATGTATTTCAGGATTTGGTTGCCTTCCTTTGGAAAACGAGATCGAAGTCAGGTATGACTTATTTCATCAGTTTTATCAGTCTGTTCTGTTTTTTTTTTCCTCCGTAACACTTGAGTACTGAATTTGTTTCCAGCTGAAGCCTCTGTGTCCGTTGCCCATGTATCCTGTTGGCGTGGTTCCTGACAGCACCCATCCTCGCTGCCCTGCATCCGTGTGTAAAAGCAGGTGAGTGTCTGCCTGTGACACGTCTGGTTTCTCAAAACAAGCACGAAAAGTCAGACTGGCAGTTGATTTTAACCTTTTTCAACAGAGAACTTTGACAGTAAGCCTTGTTTTGGTGCGAGAATTATTCTTGTCATTACTAGAAGAACTTTGTGTTGACTTTTATGAGCGCTTTCCCCCGTCGCAGTAAAACAACTAAGCTTCGCTTTCTGTCTCTCTGTTTATATCCACTAAACACTCTGCTAAATTATCATTGAGGCGAGCGGCAAGGTGAACCACTATTGTATTTATGCCAGATACTTCAGAAAAACCTCCCCTCAGAGTGGGCGGGATTGAGCTGGTTACGGAACATATCAAAAAGATTTTTGCGTCTCCAGGGAGTGTGGAAACCAGCAGTGAACAGATTTGCTGTCAAAGCTCAATATATTGATGGACCATTTTTTTAGTTAACTCCTCCAAATGAACCGTGCATAGAACAAGAGGAGGTGGGGGTTGAGAGTTAACCGATTTGACCTGCATGAAAGTTTTCACCAGGGTTGGCGTGGTTTTGATGGTGGACAACTCCCTCAGGAGTGCAGCTCAAACTGTCACCTTGTGATCTATAGGGCTTGATATGCATGACGAAGTGTCTGATCTGACAGTGTATTGAGTGTTTTCTTATGCTCACCATACATTTAAATAAAGATGAGGGCAGCATCCATGTCAAACAGTGGATAAACTGCATCGGGAAGAATAGGCGTTTAAGGCCGTTTTTAGAAGAATAGTTTGGCAAAAAAATTACAACAATTTCTATTTAGCCCAGGTGTAGTTGGTCAGAACTGGAGATCAGTGGTCATCTAAATTGTTTCCATTAAAATACACCAACGCTTCTCTCAATCCCTTCAAACCACATCTAACTCTTTATTAAAGTGGCATAGACTTGTGGATGTGGTTTAGGACACAGTATGACTTTACATAATGTGGACGGCCGGGTCACTATTTGCAGCACCTACCTGGGGAAGAGATGGCACCATGGTGGCTTATGAAAAGAAGGCAGGCTTTGGAAGTGTGATGCCCTGGGCAACGTTCTGCTGGGAAACCTCCTGACATTCACACGGATGTGGCTTTGACTCGCACCACCTACCTAAACATTGTTGCAAACCAAGTACTCCCTAATGGCAGTGGTCTCTATCAGCAGGATAATGCACCCTGCCACACTGCAGATTTGTTTAGGAATGGTTTAAGGAACATAACAAAGAGTTAAGGAACATAACAAAGGGTGTTGACTTGGTCTCCTGATTCCCCAAATCTCAATCAGAGAGATTTGCTTGACAAACTAGTCCGATCCTTGGAAGCCCCACCTCACAATTTACAGGATTGAATGGATATTCTGCCAAAATCGTTTAGCAGACACAGGGCTCCAGGCAAAATAAAAACCTTAGGAGCCATTGGCTCCTAAACACAAATATGTGGGCACCAAATATTTTTTTTAGGAGCCATAATCTCTGTCAAATGTGATAGAAATAAAAATATATATTGCCACGGCACATTTTGTCTCCGGTCTTACCCCATGTAAAGAGCGTTAAAACGAAACAAGAAATCACGACATGGACTAAATTGTTACCAAAGTAAAACACTATTTCTCGAATAGTCTGCGTTCGGGTGCCAAAAGAGACGGATCTTCTTAGTGATCTGTTCCAAATGATCCGACTCATTAAAAAGAGCCGGAATTCTCCGTGACAGTGTAATAGGAACGGAAGACGGGTGGAGCAGATCTGATGTCACTTTTCTTGCACTTTTATTTTAATTTCTCTTGGTTTTGAGAGACAATGGCGACTGAAATGAAAAAACTAGTCGCAAAATTAAAAATCTAGTCACATTGGTGACCATTTTAGTCACCATCTGGAGCCCTAGTCTGGGTCTGAGGTCCACGAGATCTAAAATTACTGGTCATGATCTAAAACATGAGGTCTTTGTTTTCCATTCCAAATTAGAGACAATCACCGCAGGGCCAGTGATGCAGAAGGAGGGAGAATGAGGAACCAAAGTAGAAAGAAAAAGAAATGGGGTTGAAGCAGGTAGAGTTTCTTCATTATGACCTGCTGAACGAGTCTCATGCTGAATCCTGTGATTGATTTGGTGGGAGAATGTTTCTGAAAGCGCTCAAACTGGGAGACTGTGATTAAACGGTAGACATATTCAGTCCCCCTGATATTTACTCCTGGGGTTTTCTCTGTGATTTTTGATGTAAACTCAGCTTCTTTACTTATTTGTCATTCAAAACATCCCCTTGACTACAACATTAAAATATACTTTAGTTCAACATTCACTTTTAATCAGCACACTGCTGGGATCCTTTATCGGAAACCCTTCCTTTGTTAGGTTTTTTAACATCGCTGGTGTCCAGTGAGAGACTGTAGTCCATGTTTTGTTGCACAGTTTGTGTTAGCCATTATCAAGCCCTATCAGTTTCTGGCTGCAGAGACGCTTTTGGCTGGATAATTCTGGAAGGTAGACCCACTGATGTGTGTAAACACACCAGAAACATAGCTGTGACTGAAACACATATCAGCACAACACACACTACCAAGTCACTGCTGTGCTGAGAATAGCTCATTATTCCAATAATATCTGATCTGCTGCAGAGACGAATGGTGGGCTGATAAACTATGTAGCAGCAGAAGATTCAAGATTCTTTATTTATTAGTTATACAAGTACAAAACGCAGTAAAATGTATCCTGAACTGCTACGTTTATGACTGTGAAAATATTTTTTTGTTTTCACACTTTTATGACTGTGAAGATTTTAAATTAAACACAAATCTGAAAATTTCTAAAACACAAACAAATATAAAGAAATAAGTAAAGTAAAAATAACAAGTAACAAGTAAAATAAAAATAAGTATAAAAGTAAGTACAATTGTACATTTAAAAACACAAGAGGAACAGTCAGTAGGTTCCACCCACTGGCCACTTCATTAGAAACCTATACTTCTTGCTTCCACCCACTGGACACTTTATTAGAAACACTGTGCCTCCACTCACTGGAAGCAAAATATGAAGAAATGAGATGTGGCTGAAGACTTTTGTCAAGTACTGTAGATAAATAATTAATGTTAGCATTGCATTGTTTATCTTATTATGTTATATATATATTATATGGCCACATTTTAAATAAGGTTTCTGTCCAATCCTGGGATGTTTACTGACAGCAAGCGTGGAGGTGCTTTGACATTTAACCTCATTTAGATAAAATGTTAGCATCTGCTGGCGTCTTCTTAAAGAAATTTGTGGACTTGGGAGCAGATTTCAGGCCGCCGGCTAATCCCAACTTCTCCTCGCGGGAAAACGGATCAGCTGTGGCTTAAAATGCTATTCATTTCTGCCAGATAAATTATTAAAGCGCGAAAACGGAGACCTGGGGAGAAGCACGGCTTCAGTCAATAATCACTCCCATGGTAATACTCTCTCTCTCTCTCACACACACACACACACACTCACACACCTCTGTCAGAGGAAAAAATGATCTATCTGGAAGCTCTGACAGGCCTTCACACATGAAGCAACCATCTGGGACCGATTAGTCTCTATTCCCAGAACTCAGGAGCTCTGCAGAGACATCCAGATTCAGTACAGTTTCAGAATTACAGACCGGCTCGTGAAAAAGGCTGTTAACCCGCAGCACTCTGTCAGAAGCACAGCGCTGCTAAATCATGGTCTTTTACAAAAGTACAGCCTTATTTGGAGGTTCCATGTGTTCGGGTGGACAGTGGAGCTTCAGATGTCACAAGAAGCTTCATTTCATGATCGCATGTCACATAGAATCAGAGAAATGTTAAGGTCTTTGGAATTTTAAAAAAGGTGGTGTTAAAAGTCAAAGTAGCTAAATATATTTTTATTTCTGATTATAAAAACAATGGGTGGAAGGGGTGTGTGTGTGAGTGTGGCGTGGGTGGAAGGGGTGTGTGTGAGTGTGAGTGTGGCGTCGGTGGAAGGGGTGTGTGTGAGTGTGAGTGTGGCGTCGGTGGAAGGGGTGTGTGTGAGTATGACGTTAGGATGAAGGGGTGTGTGTGAGTGTGGGGATGTGTGTGAGTGCGGGGGTGGGAGGAAGGGGTGTGTAAGTGTGAGGGTGGGTGGAAGGGGTGTGTGTGAGTGTGAGGGTGGGTTGGAGGGGTGTGTGAGAATGTGGGGGTG
>JBBPCY010000001.1:28885408-28900852 GCA_037974405.1 Brachyalestes nurse | reverse complement strand
CAGACGGGTTGAGCGTATCTGCGCATTTTGAGATGTCACTTTTCTTGTACTTTTATTTTCATTTCTCTTGGTTTTGAGAGACGATCACTATTGGCGAAAAAACTAGTCGCAAAATAAAAAATCTAGTCGCACCATCTGGAGCCCTGAGACACTTTCATCCAAAGCGACTTCCATTCCATAACTACAGGGGGCAGTCTCCCTGGAGCAGCTTGGGGTTAAGGGTCTTGCTCAGGAACCCAGTGGCGGTATACTGAAGTTAGGATTCGAACCCATGACCTCTTGGTCCAGAGGCAAGTATCATACCCACTAGGCCACCAGCACCCAAACTCCTGGTGCCAAATACCATGGCACACCTTCAGAGGTCTGGTGGAGTCCGTGCCTCAGTTGGCAACATGAGTTGGACCTATACAGGCAGGTGGTTTTAATGTGATGGCTGACTGGTGTATTTGATATGTATTCCGTTCGAGTCTTGTTTGTTAACTACCTCAGACTATGAAGATGGTGTTCCTGCCTCAGTAGAAACAGTTCAAATAGCAGTAAAAAAGTTTATTTATTTAGATTGTCTGTCAAAGGCGAGGCAGGCTCAGAGGCGAGTAGCCACTCTCAGGGATGTTCGGACTCACTGAGAGTTTAATTGCCCCAAGTATGTTCGACTTCACTGCATTGTGCCTTTGGTGCCTATTTACAGTGCATTCTTAATTCTCTCCCTCACTCTCTCCCTCTGCCTCTGTCTCTCGCTCTCTTGGGCTGCTCTAAAAAGCTCTCCCTCTTTCCTTGATGAGGGGCAGAAACACGACGCCGATGAAGCAGCCGCACTTCTTAGCGCTCTCTTTCATACTCATTGCCTTTCTTCTCCACCTGAAAGGTTTCTTCAGATTGGAGTTTGAAGCATGTTGAATACTAATTTCTGTCTATTAAAAGGCCCTGGTATCATTGCCATGCTCTCATTTGAATGCTGTACTCAGGGGAGGCCTCTTAATTCCTTTATAGAAGAATTCGAGACCCCTTTTACTTCAAAAAGTATAAATCATACTCCCAAATGAACGAGGGAGAGAGGGGATTCACGCGTGGTGCCTCTGATGTGTCCCGTCGCTTAGTGGCAGTCGGGTTGAGCTCCCAAAGCTGCTCAAATCCGGCCTCTGGGGGGAAGACATGTCTGTCCTCCTGACCCAGGCCTCCAGCAAAGCTCCCAGCCGTAACAATGAGCCACTCAACATATACATATGTGCAGAAGGAAAGTAGTGACTGTCTCCTTAATCCTGCCACTGCATAAAACTTATGTAGTCTATACCCATTATGAAATGTAAGGGGTTTTACACGCTCACAAATAAAATTTATTAAACTGTTTTGATTATTTACTTTGTTTGAAGGCCTATAAGCATAAACAAAAACTCTGTATTTTTTTTACAATTCTGGTTTCTTCAAAAAGAGCTGTCAGCCCTTGCATGGCTAATAAAACATCTTCACTGAAAAAAAAATACATTCAGGTAAACAACATTAGAGTTTTTTCGGGTTTAGTTTAGTCATTTTTACAGTTTTTAGTACTGAATCTCAGGGAGGCTAATAATACAGATTGTTGTGCTTACTTAAAAACAAATGTTAAAGCCTGGGCTTCTGGGTGGAGAGCGAAGATTGGAGTTTGATCCCTGGTGATGTGAAAGCCGTCAGTGACCGCGAGACCAAAAAAACACAATTTTGTCTACTTACAAACATGGGATGGATTGAACAGCTTCACGTTCAACGAATATCCTGCCTGTTTCAATGAGCTGTAAGTGAACGATAATTAAACAAAATGTAAGAAAACGTTTCCAAGCAATGCAGGCATGGAGGATGTTCAAGAGTTAAAAAGGGATACTTGTCAATGCCACAGCCACCCATGTCTCCAAGAGAGCTATTAGTCTGAGGGTGGGTAGGAAGGCCCCCATCTCCCCTCAGCACTCAAGTGTGATGCTGTCCAGTGCA
This sequence comes from Brachyalestes nurse, assembly GCA_037974405.1. Taxonomy (NCBI): domain Eukaryota; kingdom Metazoa; phylum Chordata; class Actinopteri; order Characiformes; family Alestidae; genus Brachyalestes; species Brachyalestes nurse. The sequence goes on along the minus strand of JBBPCY010000001.1, from coordinate 28,898,890 downwards.
GGAATCTGTTGGATGTTACAGTACCATTCTTCTCTAAGCACATTATGCTGTTCAGTAATAGTAGTTTATCAACAGTTTGAAAAGATGTGGAACTTCACACAACCTGGAGAAAACATGTGCTCACCTTTACCCTCCCAGTGTTGGTGGAATCGCGTGATTGGGGGAGTTATAGCTAGTGGATGAAACTGGAGGTGACTAGATTGGGCAGAAAATTGGGCAAAAAACTGAATATTTTGAGCTGAAACAGATTTGGACACTCACACAGAGAGAGAATTGCATAGTAACATGACACTGACAGGACTAACATATATTTTGCTCATAACTTGCACTGCAAATGAGGATGAAGGGATTACAAAGTGTAAAATGTCTTCTATGGCTCTTTATTTAATGGGAGCTGTATCTTCTATAAGTGTGTAATTAATCTACAGCTCTATTCTGACGCAAGGTGGCAGATAATGTCAACCGTCTTACTTTAGAAGATTATCTAGAAAATGGTTTCAAAATTAAAAGTTTGGAGTTAATATTTGAATAAAATACTAACCACTTGGTTCATATAATGAATGTGACAAAGCCTCTTGTCCAGAGTGACTTACAGTTTGATAATGTGGAGGACGCAGGTGGCTGTAGCATTAGGAATCTTCCCAAGGGCTCTGATTGGTGCAGTATGGAGGAGTTCCCTTGGTCAGGAACTGAACCTCAGTACTGTTACTTACACCAATTGCTTGACTGCTGGGGCAGCTGGTGGCCTGGTGGTTAGGGAGTCGCCCCTGCAATCAGAAGGTTGTGGGTTTGAATCCCACACACTGCTCCCCTGGGGCCCCTCATTGGTGGCAGCCCAATGCTTGACTTGGTGAATGTGTTAAATACAGAGGAAGAATTTCACACTGTTCACACTGTGTGCTGTGTACTTTACTACACTTTACTGCAGACAAATAAGAAACTCTGTGACTTCACAGGTTGTACTTGATTAGTAGGAAACTCAATTAGTAGAACCAGAAAAAAGAAGAAAACCAGTGCTGAGTGATGAACAGAGCTGAAAATTATAATGAAAGTGAATAAATCTTGGTGCAGATAACTCTTGGTGCAGTAAATCACTCTAAATAGGTGGTTATATATATATATATATTAGTTAAATATATATATAAATTAGTTAAATATTTTAGTTAAATATCATATGGCAAGTGAAGCCAAACAGTTGTACATCATATGAAGTAATAAATTAAAGGACAGAAAGAAAGATTTTTTTTTTAATTTAATCAGCTTACACAGAGCACATTTAACGGGTCTTTTTTGCTCAACCTAATCTAAATTGTTGTAAAACTGATTAGATTAGATTAGAAACAGATTAGATAGCTCACAAAGTTGTAAAAACAGTGGCCTTATTCTTTAAAGTCAGTTTTTTTATTTTAAACAGTCTTCTTTTGGCTGTTCAGGGTGACTACTTAATCATTTTGAAAATAATAAAGGGAGAAATAAAGTAAAATGTACAATCGAGGGGTCCCTCGGCGTTTCTAAACTACGGTGTAGCCTCCCAGAAACTTTGAATCATTATATATTTATATTATGCCACTCATACATCGAAATACAGCTCAGAATGCTTCCCATTACGTACACAAATAGATGTAAAATTTAAACAAATGTGACTTTTTTTTTTATTTTTAAGGAATGTCAGCAAGTCTCTATCCTCCACTGTCCCTTAGTAGAATGCCATTAAATCTGTCCTCTGTGAAATTATGTATTGTGTATGTGTTGTTTTGGTCAAAAAAATATTGTTTCTATATTGTCCCTCCGAGTGTTTAGATCATATACAGTAGAGTGAGAGTTCTTCGCTCTCCGTGGATTGTTTTTTATGGGTGGGATCCTGTGGGAACGGGCGTCATGCGGTGACGGATCGCCCTCTAATACCTCACACTCTGCTGCCATGTTAAAATGCATAACCGCGTCCCGCCTGCACGCAAGTTTTCTCGATCGACTTTATTTATTTCTAAATGACATTCGCTGCCTTCAGATAAATCATAGTCCTCCGGCACTCCTCTCGCCTGCTTTTCATTTTAATTGTGAGATCTCTATGTCAGCAGTTAGTATATTGGTGTGAGTGGCCTATTGATTATTGATTTGCCTGCATTGATTGCAATCCCAGGGGACCCTAATCCTTTTTGATTCATTTGAATACCTCTATTCATCTTAAGATCCTCCTCACACCTGGAGCGCCCCGGAGCCTAATGAAAATAGATGGCGGTCCGGCTGCTAGCTGCGGCTCTCGCACCTTTTTGATTTATTATTTTTAATTGATATATCTGCTTCAGAGGCGTAGGCACGCGCACGCCGATTGACCCTCGCCTCGGAGTGTTTTTACTCCGCACCTCAGGGACCAGCCAGCGCTGAAAATGTCCGAGGCGTCTTTGGACGACTCGGTTGACCTTTTAAGCGTTTCTTCGCTTTGCCCTCTCGTCTTTGGTTGTCGGTCGAAGTGCTGTTCTACTGCGTATTGAACCAACTTGCCTGCGTTTGGAAAAACTCTGAGCAAAAAAACTTTTCCGCCACATAATGAATCCCGTCCTCCAGATACTTTTACTCCACCCATAAAAGCTTTCTTTCTTACACTAAAAGCTTTTAATAAGGACAACTGATTCCACGAGACATATTTATCAGCCAGACGTGATTAACGCGGAATCCATTCATTTTGTTGTAAATTTTTATACAGGTGTCTTTCCATAAATGCCTTTGAAAAGGAGCACCGTTGTTGGATATAGCTGCATTGTGTATTATGGCTTTTTGGACGTTTATCATTTTCCAGGCCAGGCCTGTTACTTAGAACATGTCAAGCCGTTTTTAATGTAAATGTCTGTTTCCATTATTCTTTCTTGAGGATATGAACTCAGAACTTCAAGCTGTGCAGAAAGAGCCTGTGGACAGAAGAGCTTCTGCTCAGCCCTGCCGTCTCTAACGGACTGCCAGGGAAAAGCAGAAAAACAGGGATTGCTGGCAAAGGAGAGAGAGGCAAAGGGCCATAGCCCCATGCATTAGACACTAGCGCATCTGGGTATTACTTTTAATACCGGCCTGGGCAGCAGCAGTGAGTGAAATAATGTGGTGTTTAAGCGCCCATTGATTTTGGAATTAAAAAGTTAGTTTGCAAAGATTTACTGTGGGGAGTTCAATGGCTGAGCTCTTTATCAGTGCAGCAAATGGCTGGTTATACGCTGTCCGACAGAGCTACGATTGAGGGATCGATAGACGCGTGATTTACTAACTGGGCTACAGCTAATCAATAAGTATAAAAGTAAATGAAATATGCATTACGGGGATTTTATTAGAGAGGGGTAGCAGGCGGAGAATACCGGTCAAGCCATTTATTTTTATACCTATTGATTATACAACATAGAGACTTCGCTCAAGCCCCCCTCCCCAGGTGGTGCACCAGTATCATGTGATTTATGGCTTTTGAGGGCAGGGAATGCGCAGGCAGTTAAAAGGTGGCTGCGATGGGGCCCTATCTACACACGTGTGAGGTGAGGGGTTCATGTGGCTGCCAGAAATGACCTACACCCTGGCAGGTTTCAGACGTCTGCTGCTCTACCCTTTCTTTTATGTTCTCAAACATAGGCTTTACTGTATCATCGCTGTTGCAAGAAAATCTTATGTTTCAGGAACGCTGGCTTTTCAGGAGAAGGAGAATAACATTTAATGTGCATAAATATAATCAGACTTTATTCCAAGGAATAAGTAAACACTGAAATTTTTTTAAATCGGGACAGTATGACTGCTACATGTTAATATTTCTTAATTTAGAACTACTCATAAAACTATAATAATAATATTTCATATATATATAATGTATGACTATAAACAGAAGCGCGTTCAAGATCCTACTGGTGTGGGTTCTCTCTTTTTTTAATTAGACAACAATGATATGCCCCCTTGTGGCAAATGTTTAAACTGCTGATCATGACTTTATGATTTATGATTGTTAAAAGGTGATTTGTGGAGAATGTAAGTTTCAGTCATTTAATCTTTTTGGTCCTTTTTCAGTCCCAAGTAATCATGATAGCCCTAAAGTAAATTGAAATTCCTCTTGTCGATTTCATGGCTTTTATTAATAACCCTGGTGATCACTGGTCTCAGCCCTAATTCAAAATCATTTTCCCAAATAATTTGGACCATCTGATCCATTCTTTATGAAGAAATGTTACCACAATGTAAATTGCAGTAAAAATATAAAAAAGATTGAAAAGTTTTGAGACGACATCAGTGCTGTGTAAAATCCTGAGGCTGAACTGTATGTGTGGTCTACTTGGCGGTTTAAAAAAATCCAGCGCTGTAATGAGCATTTGTTATTGGTGTGTGTATTCTTTTTTCCTCTTATTGAAGCAGATTATGTGTACACATGCACACACATACACACATCAGCTCTTAAAGCATCAGTCCCTTCCCCCTCCGCAGCGGAGAGGACCTTGACCTTAACTTTACATCCGAGTAATCAGGGTTCACTGTGCGAGGGGCTTCTGACATATGACACAGGGGGGTCTGTAGCCAGGGTAATTTGTTTATCTGTACCCGGCAGCGACAGAGACACACGGCCCACACGCCTCCTTTTTCCTGCGCTGATATTTCTGTTAAAACTCCTACAGAACATCTTACTGCTCCCTGTCTGTAACTGCACCCTTACACCCTGAACAGTATTTTCTCTTTCAGTCTTATTAGCTGTGGCAGTTTTCTGACCGAGTATTTTCAGTGTTTGAAGAGAAATGATAGCAATTCTCATTGGAAATGTTTTTACATGTTTTTCAATTCTTTTATTTAACACCACACATGTCAATTTCCGGAACTGCGAATAATTTTAATTAATGAAGAGTATTATTAAAATATGTGCCTGTGTACCTTTTTCTTTTCCAGTCGACAGTCAAATGTGCAAATGGGGTTACTGTGTGCAGGAGACATCAAGAGAAGGAGGAAAACCACAGCTGTTCCCACCACCACTTCAGGTACCGCCCACTGTCATGTGTAGATTATTCAAAATGTAAATGAAACATAATATAATATTAGGGCTGTGCGATATTAGGAAAACATGCGATATGCGATAATGTTGTTGAGTGTTGCCATGGCGATATCACTTGCGATAAGTAAATAAAAACTTTATAGTGTTAATGTTTTTCTGCTTTGGATTTGCTGATAACATAGACTCCAAATGCGGACTAGTCTATACAGAAAAAAATGAAATGCAACATTTCCATTCCAACATGTTTTTTTTTTTTAAGAATTTACTTAAACAGAACCTCCCATAAAACATTTGAAGAATTGAACATTGTAGGAAAAAAATCTGAAAATAATTTTTTTAATAATTTTAAATCTTAAATAAATTTTAACATTATTTAAATTGTAATAAGTTCTCTACTAGGGGGCGGGCATAAGGCAGTAGGACTCCATCTGATTGGTCCAATATGTTGATTATGAAGAGCTTTTTTAGCTTAAGTAACATTGATGAAAAAGATGCTCTGTGGATGTTGTTGATGAAATGAATAAAATATTATAAATATTGACACAAAAGGGAAACACATTCTTTAACTAGTTAACTGATATTTAAGATGGTTTGCTCTATATGAATATGAGGAATTACTCGGACGCCGCAGATCGTTCTTCTGTGATTGGCAGTGCAACTTGTAGCAAAAGTTTTGGCTCAGGGTTCCGATTCATCAGTAGATGGTGGAATATAACTGGAGTTTGGAAGAGTGCCCATAGACTTCCATTACGTAACAATGGAGCTACATGTGACTTGAATAATTACTCTCTGTCCTCAAAGCTTTCATGTTAAGCTACGTTTCTCCAAGTTATTCTGAGATAAAACCACAATTTTACTTTCCTTGTTCATTCTTTGTGCATTTGCTGCTCTTATCTTAGTTCTGTCCACTTTCTGCCGTGACAATGCAAATTTCCCACTGTGGGACTAATAAAGCCTTATCTTATCTTATCTTATCTTATCTTATCTTATCTTATCTTATCTTATCTTATCAAAGTAAGGCACCGGCCTTTATATGTAGCAGTGACAAAAAACTTGTTGGTTATCAATAATGGTGTGCATAATGCTCTATGTTAAGTCCATCATTGTTTGTTTAATATACTTTCTACTTGTTTAAGATGTGCAGTGATAGATACTCTGCCTTGTAGTCTTGCGCTGCTACTGTGAAACAGCCTATTTAGGCTAAATGATTATGAATGATACATTCATTTGCAAAGTTATCACATCCTTTATAGGAAATACCTTTACATGTGACACTTTCTGCAAATGGCTGTGTACTTATTTACACATAGAAAATCAAGAAAACAAGTGAATTAACACAGATGCCTAAACTTTCGCATACAGCTGTATATACCCTTCTTCCGGTTCCACAGTGCTGAGGTGCTTCTTCTAGTTTCCAGAAAGATTCTGGTTTGTATCAGATCAGTTCAATAGCAGATTGCCTATTCTCTACAATGCATGTTGTCACATTTTTAACACATATTAACATATAAAAACAACATATATACTTACATAGAACTTTTAACGTATGTGTGGAATGTGAAGCCAAACTGTGGATGGGTCTGCATGGGTATTCTGACCAGTCTGTGGCAGCACAGCCCCATAAGCTGTGATGTTCACTGTGTGTTCTGGCACCTTTACTCACAGCCTGCATGAACTTTTTAAGTAGTTTGTGCTGCAGTAGCTGTGGAAAAGGTCCAGACATGCCAGCCTTCACTTTCCAATCACGACCCTGTTGCTGACCACTGCAGGAACAGCCTGGAGAAGCTCGACCCGGTCGTCTAGCCATCACAGTTTGACTCTTGTCAAAATCACTTACATCCCTATACATTTCTGTACATTCCAACACTTTAACTTTAAGAACAGGCAATTCACTTGCTTTATATTAATATATTTCAAATATATATCACTCACCTGTCATAGGTTTTAATGTTGTGGCTGATTGATTTGTGTGTGTGTGTGTATACACACCACAGGTTTTTACCACTTAGCTGTTTATTTAAAAAACTGCAGATTTTAATTCTTGTTAGGATTTGGCTGAGTGAACAACTATAAATGTAAACAGGTCAAATAAAGCAGGTTTCTTTTATGAGATGAAAGAATCTGTAACAGTGCATGTCTGACTCCTGTTAACTGTTTGTGTGGTGATGCAGAATAAAACTCTAGACTGTCCTTTAACTTTAAATTCCTTTAATGGCCACTTAATAGCTAATTAATAACCCATTGTGTAGTGGCATTTTGTGGGTCAGTATTGATGAATAATCAGTAAAATTTTCAATGGTACTAAATTGGTAAACACACAATAAATGTATTGTGTATTTTTAGGGTGTGCAAAAGTTTGTGTGCGTATATATATATATATATATATATATATATAAAAGACTGGGAAATGACTGAAATTTTTAATCGAGATTCATTGTTAAACAAAACTAAATAATTAATTAAAAAGTAGTGTATTATGCACTTTTATTTTTTAAGTACCACTATATGAACAAACGTGCAATAATACTTTAAACTAATAAGGAGCTTTGTAACAGCAGTGTTCACTTTAACACAGTTACAGTTCAAATATTTCTGTAAATCTCAACTTAAACATTTATGTAATTCAGTCAAATATAAACCGAAGCTATTTGCCACTGCAGGGCGTTCACATTTTATCTAGTTTGTTTATAGAAAAACAATTTTCTAGAGCATGGTAGGCGGAACCATTATAGCAGCTGCAGGGGGACCAACACCGTATGAAAGTCTGTGTATCAGAATGCAGAGTCATTAAAGTTCCTGTTGGTGTAATGGTCAGGCGTCCCAATACTTTTGTCCATATGATACGTGAAAACCAGCCAATAACCAGCTCCACACACTCACAAGCCCAAAAAAAGCACAGAACTTTCAAAATAATAATAAAAAAAAACCTGCATTAACACACAATAAAATAATTGTCGCCGTGAAGTAAATAATGTGTTAACGCTATGACAACACATTAACGTGCCCAGCCCTAATATATATATGTATATTTATTCTTTAAAAACCAAATGTCTACCACTGTGTAGGTCCCAGTATGGTACAGAATGAACTCCTGAATACCTCTAAAGGTATCTATCACCAAAATATTAGCAGCAGAAGTCCTACATACTCTGAGGTGGTTCCTTAATGGATCTTAAAGTAGTTTAAAGTACAGCACATCCCACAGATGCTCGGTCAGACTGAGATCTGGGGAATTTGGAGGCCAAGTGAACACCTTGAACTGTCTCTCATGTTCCTCAAACAAAACTATTTTTGTGGTGTGTCAGTATCACTTGGACTTTAATGTTGTGGCCCATCACTGTGTCATTTTTATTTCTTTAAATAGTAGCGATTGTGTTGTAAGCATGCTGTAAAAGCTTCATGCGAGTTAAATTGGCTCAAATACATTACAAATGATGTGTTTCACAGTAACACTTTATTTCCTTCGCTCTAAGGGCATGTTTCAGTGTATGTTTCAGTTCAGTTTTTAAAGGAACTCCAATGCAAGTGTGATCATGCAGCTCCTGCTTGTTGTGGCCAGTCCCAGAAAGGGGGAAGATGATGGGAGGGAGCCGGAATTGGAAACGGTGCCAGGCATCAGCCCCTCGTCCGTTTGGGCCGGCCTGCCTGCCTTTTTTCATTAGACTGATGGTTCCTAGGCCCTCGTGCACAGCGCTGCAGGATTGAAATCTGAATTGGTTTGTCCACCTCTTCTCCAAAGTCTCCTCTGCCTGCGCCTCTTCCCTGGTGCGCTGTTTGTCATTTAAATAACAAATACCCCCAGTTTTCTGATTTAGTGCGGGGCGCTGGCCTCTGATGTATATTAATATTGCTGCACAGTGCACTGTACCAGAGTCCATCATTCATTTGGATAAAAGAGGTGGAATTTAAAAACAGCCAATGCTGTGCAGGGATACAGATTGCATCCATTTATTGCGCTGACTGATGGAATGGCTGGCCAGTCCGTCCTTCACCTCCCCACGCTACCACGTTGCTTCCCATAAAACCTAAAAAAAAAAAGCCTCACCCCTGCCCCCTCAAACTCCCTGTGGGGCCAAACAGAAACTAGTTGTCCCTCATTGACCCTTTCTCCAAAACTGGTGGAGAAAATGGGTCAACTTCACCCAAAAACATGTCTGAACCACAAATTTAGAAAGTTCAAAGACCCCTTATTGTTACCGTCCTCCCTTTTATTATTTTCCCGCTCCCTTAAAACAGAATGTAACTGACAAGTGGGGCTTTTCATTTTTGAACATTCTGACCTCTCTTGGATATTTAGATGTTTAAGAAAAACAAAAATAAATAGAAAAAAGAAAATGCTGATATTTTATAAGAGAAACAATCACACTTTTCAGTTTATTGTCTAAATGAAAGAAATCATTATTATTGTATTCATATGTTTCATTTATTTTTATTTTTTATTCATACTTTTAATTCAGTTTCATTGAAATACACAATTGCTATACAATTATATTCATATAAATTGCATAAAAATGAAGGATAATCCCAAATCTGGCAGGTTGCTGTGCTGTTTGAGTGTGTGTAAGGAGTATTGTAGGAGAGCGATTTAAGGGTTAAGGGTCTTGCTCTGGATCCCAGTTGTGGTATGCTGAAGGTAGGATTCGAACCTATGACCTTTTGGTCCAGAGGCAAGAATCCTACCCACTAGGCCAGCACCCAGTGATCAGGGTTCGTAGGTTCTAAGAAATACTCTTTATACCAGAAATACTCTTTATACCAGATGGATCAGTTGCTCCAGAAAACAGTTAATCCACTTATTCTCAGGAATAAACACAATCGAGATCACGCTATCTAGCAAAAAACCCTGAGGAGCAGAAATTTAAACAGCAGCTGCAGTTAAAGCCTAAAAAACCCATGTTAGGAAGAAATCGTTACAAACTGTCCAAAAAGTCTGATCTGGAGAGCTTCCACTGCAGAAGTACACGGGTAAATAAAAGCAGTGATTTTGTCAGTTCTTCAAATAGCTTTTCAGTTGTTTTTCTTTATATTTAGTCAATTGAGCTCATACGGATTAAGATGGCTGTGATTCACTTGCTGGAACAAGTGCCATAGATCACGTCATTCATAATAATTCTATTACAAACTAAATACATAATAGTTTGCTATTATACATCAGTTAAATAAAGAACAAATACAAAACAGTAAACAAAGAAAAGGTGACGCAAAGAAACTTGGATTTTTTTAATTAAATGTGCAGCCGGGAGTTTCTTTGGTCAATCAGTAGAACCCTTCATGTTATGGATAGAGCCTTAAAACTGGAGCAGCATCAGGTTCAGTTGAGCTTCTTCAGTTTGTGCTGAAACTGAGCTGAACTGGGTTTTGTTCCATTTCAGCTCCTCTTGTTTATTGATTTCTGATCTGTTCGTTTCTCGTGAACTCCTTTTTGTGGAACCTATGTTAGTTCTTGTACCTCACAGAACCTGCCCACCAAAACATCCGTATGTTCAAAGAGGGTTCAGAATTGGTCAGAATCTGATCAAACTGATCAAGTTATCTATGGTTACCATTTTTTGTTTTCTGCACTAAAATTAGTTGCAAAGTGAGTCCTTACTTAACTTCATGTATTATTTACTTTATTATTTACTGACCACAGCTTATTGTTTATGTATCATATAGCATATATAGTGGAGTATTTTCTGTTGGGTTTTACCTTGAATATGTTATTATGTTTATATTGTTCTTGTCTGTGTTTGTGCAGTTGTAGCATTAGCAGTTTCCCCTGGAATCATTAAAGTTTTCTGAATCTGTTTGAACCTGCACTCAGCGCAGTGATACCATGAATTGCAACCAATCAGATTGTGCTGTTGGAACTGACTGGTGTTTGATATCGACTGTTGCTGCCCTAATTAGGAAGCAAAAATGACTCCCTGCAGTATAGTTGCATTCTTTTGAAGTGTGTTGTTCTTAACTGCGGTCAGTCCTGAAGTATTTGACCTGGCGTTTAAAGCTGTTGTGCTTGTCTGAATAGGAGCCGGCTCCAGCAGGTGCTACTCTCTGCTTTCCTTTGTATGCGTCCTGGCTCTGCAGTCTGTGTTGATTTCCTGAGCGTGGAGTCTGGAGTGTGTCTGTTGTGATTTATCATGCAGTGGGTGTCATCCAATGTCAGTTTCTGTGGCTGCATCTGCTCTGTATAAATCTTTACCCTGGCGTCTCTCAGGGCTGGCGCTCTCTCTGGTTATATTAGAGTCCGGGAGAGCGGCGCTTGGAAAGATATCGTCTGTTTGATTGTTTAAATGGTAATTACTTTTCTGCTCTTAATTTGTGTCTGTGCACGGAAGCGGTGCTCTTCGCGGGATCCCGGAGAGAGATGTAATCAGGCGAGTGCTACAGAGACGCTTTCCAGCGGGCGACAGTGTGATTTTCCAGTCCGTACTAAGCAGTGTTACCGGGTGACAGGATGAGGTGTCTACCAGAGTTCCTGTGGGTATTGTGCTGGTTGTACCCAGCTGTTGCTCAGACCTCTCTCTTTACCTCTTTAGCACTTAGCAGACATTGTGTTGGAGCTAGCTGTGAGAGAACTCATCAAACTGTTTGGATTGGATGAGCACTCCACTTTACAGGTTCAAATTGGCTGCCAAGAACACATCTCACTGTCACTAACCCAACAATACAAATGCAGCCGCTCCCCAAAAGTTCCCATCCAGAAGCAGCACACTTGTAGTATTGCTTATTCTACCATAGACCAGGGCTTCAGGAAAATAGTATTTATACCACAGTGCGATCGCAGTATAATTAAATATGGAAGATGATACAAATACTCCTGCTTTACTTGATCTAGAATACAAACCACGTCTTGTTTAGATCGGTTTGCCTATAGTTTGTGAAATAATTAAAAAATGCAGTGCTCATCAAGCAATCATTCACTTTATTGGTAATTAAAGTTTCGAGTCGTGGTGGTTCTAAATTAAATGACAAGCGTGCCACTGTGAAAATTAGCTGGTATATCTACAATTTGAATGCAAAATTACGACTTATTTACTAACCTGAATTAATGACCTGAAAAAATAACGTGTAAATGTTTGGACACCCTTTCAGTCAGTCTGCTATAGACTCCAAGCTCAATGGACTCATTAAGCCGTTACGTTTAAACAGTTCCAGAGCCTAATAAGTCATGTGTCCCTTCAAACCTCTCAAGATGTGCGTGCTCGGTAAAGTCATGGGTGCATCTAAGCAGTAGACCGACAGTCTGAAACTAAAGGTAAGACTAAAAGATATCTAGTAATCTTTGTAATCTTTGTAATTTTCTCTGTTTAAAATGTAAACTAGAAGTGGAAGTTAATTTGAACTGCTGAAATCAACACACCGTCTGGAGAAGCACGGAAAAACCTCTGAACAAACAGCCTGGTGAGGTGTGCAGAGCTAAATCCCCAAGAACTGCCAGGAACCAACAGGAAGATTAGGCTTGTGATGCACTGGCTGACTCTGCAGTTTCATTAAACAAACATCGTTTACACAGAAAAGTCATCAGAGGGAAATCAGTTTGATCTCATCACACAAGTTTGAAGATTGCAGAGCTACACTGAGATGATCCAAGGTCTTTATCGAAGCATGTTCTGTGGTCTAATGTAACAGAAATGTAACTCTTTGATTAGTCACCAAAGGTATGTTTGGACAAAAAAGAGAAAAGAACATATTATTGAGGCAGCTGGTGGCATAGTGGTTAGGGAGTTGCCCCTGCAGTCAGAAGGTTGTGGGTTCAAATCCCAGTACTGCTAGTGTAATCCCTGAGGGACCCTTGAGTAAGGCACCGTCCCCACACACTTGTTGGTGGCAGCCCCCTGCTTCACTTGGTGAATGGGCTAAATGCAGAGAAAAAATTTCACAGTGTTCACATTGTGTGCTGTGGTGTGTTCACGCCTGACTATAAGGGGCCTCTTTACTTTACTTTTAAAATGTATTTTAATTAATGAACACCTTGCCATCTGTTGAGGTGAAGATCTGCTTTGGGGCTGTGAAATGTTGTGAGGACAGAGGAAAGAAAGGATTCTAGTGAATATTAACAAATCCTGGAAACTGATCTGCCACTGTCTGAAGAAACTGAAGAAGGAAAGAGGTTGGATATTACAAGAAGACAAAGATCTGAAACATTCACAGTCTACAGTGTAAGAAGAACATGGGAAACCTCATCATCTAACCAGCAAGGGTTTACCTTAGTGTTGGCACGCAGAGCACCGTGCCAGCTTCCATTTCTATTTTTGGGCTTTCATTTGAGGATGTGTCTCTCTCTCTCTCTTTCTGTCTTTGTCTATCTCTGTCTCTTTCTCTGTCTCTCTCTCTGTCTCTCTGTTTGTTTTTTTCTGTGCTACCCTACTCTACCTTTCCTCTACCTGTCTTCTTTTACCCTTCTCTCATTTCTCCAACTCCATCTCTCCCTTTTCCTCCTCAACTTTTTTACCCTCTCTCTCTCTCTCTCTCACTCTGTCTCTGTCTCTCTCTCTGTCTCT
>JBBPCY010000001.1:28875129-28885308 GCA_037974405.1 Brachyalestes nurse | reverse complement strand
CTCCTTTCCCCTCTCCACTCTCCTCTCTCCTCTCCTCTCCTCTCCTCTCTGTTTTCCTCTCTCCTCGCTTTTTTCCTCTCTCCTCCCTCCTTTCCTCTCTTCTTGCCTTTACTCTCTCCTCTCTCCTCTCCTCTCTCCGCTCTCCTTTGTTGTCCTCCCTCCTCTCCTCCCTTCTGTCCTCTCCTTTCCTCTCTCCACTCTCCTCCTCTCCTCTCTCCTCTCCTCTCTCCACTCTCCTCGCCTCTCCTCTCTCCTCTCTCCATTCTTCTCTCCTCTCTTCTGTCCTCTCCTCTCCTGTCCTCTCCTCCCGTCTTCTGGCTCTTTTATCCAGCACAGATCATGAGAGCACTTTGCTTGCATGTTGGCACACAATCATTCATAAAGCCATTATGAATACTGCATAGTGTGATAAGGCCTGTAATGTCTGATACACATTGAGCAGGTCTAGTGATAAATACCAGCATTAGCACCTGAGAAAGGATTTGTGAGAGCCACTCAATCATAACCATCATGCTTCTATTCAGCAGCGCTGGTCACACTGTAAAAAGAGGGAATCTTATGGTAGTTTAGGCTTTTATTAAAGCTTAAGTCATTTATTCGACTCACTTACTTGCATAGACCAAGCAGTGCATTTCTAATTGAATTTTTTTTGCAAAGATTATTTAGTAATTAGCAATTTGTATCAGACGTTCTTAGTAATGGCCTCTGGTTGAATTGTGAATGGCAGTATTTTTCTGCAAGAGATTAAAAGTAACTTTACATGATTTACATTGACTGGTTGCTTAAAACCTCAGTTTTATAAATGATTATATAAACAAGTGGCCCAGAGATTGCAGTGCTGGTTGCTTCAGTGAGCAGCATCAAGTGGTTTTCCATGTGCAGCGTCTGTCTTCCTCCACCCTCTCGAGTGGATGCTGCCTTGCTATATACGGTAGGCCGCACAAAGGGCTAATCATTAAATAGCCATTCAGTCCTATTCATTTAAGTGCATGAATCAGAGGCCTCATTACTGTCAATGTGTAATTAGCTGATTAATAAACAGGGGAAGGGCAGGATTGCAGGAAGAGCTTGTGAAATAATTGTTTTTTGAGAGCGTGAACACAAGGGGCCATTAAGACATTCAAATATTTTCATTTAAGCCAGATCATTACTTTACAGAATGTCTACATCTTCTGTTTGTGTACAGTGTATTCTTTGTTGCTGGAAGTTCTCATTACACTCATGCCTTAATGCTTAGGGGGGAGAAATGACAACGTGCCATTACCTAATACTTGCAAAATGTGACAAATGTTTAGTTTCCCTTGCCGAATGCATTTGTATCTACCCAGAAATGCTATAAAGCCATTTTAAAAGATTCTAATGAGTTTTCCCAAGCACAATTTTAGAGTCTTGACCTTTTCCTAAATATCTGAAGGTCAAGTGTTTCTCATGGCCGTGTGGTTTCTGAATGTGTAAACCCAAGCCTCTGCATTCAGCCTCGAATACCTCAAGTGCTTTTGTTTGGGTTAAGCGCGCCTCACGGTTAGCCATCATTCCCTCCAGAAATATTAATCAATGATCCTGCCTTCCTCCCCGCGCCGGATCAGTTTGGAGGGGAAGTCATTTGGAAAGAGGCACAAGCAGATATAATGGGAACTAGCAAAAGCACATGCCAGTGACGGCTGTACTGCCTAATCCTGTGAGACAGCCCAGAGCCACAATGTCAGTTTTAGTTCCCTCTCGAGTCCTCTAACCTGGGACCTCATCTCAAAATGGCTGTGTAACCTGAACAAACTTCTGAAGCGACCGACAAAGACAGCGCACTCTAAGTGATGTTTTTTATTTTGGAACGTGCGGCCTCCCGCATCTCTGATCAGCTTTTAGGTCAGGCAGTTGGTCGTGTCATGATGAATGCTGCATGCAGGAGCAGTAGTGTGGGACTCAGGGAAAGATAAATAAACGGCCCATTTTCCTCGTTGAGTAAACGTATAAAACATGGCTGGTGTGTGTGTGTTCAATAACGAGCTTTTCTTATTGTTTGTGTTATTGGGTTCATTTTGATGCATCATGAACATTTGAAGCTTTTTAATGGAAACTACAGGCTTAATGTGTGTCAGCAACTCATACACTGACGTGCTGTTTGCTAACCAAATTGTTTACCCTACTGTGTTTTTGGTGGCTCATTCGAGGATGTATGTAAAGTCATTATACGCATCCATACGAAAAAGTCATTTATTGACTATAAGCTCTCCTGACAGAAATGACTCACTTCCATCATTTCTTTTCTGATACTGAGTTATGCCTCCATCTGCCCTAATAGCAGCACCAGAAGTAAGGATCAGAGTTGAAGTCCTGGTCAAATCACGTGCTTTGTTGATTTTCTAAGTGAAAATAAATATGCGTAATTCAATTAGAATACACGTCAGTTTATTTTTACGGCACATTGACCCAAATATTTGATAATTTAATAATAAAATGTGGCCCATGCAAAAGTAATAACACATTTTTTAAAAATAAAATCAATGTTAAATCAATCAAGTTGTGCACGTAACTACCAGAACAATGCCAAATGAAGGATGTTGGGCTTATTTCAAAATCAGCAAAACATTTAATTTATCCAGGGTCGTCCAAAATTTGGCGTAACACCGTATACTTGTCTCTTCATTAGTCTCTGTTCCTGTCCATTTTAGCTCACGCTTCCACTACCTTTATGTAATAATAATAATAATAATAATAATAAATTATGGTGTAATCAAACCATGTCATGAGTTGTCATTACAGATTAGGCCCAGTAATGTAACAGTGTCATGTTACCATTACTGTTACTATTGCTGTCTTTGATGTCATAAGCATTCATACCAAATGCTAATTGAAGATCATGAGATCAAACATTGTAATATCTCACAACTCATGACAGCGTATGGCATTCTCCATGACGTGTTTCGGCATGGTTACGTCACTATTTTGTGGAAGGTTTCAAGAAAAGGTATGTCTGTGTGTGACTGGTTGCTATTTTTTATGTACAGTACAGGAGGTCCTCGAGTTACGACACAGATCTGTTCCTTCCACAGTGATGTAACCCGAATTTTGGTGTTAGTTGAAACAAACCCTAGCCTAAGTGACTTAGCGATCCTAACACAGTTGTAAAACCATACAAAGAACTAAGCCACAGAAAAAGGAAAAACTCCCTCACTCATACCCCACGTTACTGCGTATTCTTCCACCCCCTGTATATACTTTTTAATATACAGTATATTTAAACTTCACAGGGCCAGCTAACGACACTTCTTTCCTTTTCACAGCTTATCTCCCCTTTCGAAAGGACGCAAGGCGAGAAGATGATGACCAAGGCTTCATGAAGGCCCCCTCCACTGGAGGAGAATGTTCTGGCCCTCTGCCCTCCACCTCACGGACACATTGCTTTATCAAGCCTGGGACTTCGTTTAGCAGCCATGGGGAACACGAGGACGACTGACAAAGACGCTAACGTTGGCTGCCCACTTCTTGGGTACAGAGAGACCTGCGCTAGAACACGGAGAGGAATGTGTGAATCAGTGCCGCGAGTGTACAGGAGGATCCTTCAGAACACAAACCTCCTGCGTGAATCCCCGTTGTGAATTAGTCCAAAGCTGCCATTTTACAGACAAAAAATGCTAATGCAATCAAGCCTGTTAATCACCTTTGGCCATTTTCTCAAGGAGGAGGGCTTGTTTAAGAGCTGTCCCCATTTGTGGGTCAAGATGTTAGCCCAAGGCAGCTCCTGTTTTTAATCCTCAAGTCATCAGCCCACCTGCTACCTGATCCTGCTACTACCTTTTGTATGCAAAAGTTTGAACACCCCTAGTCAGATGACATGTTTTGTTGATTTTCTAGGCGAAGAAGTACACATCCTCTACAGAGAATACACTTAAATATTGCATGTAATATCATTATGTCTAATGTATCATTTATATCTTTTAATATATAATGTCTGATATAATCAGATCAAGTCAAGTTGACCTGCACAACCTACGACAAAAGTAAAACAAGACAGTTAACAGTGCAACATACATTCCTTTAGGAGGACAGCCATAATGTAAAAAATGGCCCATGCCACATTTTAACTTAATTTTTTTATTCAGTAATAAACAGTAATGATGTATTGAAAGGTGCAGAAATGTGTTCCGTGTTGAGGCTGTTTCTCCTCAGCATAACATGTCTATTGGGGTCCCCAAACCTTTGCATACAGCTGTACATTCACAGACCACCTTTGCCGTCCTGGTAGTAGAGGCTTGCGTTTTTAGAGGTGTTTTTTTAGTACCTTTGTCTATTAGCGAAATCAGTCCGTAGAAGCTAATTTTGTGGCATCGCGTGCCTCATGCTGGGACAAAGTTCAGAGGAGTGCCCACCGAAAGTACGGCTCAAAAACACAGGCCCCCTATTAGCATGGATATGAAACGCTAGAGTGCTCTAAAAACACTCATTAGCACAACAGAGTGAGTGTGTGTTTCTGCGCCCTCCAGGGCTTGTGCACCCCCCCCTTCATTCTCCACATTCAAATGTTCCCACATGAAAGTTTTGTGCAGCCCAGTGCTTGTTCAAACGTGCATTTTAATTGTAAAGTAGTGTGCGGCTTGGTGCTGGACGGTGGGCGGGACTGAGTACCTGGGAGCTGATGTAGTTGTGTCATGTTAGCATGAGTTTGTGTATTTTAATTGTGAGCATGGAGTTGTTGTAAACGTGTTACGGCCTGCCTGAGAAGTCCCCGTATCCTTACGCTTATGCCTCGGTTACTCAGAGCCAGTTGCTTGGTAGAGCCCATTTGTAGTCACTTAAAACAGCAGACGTTAAGGTTTTAGGAATACGCAGCGCGCTACAGGGTGCTTGACATTTATAAACGGACCTGTGTGGGCCTGCAGACAGCTGTAGTAACCGCCGAGTCCCTGTTTTCCATCTTCATGACCAGCTGCCTTTGTGATGCGGAGGAATTGACAGATAGGTTGGTATATTTTCTTATCACGTTTTTGTCAATCGTCAAAGCGATTGCCTCACCTGCCTCCGGCTGTAATTAGTTGTTACCATGACAACGTCACTCGATGAGCCCCTCCTCCCTCAGCCCGTTTGGCCCCAAATGAGTTTTGTCATCGGGGCAGGAAGTAAACGGGGGGAGGGCGAGGGGGGGGTGCGTGCGCCCAGTCAATCGCCACAGCTACAGTTAAGGAATCCAGTGGGTTGATGCTGCTCATATTTCATCCTTGGTAAAGATTACCTGTCAGCCCCAGAGGAGATGTATTGATCTGTTTTTCCTTTTTTTCTGCCAGCAATCACCTGACAAAGACACCTAGGAGTACGGGAGTGAGTGATGCCCGTTCACGTCTCCACCCCAGTGTGGTGGATTGGGGCTTTCCAGTGACCACTCACACCGGATGATAATGCCGTCATAAACTCTGCGTGAACTTACGCATCAAGTCAGGACCAGCATGCCGACTCTAGTCCTCACTGGAGCCATTTGGTCCTAGACTCTCATTTCTTACTCTAGGTAATTGGCTCAGAAGTGGCAAGAGTTGTGATGAAGGGAGTTGTCTGAGATATGCGTCACTATCTTGTTTCAAAGAGCCAGACGTGAATTTGGTGCATTTTAACCCTTAGAAGTCTTGAGTTATTGCTCTGTTGTTTAGTAACCTACTTAATTACCTAGCGGGTTACATAAATGACATTTAACTTCAGTTTACATTCTGTATCAACAGGTTTGAGTCTTCTGACTTTGGCTTCTATCTCAAACAATGGAAAAAAACTCTGGTCACACTAAGCATTCTTTCCCAGCAGCAAAAGCATGTTTTACCTCTAATTCTTCTAATTTCCTTTTTAAATATGCACTTAGTAAATTGTCATTGGTAGCAGCCAGAGAGCCTAAAGTTAGGAGAACTGCCACTTGCAGGTTGGTCAGATGCTAAAAGGCGCTCATGAGCCAGTATAAAACGAATGGGTTCATATGGAGCTTTTATTCAAAACTGTCGCTGGTAAATGATGATTTTTATACTGAAAAATGTACTCGTTTACTCAGCACAGAACAGTATAACATAATTTAACACTGCTGTGGTGTTGTAAGCCTCCGCTCAGCTCCAGTAACACGACTTTGTAACAATGACTTATGTACATTTATGACAGCAGCCAATGAGCTAGAATGCCAGAATGCCAACCAGTCAGCAGTTTATAGACAAAATCTTACGGGCAGACTCTAGTGTTTGTCAGTCATCTTTTGGGAAAATGAGAACAGAAGTTGGTCAGGATCTTCACCTGTTTGTATGTGTATACATAATTTTATGTTAGTAAAATGTAGTGTTAACTAGAAAGAAAAGATTCCTCGCTAAACAAGGTTCAGCCAGACCACTTTAGGCTTTGCTGTATTAAAAATAAGATTAAATTATTCATCACAGTTATTTACATGCCGATGAATCATCAGCAAACAACATAATTATGACTGGCCTGACTCTGAAATGTATCATCAGTCATAACTGTGACTTCTAAGGGTTAATGGTATGTTCAGGAAGTCCGTTCAGGGTAAGAAAGACATTTCTCTTATTGTATTGTTAGAAATGGCTTAATAGGTCCTGGTCCCAGGTGAAGTAACTACATCACACCTCATACAAAGCCCTCGATTTCACTTAAAAGCACTGAAACCAGTATGCATTGAAAACACACTGTTGCATGTTGTACAGAGCTTTGTGCTTAAACTTGTGGGTAATGTTTGGCAGCTTGATCTCATTGTTTGCTCTTTGAAGTACTACACACCAGCAAGTCACTTTATTATCTACACCCACTTTGTATCTACACTCATTGTCCATTTAATGAGCTCCACTGACCAGATCATTGTACTTTGTAGTTTACAGGTACAGACCGTAATCCATCTGTTTCTCTTCATCATTTGTTACTCCTCTTTACCCTGTTCATCAATGATCGGAACCCCACAGGGCCAACAGGTGAACAAGTATCTTGGGTTGTGGATCTTTCTCACTGACCTGAAAGTGTGTTTGTGTGTGTGTGAGTGGATCACTTATAGCTGTGCTGCTGCAGTTTTAAATTGCTGGACTGAGAACCAAAAATAACCAGCCAGCAGTGTCCTGTGGCAAGAAACTGACCAATGCTGAGGAATTAGCGGCCGGCAACACAAACTGTGCAGCATCAAATGAATCATCATCAGTAAATTTACACCTGCAAGCTGGGCCAGCAGAGTAGGTGTGTCTGATAGACTGGACAGTGATTGAACACGTTTTTTTTTTTTTAAACTTTAGCAAAACTACTATGTTATCCACTCTGTGCAACACACACACACACACACTCATAAGCCACTACCACATCAGTGTAACTGCTGTGCTAAGAATGATGTACTCATCTAATTTCTGCTCACTGGTGCTGCTTCGAGGGTCCTGATCACTGATGAAGGGCTTAAAGGAGGTCTAACAAATGATGCAGAGACATAGATGGACTACAGTCTGTAACTGTGTACTATAAAGTGCATTTATATGGTCAGTGGAGGCGATAAAATGGACAGTGAGCGTAGATACATGGTAGGCAGACCTAATGAAGTGGAGAGTTGGTGTATACTATAATAACCTATAGAGAAATACACTGAACTGTGAGTTTATTTGGTGTAGCTGAACGCACTGGCCATTTTATCTGGTATACCTACCATGTAGGCGCACTTAGCGGGCTACTGTATAGTTATTGTCCATCCATCGTTGAAAAAGGACCCTATAGGACCACTGCTGACCAGGTGGTCCTATAGGGAGGTGGATCATTCTTTGCACAGCAGTGATACACAATATGGACAGAAGTATTGCTGAACGCATGCCGTTGTCCAAAATGTCTTGGTGTGCTGAAGCATTAAGATTTACCTTCACTGGAAGTAAGGGTGGAAAAAATAGGTGTGTCCCAGTACTTATGCCCATATAGTGTGCATACATGACACTGGGCATTAAAGTGTGTCTGACACTGGTGTGAGTGTATTGTGGGGTTTTAGAGTGTCACTTGAGTGTCACTGCAGGGCTGAGAATAGTTCACTCCCAGCCGTGGTCCCAAATAATGCCTGAAAAATGACATGTGATGGGTGTATCTAATAAAGTGGCAACTCTGTAGTTCGAATCTCTTGATCCGTCCTCAAAATGAATATCCAGCTCTGTGGATGAAAATGTGCTCTATGTTAATATTTGACATGTCATTGTATAGAGAATATAATGAAGACCCAAGTATGATGGACTTTGAATCTAACAGCTGGAGAACTGTCCTCATGTTACGAGTGGAAAGTTGTGTGCTTCACTGAAACATGTTCATATCCGCTTGGGCAGCTATTTATTAAGGTATTGAATATGAAGCAACAATATGTCATGTTAGTACAGTGTGTGTATAGTGATGGACTTGCATGTTCAGAGTACTCATAACAAAACCGGTCGATAGATTTAGAACACATGCTAAGCTTGAGTTAAATATCTGTACAAGTTAATAACGACTGCAGAGATGGAGACGTTCAGAACTTTTGCGTAACCCGACAGTATTATAGCACAAAAATGTGGAACTTGCTTGTCTTCAGTATGTTGAACTGATAGAGTGGACAGTGATTGAACACGTTTTTAAAAAAACTCTAGCAAAACTACTATATGTTAACTACTACTTGTCATCAGTCAGTGTATTGAATTTCATTTTGGCTGTTGGGAAAGACCTCCATGTAGTGGTTAGTATTTGTATGCCCATTGTGCTTTTCATTTTTGGCCTATAACGTGAAGAATGTGAAATGAAGAATAAAAGCATTATTGGAGGATAATTGTTACCTTCATTTTATTGTTGGTTTTGTTTTGTAAAGGTTCTTCACACACACACACCGCATCTACAAAATGTTTTTTTTGAGAACTAAAATTGTTCTTCTTTGGCAAAGAACCCTTGTTTTAGTGTGGTACGAGGTTTTGTACTGGTTTAAAGGCTCTTGAAAACTGATAAAGAATCTTTACTTCATATGTATATTATAAAGGTTAACATTCACAAAAATGATCTCCATCCAGGTTCCAGGTTCTTCAGGGAACCAAAAAGTGCTTCTATGGCATCTACACTTGTTTTAAAAGGAGTACAGAACTGCTGTAAATTATCAGGACCTTCTGTCCTAAATACATTAACTGTCCAGCATGTCTGTGTCTTTCAGGCCATTTGATCTGTTTTTGATCTGTAGGACCTGCCCTTCAGTTTGGGCCGTTAGTCAGACTAGCACTCCGTCCATGAAGTGCGGGTGGATCATTCTGCGCTCTGCAGTTCGTCCTTCTGTTATGAGGTAAGAGTACCTTTCCTGTGCCTTTTAAATTGCTCTGACAGACAGATGACTCCAGGCTTGTGGCCTAAACTCAATCATTAGGTGGCTCTTGGTTAATCTCCTGGCCTGGACGACCACTAGAGAGGTCCGCCGCCCCTTTCGCCTCGCGCCGAGAGCCGGCAATTCTCTGCTTACCGTCCGTCCCGAGTTACAAATCACATCTTCAGATGTCTGCCGCTCTGGCCGTTTCTCCCTCCCCGCTTTGCTTTTCTCCTCCGGAAGATTGATGGAGAGATGGAGGAAAAATCAATGCTTTCCTGCAGCGGCAGCGAACAAGCTTTGTCATGTTTAAGAGTAGCTGATGTGCAGGCGCGGCTTTTTCCTGGATCTCCATCGCCTCGTGCCCAGCTGAGCGAAAGTGGCATGGAGAAACAGACATGACAGAGTGGCCTGCTTTGATTCACTCTAATCTCTGGATCTCTCTCTCTCTCTCATCCTCCCTGTCTTACTGACACCCGTGACCGCTCAGTTCTTAAATCGTAGTGAGGTCATGACAACCAGATGTTCTCGATGTATTGCAAAATCTAAATGAAAATAAACTTTAATGTATTTTCTATATAATACATTTTTCGCTAACACTTACTGAGGGCCGTGTTTATAAAGCTGCATGACACTTCCATAAGCCTTTCAAATCTCTGTATACACCTTTAAAAGTTTGATGTTTGTTTAAATATATATATTTTTGACGTGTTTTTTATTGCTTAGTTCTAGTCTTTAATTTTCTCTTTAATTTGTTGTTACTATATCGCACTATATTGTCTCACAGATGTTTATGGGGCTCATTTCACTACATACAGACGTGGACAAAATTGTTGGTACCCCTGAAATTTTTCCAGAAAATCAAGTATTTCTCACAGAAAAGTATT
>JBBPCY010000001.1:28805705-28827306 GCA_037974405.1 Brachyalestes nurse | reverse complement strand
GAGTTTGTTTCGCGGCACACACCGGGGATGAAGGGTGGTTTGTTTCACCAAA
The DNA here is from genome assembly GCA_037974405.1 of Brachyalestes nurse. Classification (NCBI taxonomy): domain Eukaryota; kingdom Metazoa; phylum Chordata; class Actinopteri; order Characiformes; family Alestidae; genus Brachyalestes; species Brachyalestes nurse. The sequence continues at coordinate 28,827,254 of JBBPCY010000001.1, read as the reverse complement.
AATATTGACCAGGAGCCGCCACTGCAGTGGATGAATGATTGACAGAAAGACCAGTGGACTTTTTCAAATCTGAAGCAAGAATGGAGCTTGCTTTTCTCTTCACTCTCAAAGATGAAAGCTTTAAGCGCTGTTTATCTGATGGGGACAGTTCTGGTGGTCTACCAGTGGATGTATGCTTGTTGGTTTTCTTTCTTTATCTTTTATCATCTGTACTTCAATTTTGGAAACTCCTGATTGGTTTTATGACTGGAAGGACTATAGGAAGCAGTATGGCACTCAAAAGTAATGACTGGACCAGTTCTATATGATGGAGATTTGTGAGGTTTAAGAGACCAGAATTCTTTTTATTTTTTTGTTTTTTTCATTCGTTTTTCAGATTATTGTTATAAGGGATGGATCAGATTTAATAGGAGGAGACAAATCAATTAGAAGCTGGGTCCAAACTAACTACATCATAACTAAACAAGCTAGCAGAGGAAGTAGGACTGAGAATTGCCTTCAGTGCACAACTGGTGTACTTAAGCACTGATGTACGTCGCTTTGAATAAGACCGTCTACTAAATGCCGTAATTGTAATTGTGAGTGGCAAGAGTGGCATCGTTTGAAATGATGTCCTATAAACAGCTTGGAAGACTGGATTTACATGTGAGAAAATTGGGCAAATACACCATGGCTGTGTGTCATATTTTTATTAGTTTTTAGGTTTGAGTGTATTTATGGCCGAATTTTCTGCTTTTCACCGTCCAAGTAAATCTCAGCCACAAATTTAATTTCAATCACAAATTTAAATTAATCAGTCCACAAAACTTCACATCTGAATGTTCTGACACAATGGTTTTCAACCTTGGTCCTTAAGACCATCCACCTCTGCACATTTTGGTGTTTTCCATGTCTCAGCACACGTGATCCATCTCGTCAACTAGTCAAGAAGACTTTCTTGGGTTAATGTGGGTGTGTGAAGAGATTAAAGGGGTCTTCATAAAACACTCTGGCCTGTTGCTCTGGATGCCAAGGCCAAATAAGGCCCCTACGTATGTGTTGTTAATGAAAGTAGGGTGAGGTCTGTTTGTATATTCATGACACATGACAGTGTGAACAGACGTCTGTGAGGTGTCACAGATGCCCTGGTATTTCACCCTTATAAAGGCTTTATAAATGATTTATAATCAGGTTGTTAATTAGGTTGTAGACAGTTTATAAATAATTAATAAGCAGCTATAAACAAGTTCTAACAGTTGTCTTACACTGACACAGGATCTTGCTGATTGCTGAATCTATCTCGTCTCTTTCTCGGGCAGAATGTTAAACTGTCAGCTTCATCAGCTTTTTCTTAACATGCTACTATCATTAAAACATCAGAACTTACTGTTATAAGTTGTTTATAACTGCTTATTGATGACTAACAACCTGATTATCAAGACCTCTTTTAGGGCAGTCCTATTGTAAAGTTATGTGCGATTAATTTCATAGTCTGAGCTTCAGTGAATAGCAGGAGAAGTGAACAGCCAATAAGAGCATGAGAAAACTAACCAAACTAACTAAAACAATTAGAAACATTGCAAAATCCATGAATATTGACCAAGGCTGCTGCTCATCAGTGGTAAGATGAGGTCTGGAGTTAATATTCCTGGCAGCTTTCTCCTCTGTGCTACCAGTGGCCACTTGAATACAGAGGGGACTGCAGGGCTTTAGAAAGGACACAAGTCTCTGCTTGAAAACGACTGAAAAGGATTTTTCAAACAACAACCACAGCAAGTTTCTCTAACTCTGGTTTGGCATCATTGCCTTTTCGGCACAGATCTCCTCAGGTGGAAGATCGTAAGACCCTCTTTGATTGCTTATGTCATAAATGCACTGCAGTGTTGACATATTACAGCTAACAGGTGATAAAGGATTGTTACGTGAGCAATATAAGTCTTATAATTGGTTGACTGTTAGCTAGCATTATGCTGAATTATGGGGGAGGGGGAGGCCACTTATGCTCTATAGTCCCACAGATGGCTGTGGCATCACTGGGGTTCAAATGAGAGTGAGTGTTTAAAAAAACGAAAAGCTGTGAATGTTCCTCAGGTAAATCTGGCTTAAATTATTGGATTATTGTCCTTTCATTTGGCTGTGTGGTAATGGCTCAATGATAAACATTGCAGTATATGGATTTGCTGTCAGATCCCATGAAGGAGACATCCTCATCTCGCCTCTGGACCCACCTCTCACATATCCCAGCAGATACAGAGGAACAGAGAGAAAGACAGAGAGAGAGAGACAGAAAGAGAGAGAAGGAAAGAGGGCAAGAGAGCATCAAGGATGGATTAAGGAGGAGGAGGTTATGTTATGTCTAGTAGTGGCACTGCACATCTACTCCAAAGTCCATTCAAAGATTTCAAAAACCACTTAGAGTCGCCTGTCCATTTTGTTTAACCGAGTAACTCTACAGGATGAGGTGAAGCAACATACCAACCTGGAGCAAGCTGGGTGAGCGCAAGAAATCTTCCAAATGAAATTTGGGGCCAGAGAGGATTGAGAGGAGTGGACAGAGGAATGAGTTTAGAGGAGAGCCCGGTGTCTGATTCGGTTTGAGCGCTGGAAAGAAAAATGTTTGGGTTTTGAATTATGCAATGTTCAAAGGGGCAGGTTTAGATTAATGCTTGATTCTTTTTGATCTGAGAACATGCTTTAGCAGAGCTCCTCTGCTGTCTATCCACTCCAAATGTGAGTGACTTTAACTCAGTTTGCCATTATGTCATAATTCGTTTAAGGGAGCAGCGTACAGGCGGAGGGCAAAAAAATAATTAGGTATACTGCTTTTTAAAGCAAGCCCATATAAACAGGAGCCGTACGAATCCATCAAAACTGATGGAAACTGCGTGTATCAAATACTACGTTCGGTAAAATTCGGGCCTGTGAAATATGACTAGCAAATTATTTCATATCTAAGTCACTGATTTTAACGATTATGGAAATTGCCCCCGTTGTTTAATTACCAAACTTGAAGTGACCAATTAGTGGTGTAGTTCATTTCTTCACCTTACTGGGTGGTGGAGCCTACTGGGTAGGACACTTGCCTCTGGACCAAGAGGTCATGGGTTCGAATCCTACCTACAGCATACCACCACTGGGTTCCTGAGTAATACCCTTAACCCCAAGTTGCTCCAGGGAGGCTGTAGTTAGGGAATGGAAGTCGCTTTGGATCAAAGCATCTGCTAAATGTAAGTGTTTTTTATTTCACATTAACTTGTGGGACTGAATCGATGTGTAAAATCAGTTTATTAGGCTTTCCTTTCACAATCATCACTGAAATGAACCAGTGATCAGACATGCTTACGTATAAGCACTTGCAAACAGACATAAAACCGCTCATAGACTTTACACACCACTGAGTATGCACACACTTTTAGAGCCTTCAGCTAACTGAGTGTCCCATAAAATGTAAAACAGCCATACAGTCTTATGCAAACATATTAACACCTCTGTAAAATTACATGTTTTGTTAATTTTCTAGGTGAAAATAAGTCAGTACATTCTCTGCAACAAACTCAAACATGACATATTTCTGCAAAAATTAGTCCATGGTTTCTGTTTAAAGTAAACTGGCCCTTATAGTCAGCATACCTTTCTCTGCATTTAAACCATTTAACTCATTCACCAAGTGAAGCAGGGGGCTGCCACCAATGAGAGACGCCCGGGGAGCAGTGTGTGGGGACGGTAACTTGCTCAAGGGTACCCCAGTGGTGCCACTGGGATTCTAACTAACAACCTAACAACCTTCTGATCACAGGAGCAACTCCCTAACCACTAAACCACCAGCCTCCCTTTTTTACTTTTTGGAAAAATAAAATGTAAAACATGTGCCATAACTTTTGCACAGGCCACTTTTGCAGATGCTTATTTTTCCAGATTTACCAATTAATAAATAATTGCGCATTAAAGTGTGCAGAAATGTGTTATTTTCTTTCCAAAAATGTGTCTGGGTAGATTCCTTTGGAGAACTATGCTGTGTGGCTTTGGCAAATCACTGCATTAGTGCTTATCTGTCCACCACAATATTCCCATTTAGATACATGCCTTCTTTCTTTCTTTTCAAGCTTGCATGTGTGATATACCCCCTATGGAAAAGGATGAATAACTAATAATATACGAATTTGCATTAATAAATAGACACAGTCCTCTTTAACTTTCAGTTCTTGTGAAACAGAGCGCCCTCTAGTGGAGGCAATGGCAACTGCTGAAATGAGCCTAAATGACTCCAACATGCTTCCAAGCAACAGAATTCACACTGAGGGCCTTCAGTCAGGAAAAAAAAATGATCAAAACTAATGTTTTTAGTTAAGTCTGAGAATAGACAGACTGCCATTCACTTGACTGTCATTGGAGGATACAATGATGAATACATTGTACAGAAATAAATGTATTAAATAAAATAAATAAGACCTGGTGCCATATGTTGTTTAGCTACAGGATTATGTATTAATTCATCTTAAGATGATTCAACATTTATTAACGATTCAGTAACGTCTAAGAAATTACTATTGTAAGCGTATAATTAAAGTGTGGCCCACATACAGGGTCCAAACAATTAAAGACCTTAAAGGAAAATTCCACTAATTTTTCACATTTTTGCATAATTAAATGGTTAAAGTGTAAACAAAGTCACCCAGTTAATGTGAAATGTTTCATTCTAGGGTAACATGAAGAGTCAGAATTCACGGTGGTGGTGAATGAAACCGGCTGGCAAAGTTTAATCCCTCATACAAAGTTATTATATGAAATGGTTATGAATACATTGATACTTGAGACATGGCTTTTGCAATAGTGCAGGTTTTACATCTTATTTTTTTATTTGGGTGTTGTGTGACAAAATAGTCTCTGAAGAATTTATTTTCAGATATGACACTATTAACCACACCACTATTAATTTAACTATGGCTAAAAACTCACACGTGGGCTCATTGGTGGGTCTAGATAGTAAATAAAATGGTTGTAATGTGTTATGACATCTGGTTTCATTCACCACCACTTAAAAGACATCTGAACACTGAACAACTTCGCATCAAACCCACTCTGAATGATTTTCTTTAGTTTTTATTGGATTTATTTAGACCTTATATTTAACGTTGTTCTCGTCGTCGTATCTCTGTGTGTCTGTGCAGCAGTTTCCTCTAGGATCAGTATAGTTTTCTGAATCTAATTGACTGAAATGTGCAGAAATGTTGAAAAATTGGTAGAATTAACCTTTCCAGTTCTCTTTGCTTAGCCAAAATTGAAAAATATAATACAGTCCTACTACTGAGGGTCACAAAACAGTGATGAAAAGGACATCAGTGAAGTTTATGAGGCGAATAAAAACATAAATCCATGAATAGAAAGAAACTGAACAACTTTCAGACTGGTCTCAGGCTGGCCTGGGGGCCAAACTTCAGCCTGACCACATGATCTGGGCTCACCTAGCCTCAGACTGATGGCTCCTTATTTATTCATCAACGGCGGACTGGAATCAACCTTTCCTTCTCTCTCTCTGTCTCTCTCTTTTCCTTTTGGTTCAGGATTGAGTCTTGTTTGCAGGAGGGGAGGAGGAGGAAGAGGAGTACTGAACTTCTGTTACTTTAAGGTTTTTACTGGTGAGTTTTTTCAGAACTTGGTTCAGGAATGAGACAGAAAACTCTTGTTTACTGGGACCTGGTTCGAGTGTGGTGATGACCAGGAGAGGAGGAGGAGGAGGAGGACTTAGTGGAAGAGAGACAAGCAGTACTGAACTACTGTCAGTCTGGGGTTTTTACTGGTGAGTTTTTTTTTTCTTAAAAAGAAAAAAATGAAAGTTGGAGCAGTGGAGAGGCTCGGAGGGATGGAGTGAGTGAGGGAGAGCTGGAGGAGGAGGAGGAGGAGGAGGAGGGGTGGACCGAGCGGAGAGCGCGTCCAGGTACAGAGCACTCAGGCAGGGGAAGCTGAAGACACCTCTCCTCCCGCAGACGCACGCGAGGGAGCTCGAGATGACCCGCGTGCGCGAGCAGGTAGAGTCACAGACCCTCTCCTCCTCTCCGTCTCCTCCTCCTCTCCTCCTCTCCTTCTCCTCTTCCTCTTTTCCTCTCCTTCTCCTCTTCCTCTTTTCCTCTTCTCCTTCTCCTTCTCCTCTCCTCTCCTCCCCCCCCCTATGTCGTTTTCTGCGCCGCGTGCCGTCTCGTTTTCGTTCTCGTGGAACTTTGGCGGATTTTTTCTGTCCGAACTTCGATGTTGCGACCGTTCTAATGGCGCGTCGTTTCCCATGGCAACGCCGTTTTCGAAACGGTTCGCCACGTGGGTTAAAAAAAGAAACAATGTAAACATTCGCAGTGACGTAAATAACGCGCGTAAAGTGGAGCATCTCAAATCCAGACTTAAACTATCCTAAACGGGGGGCATTAAAATAAAATGAGGCGCGTTAATGATCAGTGTCATGTCACACTGCTGATCTCTCTCTCCCTCCCCCCCTCCTCTCTCTCTCTCTCTCTCACACACACACACACACACACACACACACACACACGCATCAGTAGTACCTTACAACTAGTTGTAGTGGTGCAGACTGGCACTGATAGGGCAATGACATTAAGGGCACGAGGGAAATGAAATTCAGGCTGAACCCTGATCAGTTTATTAGGTAGGCCTTCTGGAAAATATCAGAAAAGGCCTTTGTGGTCAAATGTCTATATGTGCGTACAGTAGATGTATTTATTCATTAAATTAATTTTAACCTGAGTTGTCATTCTAACATTACTCTAAATGTAAACATTACTCTATGTAATTCCTATTATAGTATATTATAGTATAGTGTATTATAAGAAAAAATTTGTTTAATAGTTTGATTTATTTTTTTGACCTCTAACGGATTAAACTACATTGGTCTATTCAGGATGTATCTATACTGTTTCTAATGATAACAATGACTGCTACATTCCACTACTGTGTGATTATTAGAATCTATCTTCAGAAATCAACTGTCCGAGAAACAGTTGAGATGACTTGATTAGAGTAAACATTCCACTGTGGACCACTTTCATAGATTTGTAAGTCGTTTAAGACGTAATATAGTCATTTATTTTTGTACTTTGACTTTTTTTTTTCAAAACACACGTGTTGCCACTCCACTGCATTCCTTCTGGCTTGTGTAAAACAGCATCTGCATTGCTGCTCATATCAGATACAATTGAAAACATTCACACTGTTATTATTCACTACATCAGTGATTCACGTCGAGTGCGTGCGTAAGACGAGGCGTAAAAAAGATGAATGAGGCGCTTTTTTTTTAAACGTAGGACTTTTCGAGGCAGTTGCCCGCCTGCTTAATAAGAATTCCAAGAGGATCGCTCCCCTCCCCTTTTACCAAATCAGGTGGATTAGAATCTCGGATGAATGACCTTTAATCCCATGTTTTGCAATTAAATTACAGTATGTTCCTGAATTTCTCAGACATCAATCATCCGCTTCGATACGAAGCACAATGTTGCTGTACTTAAAAATTGCTTAGCACATGCTGGAGCTCTTATGAGACATTTACATGCACGATGGATCCAGGATGTTTTTTTTTTGTTGTTGTTCTCATAGTTCATATCTTCATATAGATTGATGAGGACATTCTAAAGCACTGACCTGTATCTGTATCACAATACTGACAATATTACTGTATTTTAAGAGGATATGATCCGTTCACATCATTACATTATAAGTAGGCTGAGGAACCACAACTGTTTCTGACATTAGAGAGTCTGTCATTATTCATTTACGCTTTAATGTCATTTTTGATTTCCTGGCACTCAAACGAGCTGCGATGTCCAGCTGAATAAGTGTTTTTTTTTAATGCAAGGCAAACTTGAAGGCCCTCAGCAGAGCATCAATGGGGGCCTGTGATGATCAATAGGGATTGCATGATGTTTTAGTATTGATTATGGAAACGTGAGCCGATGAATAGAGGAGGGTTGGATTCTCTTAAGGTTAGACTGGAGCCACCCACTTAACGAGCCCAGTGCCTTCCAGTATATTCCAGCAGTGGCACGAAGCAGAAAAAAAAGCCAGATATGAAGCGAGCACAGTCTATTGGTCATGCCTTCTGGTGTCTGAACCCTTTGTCTGGTGCGTCTCTGCAGATTTGCGTGTTTTACAGAGTTTGGTTTTGTGAGACACACTGCGAGTTACATCTGTTCCGATTGGCCATTGGTCATCCTTGGCTTTGTCAGCGTTCCCTTTCGGATGATACGGTGTGCCGTTGCTTTATAAAATGGGATACAGTAACACGGAGACCCTCATCAACTGTGAAATGGTATCTGCATTCCCCGCATTCTTCTGAGGCTTGATCAACAGCAAGACACAGGCGTTTTTAAAAGCGCCGGACACCGAAGACAGGCGAGGATTTTCCGCCGCTTTAGAAGCTGATGGGTGTCCAGTTTGAGTTATGGCTCGAAACATTTCTCACACTTGTGCTGGACCTTTCACAAGATGGTCGGGGTAAAAAAGAAAAAAAAGAAAGAAAGAAAACCTTATGTGACTCCTCTGATTTATTTCTGTTGATCTGCACTCATTCCTCTTTTAGCTTTTCTTTCCTTGAAAAAAGGGCAAATGTTGTATTTTTCAGTTGCATTTGTTTTCGTCATAAACGTTTAAAGAAATAAATGAATACTGAAATCAGTAACTTCGTATTCACCCTTTGAAGGGTTCTTCCTGGGTTCTTTAGTAAAGACAGTGGTTATAGAGGACCACTGTGACTCTGAGACCCTTTTGAATGCTTAAGGGTTCCTTATCAAGTCAGATGGTTCTTCTCCACGATGACCTCTTGGGTATGGTCCTTAAAGAAAATGAAAAAAGGCTCTTTAGAGCACCACTGTTTTTGGGTTAATAGAGCCTTTGTTAAGCATGTAAATGTACTGTTTACTTCTTTATTTATATGATTATATCTACTTTATCTGTAAAAGTATTTAATCTTGGTACACAGTGTAAACCCAAACACAATCACACAATTACATATGAAAGTCTTAAAAAGATGCTCATTGACATAAAATAATAAGCAGTAAACTCTTTTTAATGTCAGATTACACAAGCTTGCCTTTTTAGGGAGAATGTCTCAGAAAACAACAATATTTACTAAGTGAATAGTACTCTTTTTATGAAAAAAGGGCCTGCACTAAACATTGGTTTGCATTTGTTCTAAATCTGAGGCCCTTCCCGAGTCTGTGTGTGTGTGTTTTTTGTGTTTATACGTACACCGGTGCTTACTAGTACATTAATATTTTTTTCTGGTTCTAATACATAAATAACGTTTTTTGCTTGTTCTATCACACAAATATTTTTTTCTGTTTATTACAAGTTTACATACATTTATTTTAAGGAATCTGTGTATTTTTAATGCATTCTCCAGTTCTTTTCCTCTCCTAACGGGTTCTAATTAGGGTTGTTGCTGTGTTTAGGGTTGTTACCCCGTCCCAGGAGTCAGTGTGAATCCTCACATGGTGGTCTATAGTAAATTGTGTTTCTGTGCGAGTGTGTGTGTGTATATGTGTAGCGGGGGTGTGCAATTGTCTGTGTGGGCATTTAAGACCCCCGCCCCTTCTCCCAGCCTCCCTCCCCTGTGCTGCTCCACCAGCCTCTCTCTCTCTCTCTCTCTCTCTCTCTCTGTCGCTTTAAGTCCGGCCCCCCCGGAGCCAGCCAACAGCAGCTGTTCCATATTCATCAAGCCCTTCAGTCTTAAAGAGCCCTATCCTGAGCATGGAAAGAGTCATTTCTCTCGCTCGCTCTCGCACGGCCACTCCATCTTAGCGCTCCCTCTTGCTCTCTCTCTCTCTCTCCCTCTCTCTCTGCTGCCTCTACCTCACTCGCTCCTTCTTGCCCCCCCCCACTTTACCTCCAGCCCCCCCCACCACCGCTCTCATACACATCCATACACACACATACTTCCTAACTTATACACACTCACACACACTCACCCACATTCGTACCTGCGCAGGCTGGGGGGGTGCCGTGCAGGAGGGTGCTTTTTTTTTAACCTTTTCCTTTGAAGGTGCTCGTCCTCCTCTTGTGTGGTTTTTTTTGTGGGTGGGGGGGAGAAGTAAGGGGTAACTCATTTCCTCTTTTCCTCCTTCTCTGCTTCCTGGAATGCTAAAACTGGACTGATGGACATTTCCGAACTTTGCATCCCTGATCCTCTCAGCTATCATAACCAGTAGGTGCATCTTCCTCTTTCTTCTGTCATTCCTGCTCTGTTTTAACCTTTCTCTCTCTCAATCTCTCTCTCTCTCTCTCTCTCTAAATCTCTCTGTCTTTTCCTCTGGAAATAGCATGTTGGTTTTTTCTGCTTTTGCTCTTTTTCTTTCTTTCTTTTTTAATATTGAAAGTGTCTGGTTGGGTTTTGTACTTTCGTCGCCGGTGTTATAAGCCCTATACATTCACACACTCACACACACACACAGACACACACACACACACATACACGCAGACGTACACACACACTCTCGCTCTCTCTCTTTCTCTTTCTGTTTTGAGTAAAACGAGGCTGGAAAGGGATTGTTAAGTGTAGGGCAGGTGCTCTCTGCTTGTTTGGTGTGGGACAGAAGGGAAAAAGCCTCTTGTTAACTGTGTGTGGCAACTCTTTGCCCATTGCATTGAGTGCATGGCCAATCAATTAGGTGCTCCTTAAGTGCAATTTCCCATTTGTATGTGAAGTGTGTGCATGTGCATTTCAAAAAAAAAAAAGAGAGAAGGAAAGAAAGAAAGGAAAAAAAACCAAACCTTAAGGTACTTGTTCAGGCGGGACAAAAGCGGTGAATAAAGGGGAAGTCGCGCTCAGATCGGTGCCCGCTCCTAAATGCAGGGGACTAAATGGAAAGAGACAAGATTAAAGAGATCTCATGGGGATTTGACAAGCCGAATTACATGGTGGGAATATTTGTTATGGGGAAGAGGGGTCCGGGAGAGAAAGGCTCGCTTCAGCGCTCTCCCTCACCCCTGCACTGTCCTGCTGCGGCCACTGCTGAGCAGCCTGTGAACAGGACCACCGGGCGCCTCTTTAACTCCACAGCTCACCCCGGCTTTACATTCACAGGCACTTCACTTTATTCATCCTCCACAATTTCAATTTGACTCTCTCTTCCATTTTCTCCTCGACTTTTCTTAATTAAAACTCAATTTCTATAACCTTTCCTGTATAAAAACATGAGGCCTACATAAGCAGTCATTAGTCTTTTCGTCCCACTCTCCTCATGTGCCATATTTCTGAGATATTTCTGGGAATTTATAGGCGTCAGAAGTTTTTTTTTTCTTTTTCTCCCATGTAATCTCTGCATGTACCGTGATGTACAGATATATATCATGTTGAGAGAGGCGTCATAAAACATATTCAAAAGCTCTTAATTTACAACGGTAACTCTTTTCGCGCTAAAAATCCAATCAGCCAAATGTGTGTGTTGTTGTGGCTGGATTATCATAAAAAGATCTCCGGCGTGGCGGCTGAAAGATTGATATGCTTGAGGAGAATAATGTGAAGTAGCTCAGCTGTATGGATTTTTTTAGGCGTGTAGGATTACGCGGGCCTATAGACAGAACGCAATGGGCTGAAATGACATCAGTTCCTGCAGCGGTCCGGGGAGAGAGTGTGTGTGTGTGTGTGTCTGTGGGTTTTTGGGGAAGTGTGTCTGGGCCGGCGCTGACCACACTGTGCTCTGCAGAGCTCGTTAACTCCTTAGCCATGCATATTTTAATCTGCTTTGTAGTTAACACTAAACAGGATTACAGCGCTTCAGTACGGCTCAGCTTTTCTAGGTACTCTGCCGAACAGCCAGAACCCAAACTGACACATTTACACTCTTTTTTTAACAAAGACTCCTAAAGTTGGCACTTCGGTAGATTAAGACGCTTAAAAATGGATCAAAACGCACCCCTTCTGTGTTCTGTAGCCTTTTTTAGAATAGATACATAATTGCATCACATACTTTACATATATTACTGAAGTCTAATAAATTTTTTAATTAGATACATGCATTTAAATGTTAGGAAATTATACACTATGCGTTTATCCTTTTATGTGTGTTGCATTTATTACATTTGATTCAATTTGTTATCATTAATATTATTTATTTTTTTGTTATTATTGTTATTGTTATTATTATTATTACATCATTACACATCAGCGATAAATGGGTGATAAATGGCAAACCCTATTTATGATTTATTTCATAATATTATATGTTTTTATACTGTCAATTTGATTTCTTAAAAAAATACTATTTGAGTGAATTTGTACATTTTTATTTGTATTCATATTATTTCTAAAATCTTGAATTGTTTCCAGTCCGGTGAATAACATTTAATTGTATATCTATTTTTGTCCCATAAAAGCAGTTGCTGGAATTTCCTTTCAATGCAGTAAGCATACCGTGATGAAAAACACACAACAGCGCATGTGAGTGTGTGTGTGTGTATGTGCGCATAGAAACAGTTTCTCCACTAATAATACATGAAAACTGCACCTAAATAGTGAATTGAAAAATTTTGAGCGTCATATTTGGATTAAATCTCTGTTCTGGAGCCAGTAGTGTTTAAATGGTGCGGAGTGTTTAGTCTCATAAAGATATTAAAGCAGGCAAAAGTAACAATAATATTATAATTATAGAGCAACAGTTTTACATCTCTTAACATCCCATAACACTTTGATATTGTTGTATTATCAACAGACGGTGAGAGATTTGTGCTTGGTGTGTGTGTTTGTGTGTGTGTGTGTGTGTGTGTTCTGCCTGTGTGTATGAGACTGTGAGCACTGTGTTTGTTTCACATATTGAAATTTTTCCATCAGTTTTAGATTTAAATATTCTGATCTGTTCTTTTTCTTACTTCCCACAATTTAAACACTCAAGTGTGATAATTTGCCTTTAGTCATTAAATGCTGATTTAAATAATTGTATTTAAATATTGAAATTCTGTAGCTATATTCTGCAGAAATATTTTTATTTCTATTTTGCGTCTCTGACGGAACTAGGAGTAGTAAAGTTTAGGTGAATATTTAAAATGTGCAGGTGAGTGTTTGAAATGCAGGAGTTTTTATTTGTTGTTTTGGTGGAGTTGCGGGTCTGTAGGGTGAGGATTAGAGCGAGACTGGCCAGTCCATTAGTCTGGTATTGGTGAATTCAGTGTGTATATGCATGCTGCCGTATGGATTGACCTCAACATGCTCCACTGGCCTGAGCTCACACTGAAACCCGCACTGTAAGCCGACCAGTGTCAGATGTAGAGAAGTCAGCGCTGTGTCTGTTGGACGGGTCCACAGAGGCGACACCGATGAGTTAATAAAGCGAAGAGAGCGAGGCTGACTGTCTAGAAGAGCGTGAGGATTGCGTTTCCCTCTATTCCTTTTGTCTTTTCTTTTTTCTTTTTTTTTAAAAATAGTGTCTTCTTTGTTAAATTTGGTTGCCAGGATGCCTGCAGCAGCTGGAGGAGGGGGGTGTTCGGTTTATAGCGCCTCTCGACTTGTCGGGGTGCCTCCTCGCCATATAGAAACATGGCAATATAGTGCCTCGTCACTTTGAGTTTTTCTGAGCTCGTTGGCGCCTTCGCAATGAGCGAGAATGAAAAGAGACAAGACTTTTCTATCTTTTCCTCACTTACCGACAAGCCTAGACCCCCCTCCCTTTAACACACACACACACACACACACACACACACACCATTTTTCTCACTCACACCAGTCCCCCTCCTCTTTTTTCCTCCTTAGCAGAATGACAGTGGGATTATGTATTTCTGTGGTGGACCTCCATACGCACTCAATGATGAATTACATTTAAATTTGTTTGACTTCATTCCCTAGTTGGCGCATTGAGCGCTTAAAATGCACATCTCTTCTGCCGCTTTCCCCTCTTTTCCCTCCCCCCCCTCCCACCCCTTCCTCCTTTTTATTATATTAGCTTTAGAGAAAACAAGGCGAGGGAATTGCATTAGTGTATCTTAAGTTAAAAGCTCCTTGCTCTTTGACCAAGTGTTTCAGTGCTATTGGGTTAATCAGATTTTTGCTGTCTGCGTGGAGATGCTATCGTGGGTAACCAAAGCAGCCCCCACTCCGACACTATCCAGATGGGATCGGCTTACGGTAATTTGGTTTCGGAATACATTACCCACAGAGGCCTGCCTGTGGCTATGCTCCACCAACCTCTTCCCCTAAACCGAGAGGCTTCGGCCCCTTCCGGCCACTCGAGCCCAGCCAGTGACCGCGGCCGGCCCGCTGACCTTTGGCCAGACCGATCACATGCCTAATCATGTCTCATCACAAATGATAACTCTCACCTTGTATACATTTTTCCAGTGCCCTCACAGGAGCGGTGCAATCACGGCCCGCCTTGATGCCTTTTTTCTCTTCAGACACACAAACAAAACAAAAGCTGTTTTTTTTTTATTCCATTTCTGTCACCCCATTTCTAAATGCGTCTCCTTGTACCAACAGGGCCTCCTTGTCCCATTCATTAGGCCGATTACTCAGTCCACTGGCCACTCTGGAGCCCTCTCACTTCTGGTAAGCCCTGCACAGCACTCTCATTCCTTGCACTGTAAATGAATTCACTTAGTGGCCGTGCACCCGCGCGGCCCACATGGGAGCTGGGCCTTCCCCGGGGTGATTCGGGATGCGCTCTGTATTGACCGTCCCGCTGCTGCTTTTGTTTTTTTCGTGATGCGTGTTTGTGTTGACAGGCAGCATGCACATGTTTTGCCGAGATGCCCTTTATCTCAGTCAAAATACACATAAATTCTGATCAGGACACCATTTCTTCAGTAGCTGCGCGTCTGGAAGGAGTTGCAGCTCTGTGCAATGGGTGTTTGTTTTGTGTTTGGATTGTGTGCCATGTGGCAGTTTCCTTTGTCTTTTATTTGTGTAACCGTGGAAATAGGTGTAGCCCACTGATCTATATATCATTGGTGTGACTCATTTTTATCAATCAGCCCTCGTAAGTCCACTTCGAACTTATCTGGATTACGACAGCAGGGTCAGACATGCCCTATTTAGAGATTTTCCCAGTGTGGGGACAAAATGCATTCTGAAAAGTAGGGTGGCAACATGTAAACAACACCTTTTGTGCTTTTAATAGGTAGTAAAAGTTGGGTTTTTTTGTTGTCAAGATGTCTGGATGTTTTTGTTTGTATCTTGATCTTATCTGTAGCTGTTAGTTGTCTCTCTGTGAGAACTGTAAGGTTCTCAGCGGCGCGCGCTGCTGGGTTCTAGAGGGCGCTGGTCGAGGCTGGCTCCTGCTGTAGGTGTTGTTCGTGTCCCAGTGGAGTGCTGCAGTCTCACTCCTCATTCAGCACTCTCACACCCTGCGGCAGCGGCCGGAGCAGCCTACGTCACCGCACCCGTCCCGCCTCGCTCTCACGGAGGGAGCCTTGGCACCCTGGCTGCACCGTGACAGTGTGTTTAAAAATAAAGCGGGGTCCATTAGCGCGCTGGGGATAATGCCTGACCGAGACGGGGCCGGGGCCTCACATCCTGCCTCCGCCCCGCAGCCACCGCTATCACTGACACCGAGCGTCAGCACATCTTCCTGTTGCTCCAACACCGCGAGGGCACTCAGGATTCACTCACACACACACACACTCACACTTGAGAGGCTTGCTTAGAGGTGACTGTAGTAGAACTGTTTCTTCTCCCACATGCACTTTTCACGATGCTTCATTTTTACTCTTTAGTGTCTGTTTATGTGCATATTTGCAATGTAATGTCAATAATGTCAATTTTTTTCCCCTGGTTTTAATTCAGTATGACACATGGCAGAAAACAAAAGTCTCCAGAGACGTGGTCCAGTATAAAGTTGCCCCTCTATAGAGTGTGACAGACGTCAGTGTGTGTGAGTGCTGTACATGCACTTTAATGGAAATATGAGTTTCGCAGTGCTGTCTACACCGCTCCATCTCTGTTTGTGTCCGTGACACTGTCAGACCTGCAGACACCTGGGAAACGATCCACGCCCTGTTTTCTGATTCGCTCTCTAATTAAATGTTTATGGAGGGAAAAATGCTAAGTCCACTAATTTACACTTTGGGGGGGCGGGGTGGAACGCGACGTGCGCTGGGTGGCTATGCGAGCGTTTATCAGAGAATGTTATTGGTATTGAACGGCCAGTCGTTTGAAGGTTATGTTTCTGAGCAGTAATTGAAATGCAAAATAACATTAGGATCGATGGTTAGCTCTGTTTATTTATGAAATCAATATCGAAACGGTCCGTCACAATACTGCCTCTGATTCCTCCTGACAGCCAAACGGAGTGCCTGCTGCAGCGGCTCTGCCTGTAGCGCCCACACCACACACACACACACACACACACACACACACACTCACTCTCACACTGCAAACAGAAGCATTGAAACTCAGGGGAAAGTTCAGCAGTGTGTTGGGGGGACTGGTAGGAGTGCACAGTGAACTGGACTTCAGTTCATGAATGGGCCTTAATTAGAAAGCAGCTCTTTTTAAAGACAACTTACACTGAAACCTTTGCTCCTGTAAACATGTAAACGGCACTGAATGTGAAAGACCATGCCTCAGGTGGGTCGCTGACATATTAATGTCTCACCGTGCCCAATTATACTAGTGTCAGTTAAATAATATCGAATAGACCATTTAAAAAGTATTATTTTGTTATTATTTACTTACAAATAAAAAGTCTTGCCAGTGAATGCCGCATTTTTTTTCAAAGACCTTTCAAGCAGCCCAGGGTCCTGGAGGAGACTTCACCCTGGCTGTGTTAGGTATCCTTCAGAGCTCTCCCTATTCTGCCGAAGGTTATCACATCCATTTAATTTCTTTGTTTTAATTCAATGTCATTGTGTTATCTCCGCCACGTAAATCAAAGTCTATTATACGGGTGCTTTTGTTCCTCCTGCTCTCCGGTGCTGACCTGTGAATGACGAGCGGCGTGTTCACAGAAAAGCAGAGCGCATTATAATGTAAATCTTCGTCCGCCAAGCGAGTGCCGCTGCTCTGGTATCTGAGGCGCAGCGGGGGGACGAGCCGCGCTGGGCGCAGCACAACAACTTTTTGGCAAACGCTGCTGGGTGAAAGTGGCAGCCAGGCCGAGGGAGGGCTTGGGCGGGGAAGGAGTGGGTTACACACTCCTGCTATAGCCGCCGTGCGTCCTGAGTTTGAGTTTGAATGTGCAGACGCTGCAAGCAGTCCTTTAGTTTGAGAATTAGACTTGGAATGATCGTGTCTTGGTGGTAATAATGGTTTACAGGAGACTATATTGCACTGACAGGTTGTATTTGATCGTCTTGTATGATGGAGATCATTTAATTTGTTACTGTTAGTGCTAAAAAAGGTATTGTTGTTTGTTTAAGGCTGTTTAGATGGTGGATTTCAGCAGGACAGGGCTACTGATACAGAGAAATGCGGAGAAAAAACATTCTGACAGTCTTTCAGAAATTATGCAAAAATGTAACACAAGTTAACAAGTTTTCTGTTGCTTTCAGTGAATAAAAACTTTTAAAATGCACTAAGTCGATACAAGCTGTCAGAGTTCTAAGACATTCCATTAGCAATCAATACCATTATTATTAATGGCAACATAATTTCAAATATTATTATTAAATATTATTTAGAAATCTATGGAAAATATACTTAATCTGATACTGAATTTTATGAATACAGTGCTAGTTTACACTATAAGCCACTAAGTGATACACTGTCAGAAACGCATGCTGGCTGTCTCAAGACGATTGACTGATTCTGAAATAAATCCTGTTTACCTCGCCTGGTTGAGTTTGTAACACTGAGTTTGTACCAAAAGTTCAGATCACTTCAGCACAGAGGAGTTTAAGAGTATAAGATATGTTTATGTTTGAAATGTTGAACTTTACGAGATGTTCCATGTTTAAGAATAAACAAATCCCAAATATAACCCGCTTATAGTGAACAAATACAAATCTGGAAGCCATGATTACATAAATAAAACCAGTGAAATTGATTAGAGGAGGTTTCAGTGAAAGAAGCTGCTCCTTTAGATGAGCTAATGCTAAACATAAACTTTACTGTAATGTAAAGTAAAGCAAGCTTTATGAAACAAAGCAGAAGAATGGCATGTCCACTGGTACCCTAATATTTATCACTTTTTTATAATGTTATTTTCTTTTTATCATATCATATTAGACAATGTGTTTGCTCAGAAATGTGAGCAATTATTCATGATTTGTCTGCGGCCAAGTAAAGAAAACTTTTCGGACTAATATCATTAATATAATTAACTTTTTTCATAGCATTATTTATTAGACATTGCAAATATTACATAACATTATATATTTTTTTGTACTTATTCTCATTATATTATTACTAATATTATTAGTCCAAAACATTCCATCTTCAGGACTGAAATAAAACACTTCCCGAATGATCAGCATAGCGTGAATCTTTGAATTAAATAGTAGCGCCTACTCTGTAATAATCTGCTGTCATCATTGATAGACGATGATTGGCTGAGAGGCGTGTCAATTACAATTTTGTAAACGGTCACTTCTGCTTTAGTGCTGCTTTCAGAATTGAATGTGAAGGCGGTCCTCTTTGGGAGTCCTGTGTATCTAGAACCTGTGTATCCAGTTGGTGTTAGTGTGGCGCCTGCATGGCGCTGTTGTGTTGTTGGTTCTGAGCGTGTGAGCGCGAGTGGAGATGCAGACGCCGGTACGTTTGATTGTTCAGTAATTGTCAGGTGCATTGGGCAGGCCAGGTGGATCTTTTCATCTCTCCTGCAGTGGATGTGCGCTGCGTTCTCCGCTGGGCATTCCCTGTGATGAAGAGAGTAATTGATGACTATGGAGCAACGGGCTCTTTGTTCATTGCAGGTAGAGTTCCCCACTAAACAAGGGCAGCCTATGAGAGGAAGATTAATGAACTAATTTCATGCATCGTTCCTTGCTTCTGTCTGCATCTACCCCCGGCTTATGCACTGAAACCTGAAATATACACAGAATGCTGTATCTTTACAACATTACTTCCATCTGGTGTGAACGGGGGCTCGGAATGACGTTAACCCTCGGCGTGCTGCTGCCTGCTTTACTGCCCATTAAACTGACCATGGTGAACGCTACATTTTTATTAGGGAGTCTTTGGGGCCCCTGTCAGAGTTCCTTTGTGTTTCTGTGACATTAGGGATCTCAAAACCTGCCACAGCTGATCCCAGCTGATCTCTATTTTGTGCTTTTATAAGGAGATCAGAATTTAGATGTTCATCCAACCCACGGTTCAGTATGATGTCACTGCGTTCGCTCGAATTCTGAGGTGTGTTTAGAAGAAATGAGAGGTGTGACAAAGGAAGAGGACCCTCTCATATGAGCCCCTCACACACCACCTGAGATTCCTCCATCCACAGGGTGAGCGATGCTGAGCGTGTTCACGAAGATGGATGTCTTTCTTTTTTTCCCCCCTTTAACAAAGACGCACCGAACAATGTCTGCGAGAGAGACACCCACATACTCATTTCTAGGCCCAGAATATATTTGATGTCAGCTAATTATTTAGCAGGAAAAGCACCATTATACATTATTTCTAGTGTAAAAAGGAAAAAAGGGAACGATTTAAAAAACCCTCCCTTGTGAGCGCCGAGCGAGGACTGAACTACTTTTTCCATATGATGAGCTGTTCAATTCAAGTGGGATCTTTACCTTTGGGCTTACACAGTTACATGTTAACTCCTTCACTGCCACGCTGCGGAGGGAGCTGTTCCACTGTGCTCATGCTCATGCTGCAAAACCTGCAGGCCGCTGCGGTTAGTCTGTAAATAACAGAGTGGGATGTGTTTCTTCACTGTCAGGTGAAAAGCCCATAACTGCTTTTTATTTGTTTACATTGTGTAAACATTTTGTGATGAATGGACCAATAGAATTGCTTGGAACAAAAGTTGCTTACACTGACACACATTAAAGTGAAGCTAAAGTTCGTTTTGTTTTTTTCCTTTATAGTTGCTGTTTTGTAGATACAGTGTTAGAGACAGTGTACAAGTGCACTGCCTGCTTACAGGATTTTTAAAGAGCCGTCAGCTGCAGAACTTCAGAAACAGAATGAAGTGCTTTAAGTATGGACTTCAATAGGCTGCGTCTTGGGATGGAATGAAATTGCACTGAGAAAACATATCCTGAGTACATAAATTAAGTATATGTATTCAGTCCATGATGCATTTTGATAGATGTGTTTAGAAAGCTCTCTTAATAAAAAACTGATCCTTGGAAAAACACCCGTCGTGGCTTGATTATGAACTCAGTGCAGGCATGTAGCAAACATGCTCATTAAATGGAGGAACTCGACAAATGGCTTTTTTACAGTCAAGTTCCTGCTAAAGTGTGAGTAGACTGATAAATCAGAAGGACACCAGGCATTAATCTCAGCTTTACTGAGCTCTTTTGACGGATGATTGAACTGATCGGGCTCCTCAGGAGTGGACGTTTTCATGAGTGTTCGTTGTTGGACTTGCATAATGTTGCGCAGCCACCAACTTCATACTCGCGTTTATTAGATTCTGTTTGGTGAGATCTGGGGAAATGTTTTTAGAAGTGATATAATAATTTATTTGAAAAAAAAAGAAATCTAAATGTATTTATTTGAAAAAAAGAATGTATTCTTAATATGCTACTTTTTATGTACTAGAATGGAAGAAGTGCATAAATGCCTCTGTGTTCAGTGTTCAGATGTCATAGCATTTTCAAAGGATTCTTCCATGGATTCCTCTTATGCTGAACACTTTAAATTACATTCGATTTATTTGACAGACGCTTTAATGCGCAAATGTTGATAGAAATGATTCCTCGTTAGAGCAGCCCTGTCAGTTTCCAGTCTGATTGGAGTTCTTCAGTTTGACTGTCCTCCCTCTCGTGGGGTTTGCGTCAGGTTAGAGAGTTTTCGTCTGTGAAGACCCCCCCCTCCCCAGACCCCCCGGAACAGGAAGGAAGAGAGTGATCAATAGATGTGATCTGCGTCTGGGCCGGTGCTGTCAGGCTGGCCCGGGGCCGCGGGCACGGCTGGGGCTCATGTTGTTGTCATGAGTGAGCTCATAGTTTTATAAAGCCTGCAGTGGAGAAGCCAGGGCGAGGGGCTAAATTTAATCCTGGGCTGGAGACGCAGGAGCTTAATTGCCAGCCCGCTAGGCCGGGCTCCGTCCCCCTCGTGGTAACCCAGCACCAGCCGCCATAGCGAGCAGGCCACACCAACTATTGATCCACTGCCCTATCTCTCTCTCTCTCTCTCTCTGTCACTCTCTCTCTCTGTGTCTCTCTCTCTCTCTTTCTCTCTCTCTCTCTCTTTCTCTCTCTCTCTCTCTCTCTGTCTCTCTCTCTCTCTGTCACTCTCTCTCTCTTTCTCTGTCTCTCTCTCTCTTTCTCTCTGTCTCTCTCTTTCTCTCTATCTCTCTCTCTGTCTCCCTCTCTGTCTTTCTCTCTCTCTCTCTCTCTCTCTCTCTCTTTCTCTCTATCTCTGTCTCTCTCTCTCTGTCTGTCTCTCTCTCTCTCCGTCTCTCTCTGTCTCTCTCTCTCTCTCTCTCTCTCTCTCTATCTCTCTCTCTCTCTCTCTCTCTCTCTCTCTCTCTC
>JBBPCY010000001.1:28791926-28805605 GCA_037974405.1 Brachyalestes nurse | reverse complement strand
CTCTTTCTCTGTCTCTCTCTCTCTTTCTCTCTTTCTCTCTCTTTCTCTCTATCTCTCTCTCTGTCTCCCTCTCTGTCTTTCTCTCTCTCTTTCTCTTTCTCTCTCTTTCTCTGTCTCTCTCTCTGTCTGTCTCTCTCTGGCTGTCTCTCTCTCTGTCTCTCTCTCTCTCTCTCTCTCTCCCCGTCTCTCTGTCTCTCTCTTTCTCTCTCTCTCTGTCTCCCTCTCTGTCTTTCTATCTCTCTCTCTGTCTCTCCCTTTCTCTCCTCTCTCTCTCTCTCTCTCTCTCTCTCTCTCTCTCCCTCCCTCTGCTCTGCTCTGCTCTTTCCAGCACCATCCAGGTTGTTCTCCACTCCACAATAAAACGTTCCTTCAGTCTTATATTGCAGATTTGTGCTGTATGCAGATGAGCCTCCATCCAATCACTTTTTTCGGTGAACATCCTTGACTGTATAATCACACATACTGAGCACCAAGAAGTGCAGGAACGTATTGTTTGTAGCTGTTTATTCATGGTGGATGAATTCTATGATTAAAAAGAAAAATGTTTGAAAGTAAAAGTGTGATAATCTATGCCACTTACATCGGTCATGCATTTTGACAGACTGATCACCAATAATATGTCTCGTATCTAAAATCGTTTTGTTAACCCTATCAGTACCATCCTGGCCCACTGGGGCGCCACGGCCTACAGGTTGGAAACGGTGGTTTATGATATAAAAGTATTTTGTCCATATTGTCAGTTTTACATGGAGTGAATTGGCTTGAATAGTTTTTTTTTTGGGTGCTCATTTTATTTCTTCAAATATCGCAATATTCTCGCAAACGTCCCAACCTTGTCTGTTCCACATACTGTCGTCCTCGCGCTCCCCCTGTTTTTCCCCTTGTCTTTCCCCGCTCCCTCCATATCGTTTTCTCCTCGTCTTTTATTTGCCTCTTTAGATCAGCTGATCGTAAATCTTTGTCGGGTTCACGTGAAGGGCTGTGTTTTATGCTTTATAACGCAGAGTTCCTCCTTCACCTCTAGCCGGCTCTCTGTCTGCCCAGAAAATACTAATGAATGAGAGAGTCCAAAATTAGGGGCTGCTTCCGGCCACAGACTCAAATGGATCCCAGTGGAGCACGGCGAGTGCCACTTACCTTTCCTGCCCTGCTACCCTTCACTGGCGATGCTTTGGGTGTATACTCGTTTCTCTTTCTCTCTCGTTTTCTCTCTCTCCCTCTCTTTCATACCTTCTACACACACAGACACACATTTTGAAATTGCCCCCTAGGTCTGGGGCCCCAATATTCCCTTGGTAGCTGTTAACCCAAAGCATTTATATGGCTAGGCAGGGGCATTCTCCATATTTCCTAGTGGTCCTCAATGGGCCAGTCTGGCTAGTACCCCCTCCCCCTAGAGAGAGCACTTTGTCTAAAAAAGGCCCATTTAATTTGCATGGTGTCGGATATTGTCTGCACATTGATGGCCAAAACACCAGACCACTGAATGCCCATAGTAAAACTGAAACACACACCATGACTAAACCTGGCATCTCCAGAATGGCAACTTTGTAGAGTTTTTAAATCTAATGTAACATGATACAAAGAGATTATTGATTTTTATTGGTCCAGAAATCCTTGTACACAGTCAAGGCCATTATTTTCAAACGGTTGAAAATGATAAATGTGTGTAAAGTGTATATTTGTCACACAAATAAAGAAAAGGTATGAGGTTTTGACATAAAAGCAACGCGTATGGAGCCCCGTTCTTGTGGCCGCCGTCCCCTGCAGTGTTTAGTAAATTCGCCTGGTGTGTTGTCTTGCCTCAGTCTGATCTCTCTGCACCGCCGGCTGCCTCCAGAGGAGGAGGGCAGTGTGGCAGCTGCCTGCGAGGCTTCACTGTTGCCTCTGAGCCCAGAGGAGTGTGAGTGCCTGTCAGGAGTTAATTGAGTTCCTCCTCCAATGGCTGCTCCCAGGCCAGACCCTTATCAGGCCCATCGCCTGGGGTCCTCTCTCTGATCCCCCCCCGCCTCCGCACCGGGCCATCTGATAGCACCCTGTCTGCGAAGGGCTTCCCGCTCGCACTGCGCTCACTGTGTATGTGTGTGTGTGTGTATGTTAGACTATGTGTGTGTGTGTGTGTGTCTGAGGGAGAGAAATAAAAACTGAGAAAAGCGAGAGGAAGTGAGAAAGGACTCTGTGTCCCTCGTTTGAAAATGTCACAAAGGAATTATTTTCGAAGATTACACGTTGATGCTTTCCCCGACTCATGATTCATCACAATGTTTGCAGATTTCTTAGGAAATTTCATGGTGAATCGATTTAGAAAAGCACAGCATTTTGTTAGTTAAATTCTTAAGCCAAGTTTAGACTTTTATTGCAAATTTATTTCAATAAGGGAAGAAGTTGTGTGCACATTTCTTCAAATTTTGATTGCAAATGTATTTAGGCAGAATTTTATTTCGTTTTTATCAGATAGGTGCAGAATTTGATGCTCATTTCTTTAGACAGACTCTCAGTTTTGTCTGATGTCTTAAAAGCACAGGGCGGTTATGGACCAAGGTGGACTGGGTGCAGGGCGTGGATGGACTTTCTGTAAAGATTATGAGTGTGTTCCAGGAAGCCCGGCGGTGTGTTCAGGTTAGAAAAAGGCGGTGGCACGGAGGGCGAAAGCCTGAGCGCCGGTCCCGTGGCCCACAGGAGCACGAGGGCACGGGATCATTAGAGCAGCTAATCTCCAGCACTGCCACCGCCGCACAACGATATTACAGAGCTGAAATTCTGTTAGGACGGCCAGGAGGAATCAGATTAGACTCAAACTGAACATTATGCTTGGTGGGCAACACTCAGCATGAATTTCGATGGATGTACAAAAGGACAAAGGCAGAGGAGCAGGGGAGGGGGGTGAAATAAAAGTTTTTTGATGTGCTCGTCAGAAAACAAAGCATTTTTTGCACCCTTTATATAGTGAAACTGCCTTCTAAGAGATCAGAATGCCAGACCAACTATATTGCTATGGGCTGTAATGGCCAGCTTGTAAATTTTGTCCAGTTAAATAGAAAACAGAAGAAAAGACTACGGAGTGATTGATCTGAATTGAAGTGTGGGATTAGTTCAATGCTTTCAATGAAATAATCATATTATTGAGCAGTGCAGGACTGCGCGAGCGTGTATTCATTATATATGAGCGCAGAGCTGGGAGGACAACAGTTAACACACTTATGCAATTATGCTAAGTGTCACCTCCCCTGTAACCTTTGAACCAGGGTTAAGCTCTCCCTGAATTTGAGAAATAAAGGCTAAATGGAACTGTCGTGTATGCTGACGTTTCTAATATATAGCTTTTAATAAGTCAAGTGAAGGTGCGAGAAGGTGCGCACACACGCATCTGTATTCAGGAGCGGCCGGCCGATGGCGTCCGGGCCTCGCGCTCGCTCAGGCTCTCGGGTTTGAAATTTTCACCCTTCTTTCTCATGCAAAATTTTTTTTTTCTCGGCCTCGACGCGACTGAATTTTCATTTACGCCGTTGCTGACTTCAGTGTGAAACTTTGAATTTGAAATATATATTTTTATTCTCAATGTAAATGTGTCCAGTCTTACCACACTGGCCTGGAAAAAAAAGAAAAAAAAAGCCTGGGAGTGTGCAGGCAAAGGCCTTATTCTACAAGGTCAACGGTTTTAACGGGGCGTTTTTTATTATTTATTTTAGCAGTTAACCTTTTTGTGAATTTCCAGAGGTGGCAGCAGCTGCCGCGGCGATGAATATACATGGCAGGGCCGATAGAGAGGGAAACCAAGCAATGAGATTTAATTTGACACGTTGACCCTGTCTCCGCGGGCCCAGGAAGCCGGGGTGAGAAAATAAGGTTGACCTGGTGACCCCTGGGCCTGAACCCTACAGTCACCCACACTTACAATTAAATCAGCCAGAGAGGGAAAGAGAGAGAGAGAGAGAGAGAGAGAGATTGAGGGAGTTTGAGTGAGAGAGGTTGAGAGTGAGAGAGAGGGAGAGAGAGAGAGAGAGATTGAGGGAGTTTGAGTGAGAGAGAGAGAAAGAGAGAGAGAGAGGAAGAGAGTTTGAGAGAGTTTGAGTGAGAGAGAGAGAAAGAGAGAGAGAGAGGAAGAGAGATTGAGAGAGTTTGAGTGAGAGAGGTTGAGAGTGAGAGAGAGAGAGAGAGATTGAGGGAGTTTGAGTGAGAGAGGTTGAGAGTGAGGGAGAGAGAGAGAGAGAGAGAGAGAGAGAGATTGAGGTAGCCCAGGGACAGAAGGGTGTTATATGTTTCAGTTCCGTCTTGCGGCAGATTCTCTTTCTTCCCCATCTCCACTCTTTGCTTTCTTCGCATTTCGTGTCGTCTGAGAGAGAATAATAGCTCCTGATGGCGGGGAAACCTGCCGGTGACATGTAAGCCCCTGTATGTCAATATTTGCCATTAGTTAGCAGTATGCTAATTAAAGCAAAACGCTTGGGGTGTGGGCCTGCCACTCAGACTGTAACCCCGGCAGCTCCATTTGCATAACGCCAGGCAAAGCTCAATTTCATTAATGTGAGCGAATGTGTCTGACCCCTCACCCTTGTCGCCTGCACCTATATATACATATACACACACAATACATATACACACACAATCGTTACATATATCTTTTTTTTTCTCCCTGGACTAAATTGAGGCACAGGAACAAACATGCCTATAAAGTGTTAGTGAAGAGTGTCTCTCTTATAGTGCCTACACAGATCAGTAGAGCTGCTAAAGTGCTCTCCTGGTGTTAGAGAGGGAGAGAGAGAGAGCAAAGAAACCTAACACAGTGTTAAACATGTATCTTGTGCTATTCTTTTCATTTTTTATGATATTGCCTCACTATTACAGCAAAACAACAGCATTTAAAATTGATGTGTCCCAGAGAGCCCTTTCTGAGTATGTTTAGAGTCCAGATGGGGTGGGACGGCGAGTGTACGTTTATTAACAGATAATACGGGGGCTCTCCTCACTGCTACAGAGTTGCAGAGTGCACCATGTAGGCCGACCTGCCAGCACTTTACTACTTACGGATCATTATGTCTGGTTCGGATCATCATGTGTCTGTTTTGCATCTCACCAACATGCCCTCCTCCTTTTATTCCTGTCAACAAAAGAATGCTAGCACTTTTTGTATCAATGCATTTTCCAATGCAGTCCTGAAGCCCCTCTGCAGTGCTTTACTGCTGTAACATGCATGGCTTAACTCAGTATAGACTCTGTATAGATTAATTAAGATAAAAATGTCACCAATCTCTTTTTTTTCTCTTTCTTTCTTGGCTTTTCCTTCCTCTCAGAGCTTCCATGATGCAGATGCTCCATATTCTGACAGGATAAATTATTTTTAACACCATTTTATCATATTGCTGCCATGCTGTCATTTGTCCCAGAATCAGGTCTTGATGATTGGGTCATCAGATGTTAATTACTTGTGAGTAACAGTGATGCCAGTGAGTCTATTACGAAGCGAAATGTATGGACAAGCTGGCAAAGACACAGCGAGAATATCCTCTGTATACAGACGTCAGGTTTAAAGCAGGGTGTGGAATCTGTGAAGTAGGAAAATTGTGATGAAATATTCTATTTATACTTGAGCAACAAAATCTGACTCTCGGTGACTGGAAAATGAGTTTCAGACATTAAAATGTTTACTTTTGAGTTTCACACAAGATAAAGGGCAGCTTCTGTGCTCAAATGGTCAGAGAAAGTCTACATAAGTATCTTATAAGAAGTAAAATGATATAAAACATTTTTTTAATTATTGATGTTTTGTTCTTTAGAGGGACAGTTCTAATGTCACTCATGATGTATTGTAGTCAGCAGTTAGCACATTATCATTTGAATAATGCTAATTGGAGACTACTGCCTTTCATTAATTGTTAGCGACATTAGCATTATTGGCTGTATTGCATATTGAATGGAGCCCAGTCTCACTGACTCCCTTTCCCTCTCTCTCTCTCTTTTTCTTTCCTCTTCTCCCTCCCAGGCTGTTGAACAGGATGGCCGCTGAGGAGCGGCACCTGCCGTCCAGCTGTGGCTCGTACATAAAGACGGAACCGTCCAGTCCGTCCTCGCTGGTGGACACGGCCAGCCACCCGAGTCCCGGAGCCCACTCGGACGCCAGCGGCGGCTACGCCAGTGCCATCAACAGCCACTCCAACGGCCTGGACTCTCCGCCCATGTTCACGCCGGCCGGGCCCCTGGGGGCCGCGGGCAGCGCCTGCCGCAAGCGCTATGAGGACTGCTCCAGCACGCTGCTGGAAGATTCGGGCCCCATCAAGTGCGAATACATGCTCAACTCCATCCCCAAACGCCTCTGCCTGGTGTGCGGAGACATCGCTTCGGGCTACCACTATGGCGTAGCCTCCTGCGAGGCCTGCAAGGCCTTCTTCAAGAGGACGATACAAGGTACACACACACTTCAGCATCTCCTTCACTGTTGGAACCTTCTGAGTAGGGATGGGCAATATGACAGTGTTACTCTTATAGTGATCAAGTACTCAACAATACACTTTCCTGAGCATGTCATGGGCATCACCAGTACCAGTACTAGTAGTTCCACACAGCCAGCATTATCTGATGTCACTCTGAATGTGTCTGCATGCAGGAGATCAAAGGAAAAACTTTCAAGTCTCTATTTTTCATTTAACTGACTTTACAGTTTGTGAAGTCTTAGATTTTGACACCTTGTTAATCTTTTCGTTTTTCTATGTGGTTGGCTTTCATCTCGATTAATGCTGTCTTTACTTCCAAAATGTACCGCAGCGCCATAAAAGCAGGTGTTCTACCCAAATTTGTGCTGACCTATTGGTGTCGGTCCAGCTCCTGTCCAGCTCCAGTCCACCGTGGACACGAGCTGGGCAGCGTGCCGTTTGGCGCCAGTGGTGACATCATCACTGGGATCAATTCATTTGATTGCCTAAAAGGCGTATATAGTTACAGTGACACATGATCAGATGACCACACTGACCAGACAGGAATAGAACGACAGGATGGACAGCTTTTGCTGCTTTCTGCCCTACATTGCATCAGATCAAATGCACTAAATTCCAGCAATGCCATCAGTGTCTGCTTGAGCCTGAATGCATTTCAGGCTTTTACAAACGTTCATCCATTTAATGAATGGCCTCTGCTAATTTAAGTGGAGGATCATTGCCTGATTCTTCTGATGTTTCGTGAAGCCGAGCTGCACCGTCCGTGTGCAGTGCATTCGTCTGGTACAGACAGTGCAGGCACAACAGGGTCACATTGGATTGGCTCAGGCAGAACAGTCAGTGTGTGATGACCCAGATATTAATCAGATGGAGTCACACAGGTGTGTGTATATGTGTGTCTCTGTGTGAGAGAGAGAGAGCAACAGAGAAAGAGAGTGAAGAAAGGAAGGGTGACCACCGGCAATTATGACCCGATCCCATTGCTCGGGCGTCGTAAACTTTTAACAACATGCTAATGCTAATGCATATCTCAAGGACTGGCCGCCCTTATCGCGCAAGCAGATGGGAGCCGTGCTTCAGCGGAGCGGACGCCACCGTGGGATGCTCCTAGTGTCTGCGAACGTTCACAGTAAAGTTATTTTGCGCAGTCGCATAGTCTCGTGTTACTCAGGTGTTTGAATACTGCTCTGCTGGGGCTGTTGATGTTGGCCCAGCGGTCCTATCGGCTTTAAACAGGCTATGTACCTTTTTGCAGACAAACAATTCCCTTTGTCCAAACGCCGCTATTTACACTCACTTCCGCCAGCAATCTCCTCTGTTGACAAAAGATGAGCATTTTCCCTCAAGTCACATATTTAGACGCAGGCTTTTGACCCCGGCGGGAGGGGCGCAAAAGCCATCACAATGGAGAGATGGAAGGAGAAAAAAAAGCAAAAGAATGATCTTAAGTGGACTGGTGGCCTAAACAATTAAGACGAGGAGAGTTACATGAAAGGAGGGAGGGCAAAAAAAAAAAAGAGAAAATGACCAAGACCTCTCCTTTTATTCTGTGCGTTGTCAAGTTGAAATTTCCTTCTATCTCTCCCTCTCTTTTCCTCTTTTCTTCCTCTTGGAGGGCTGCCTGTAATGGACCTAATCTTGTGCCGTTTGTCCGAGCCACAGGAGTTTTGTCAATAACAATCAGCGTTCAGAAGGAGTAATTAAGGCCGAGGCTTTTCATTAGGCCAAGGGGAGGAGGCCGTCTCCGGGGACGACCGCCGCAATTAGAAACGCAGGCACGCGTCGCTGGGTAATTTCGGCGAAGGGAAGGAAGAAGGGATGAAAAAAAAGAGGAAAAAAAAAACCAGCGGACTTTCTTTAGATTGGAGAGGGACTCGTCTGCTCTTCTGAAAGAGTGGGAGAGGGCGGGCTAATGGCATAATAAGCAGAAGCGGGTGAGGATTTTTTTGGGGGGGAAAAAAGAAAAGGGGGGGAAAAGAGGCGGACAGGATGAGTGGGGAAGAGAATGGGCAGACAAAGAGCTCTTGAAGGAAAAACAGGATAAGTGATGTGAATTAGACGTGATTAATTAAGTAAATAACGAGGCCGACGAGGGTTGCGAGTGTGAGCCAGCGTCCCTTTAATGAGGACAAAGCAGGAGTGGTGGCGTTTAATTTGCCTCGTCATTTTAATCAGTTCCATTCAGCCTTAACGCCGCCGCAAAATGGCTTTTTTTTACTGCCAAACATGTAATACCTTCTCCCCATTCACGCGTCTTATTGAGAAATGAGTTGTCACAGCTGCACGCGCTGCTTTTGCCTCTTTATCACCCAGACAACATTGTTAAAGGAGAGTGATCTAAAGCCTCCGGATGAACAGTGGGCCAACCGCCGGCATTTAAACGCTCAAGAAGGCGTCCTGGAGGAAAAAATAACATTCAGTACATAATCCCGCGCTTTCCTTTTTTCCTCCCAAACATCACTGGGTTCTTCGTCTATTAAGAGGCATTGATGCATGTTGTATATCTAAACCAACACTAAACTTTTTATTGTTCCATATTTCATAAGCTTTATCTCTTTCCACACCTCCCGCAACCGAGCCATGACTTTCTGTCACGGTGCTCGCGCATCAAAACAGCTCGGCTCCACCATGAGCAGGCGGAGCCGGAAAAGGTCAAAGGAAGTGTCGTCTGGTAATAAGAGTCGCCGTATTTCTGTCTAATTATTGATATTTTGTTTATCTTGGAGAGCGCTGAGAGAACACCGGCCTGTCGTGAGCGGAGAACAGGAATTTCTCTTTATTCTTTATTCCCCTCGTTCCCTTCCCCTGTCCTAGCTTCATTTAGCTTTCTTTTTCGGTTCAGTTCCCCTCTACCCTCCGCCTCCCTACAGACAAAGACCCCACTGGCCTTACCTTTTCAACACAGAGGTGGACGGCAAATCCGTCTCCTGTCGCCCATTCATCCACTGTAAAACCCCTTTGAACTTGCGCATGGAGATAGTTACATCAGTCAAAGCCAAGCCCCAAATTAACGTCAGGTCTGATCACCATCCATCGCGGACCACCGTCTTCATCCCCCCACTGCCCCCAAACACCTCGCGTGCACCACCAATCAAAGCCCACACGTCTCCCACCGAGCCCTATTTTCCTGTCGTTTAGAACACAAGTGTGGAATCGTGTGAAACCTAAACCATATCGACTGGCCCTGTGCAGTAATAGAGCCTGACAGTAAGCCTGTAAAAGTCAGTTTAGATTTTGATGAGAAATACCTGCCATTTTACTGTAATTTACTTACCCTGCCCCAAACCATGCCCTGGCACAGGTCCTGAAAAGCCATAAAAGAAATTGAGACAGATAAATATTGAGAAGATAAAACTCTTTGCTTTATATGTGTTTTCCCCCCGATTCATTTTTTTTAGGTTTAATAAAGTAACCTTTAATGTTGAACCAGATTAACTGAAAGTGCTCGAGTTCTGCACAGTGGCCTGTATTAACTTTATTAACTGGACAAACCACTGGATCCTAAAGCTGGCTCCTTTCATCCGCCTCCATATCCGTGGAGTAGTCTTCCAGTCCCTTTCTTTAAGAAATAGTTTTTTTGACAATACAGCCTGAAAATAAAGGTGCCCGAAAGGGTTCTTTGCACAATGCCAGAGAAGAACCACTTCTGGTTCCATAAAGACACCTTTCAGCGAGTCATTTTTATAAATGAGTGACGTGAGTGAAGTAAAGAACCCTTTCAATGATCTCCACACTATGGAAAGATTCTAGGAAGAACCCTTAAACTGGTCGAGAACTTTTACATTGTTACATTGAATACATGTCTGTTATTCAGCGTTGTGAGTGTGTGTTAATACCCAGCTTCCTCATTGACATGCATTCATGTGCGTCTGCATGGCTGCAGTGGTTGAGCCCACAGGTGTAACGAGTGCACATGTACCTCATGCCCTGCCCCCCATCCCCCCCGCACAGGCGGTCCATGAACATGAGAGTCCAGTGGGACCTACAGGTTCTGCTCCTTTGCTGACAGAGTGCACCAGTCATGCAGACAGTCTAGTATCTACCAGCAGAGCAGCCCCAGAGCCGATCTGTAATAAACATCAGGATGCAAAAACATCCTTGTTCAAACCCGTCCTCTTCAGAGAACACGTTAAAATATGAATTTGTTTTGCAAGTTTTAGTCCAGTAATTAATATTTATTTGCTAAGTTTAGTGTATTGAAATAAATACATTGTAAAATTTTAAATATGTCGTAGCGTTTGCACAAGACATATTTTTATAGAATAGAATAAAATAGAATAGATCAGTCCTTATAGTCACTGTCATTGGAACGATGAAAATCAGTTCGGTAGCATAATTTATGTTCTGTTTTTTTTCCATTTGTATTAAATTCTATAGTAAACTTAGTCGCAAATCAACTAAATATGTCATTAGACCAGGGGTGCGCAAACTTTTGCACTATAGATTTGATCTCTCTACCGGTATCCTAGGTAAGTCAGACTTAAAGTCATTCTGTAGAAATGAAATATAAAGGAATAACTGGATGGATGGATGCATGGATGAATGGATGAAGGAATGAAACAAAGAAACAATAAACAAATAAATAAAATAAATGCTTTGCTAGACGTGTTGAATTCTCAGCAGCTCTCCGGCTCCGCCTCTGCCCATAAGCGCTTAGGAAATATATTTGATTATAACTGTTTTGTTTTTCCTATCAACAAAGGGGAAAACAGGAAGAGGAGCAATCAGATCTCATCACATTAATTTTCACACCTTTATTTACCCCAAACCCAAAGAGATCTGTGGAATTTGCATACTGATTTGTATAACCCAGATAAAAGGCGGAATTTCTAATTATTTAATACATCTAGGGACCCCCGGCTTGATCTGTGCAATAATGTTAACATAATTGCCCGAGTTGGGAATGGGAGACAGAGGGATGGAGGGATGGGGATGGAGGAGTATTGCGATGCGGCTCCTACTCTGCAAAAAACAAAACAAAAAAAAACCAGAGTCGGGGTCAAAGGAATGGAATGTAAATCAACTGAATGTATCATGTTACCTCTTACGTATTTATTTCAGAAATCCAAGTCGCATATCGAGTCCTGTCTGAGCGTAGCTTTAGCATATGATAATGCATGCGGTGCGTTTTTGTGGGGGGGTATCTAATTACACTCGAGATATTTACTCCACTATTTTGAATGGGCACATTGTGAGTGTATTGTTGCATCCTGCATCAGGCCGGGCCCTCAGAAAGCCCTAAGACTCATAGAGCACTTTGGACGACCACATGCAGTTCACAATAGCAACACAAGCCCATATAAATTCAGACGGAGGAGCCCAGGTATAGATATTCAAAACATGCCCGTGCATGGGAGCGAGGCCTGTCTGGTATTGTAGGTGTGCCTTCTCATCATTCCCCATTTATAGTGGACTGTCATTCTGCATTCAGTGCTCCCCCTTGCCATTACCCATACACATTCTAATTGAAATGCCTCCCTACAGTTAAATGTACCTACATGGACACAAGCAGAATGGCATCGTATATCAAGCACTCAACCTATTGTTAGTCACACCATACAGCAGAAACAGCTCTTTTATTGTGTTCCAATGAAACTCCTATTCATTGGAATCAAGCGCTGAAGTGCTTGACTTGAATAATGTATCAGTGCCCTGGACGCACTGTATGTAAATACTGGGGGGCTGTGCAGAGGGGGTTCAGGTTTGGTGGGTATAATGTAAAGTGGCTGGCTGTTCCACAGCAGTCAGGGTGGAGGGGGTGTTTGGAGAATGCTGAGGGCCGCCGATCTCGGGGATGCTCACAGTTTGGGAGGCCAGTCTGTCTGTTTCTAAATACATACACAGAACTTAAGTGATATATAGATAGATATATAGATCAATAGATAGATAGATAGATAGATAGATGCTCATGGGAATACTATTGGGTGTAATAAAAAGATATTTCACATAATGATAAAGATTTAGCAGATGATTGGATGGATGGATATGGATAGATAGAAATCACACACACACATATATATATATATATATATATAAGCAAGAGCTAATAATTAATTAATTAATTAATACATACATACAATATTTCATGGTCATGTGACCTCCAATAGTGAAACAAGTTAGTGTAGAAGTAAATAGGAGTGCTGATCTTTTCTGTTGCCTCTTCTTCCCAGGTAACATAGAGTACAGCTGTCCGGCCACCAACGAGTGTGAGATCACAAAGCGGAGACGCAAGTCCTGTCAAGCCTGTCGCTTCATGAAGTGTCTGAAAGTGGGCATGCTGAAGGAAGGTAAGGAGCTCCTCAAACATCTCAGACTTCCAGCTGGCAGGTCCACTGTCTGCCAGACTGTTCAGGTGACTTGTGTATTAGTGCAGGCTCTATGTTTCTATGTTCCTTATACAACACAAAACGTCCCATCATATCAATTAAAATGTGACTAAGCGACCTAGCACATAAGTTAGAACCTTGAAAAGATACTATTTTCACTTTGTGCAGTGAAAGCTTCCTCCTTTCAGAGCTTTCCCAGCTCTCCAGTGGATAAAGCCCAATTGTCACCATACGGACATCATTAACTCTCTGCTTTTAAAACAATCCGCCAGCTCTGAGAGTAGTTTGGAACCCTGTGCTGTGATCCTTGAACACACCATGTGTGGCAGATGAAGGCCTGTATCTGCTGAAGACACTCATCTGATGCTGGTGTCATAAACGTGGCTGGCTGGCGTACCGGTGGGTGGATGCCAGGCCGGAGCGGAGCTCGAGGGGCTGTTGGCATGGCCCGGCTGTCCACCCCCATGTCCCAGCCACGGAGCAGTAAATAATGCGGCTGTTGGGCAGAGGGACAGAAATATGCTGAATAGGTCGATCCCTGCATCTGACTAATAGAAGTGTAACAGTATTCCGACTGGAAAGGCTTCGGCGC
Organism: Brachyalestes nurse; assembly: GCA_037974405.1. Lineage (NCBI taxonomy): Eukaryota > Metazoa > Chordata > Actinopteri > Characiformes > Alestidae > Brachyalestes > Brachyalestes nurse. Next base: position 28,792,259 of record JBBPCY010000001.1, on the reverse strand, counting down.
GGTCCCCGAGCACACACTCCAGCCGCTCTCAGCTCTCCCCGGCATATTGATCCGCTAAATGTTTTCCGAACATCTCAGCTCCCTTCCTGTGGATGCTTTTTTAAAGTCACGCCAGCTGGGAATTCAGTGACAATTAAACATGCTGGCCATGGATTTTTTTTCCTTCTCTTGGATGGGTTTCTCTCTCTTGCTCCGTTTGAGCTCTCTGGAGGGTTGTGTTTGCTAGCTTTTCCTTTGGCATTTGCTTTTCTAGCAATGTGTGTGTGTGTGTGTGTGTGTGTGTGTATATATATATATATATATATATATATATATGTGTGTGTGTGTGTGTGT
>JBBPCY010000001.1:28780353-28791826 GCA_037974405.1 Brachyalestes nurse | reverse complement strand
AAGGAGGACTGATTGAGATTTGCAAGCGTGGGTAGATAAGAGAGCTTTTTGTGTATGTGCGCGCGTGTGTGTGTGTGAGTATATACATATTCAACACTAGCAAAGCATTTATTTTATTTCCATTCATCCATCCATCTACCCATCTTTCCATTCCTTTATATTTCATTTCTACAGAGTGACTTTAAGTCTGGCATAGCTAGGATACCCATAAAGAGATCAAATCTATAGTGCAAAAAATAAATACATATATATGTTTTTTAATAAATATTGCTTACAACATTTCTGTTGAACCAAATGCAATGATCAATGATGAAGAGACCGTATATCTGTCCATTTTCCAACTATACCAATTTCTATGTGCTCACATCCCGCATTTTTCAATAGTGTGAGCGAGAAGAACATTTCAGAATCTGCTCTACAAAACGCAGTAACATGGGACAATCCATATATAGGCAGTGCTACATGCATGCATTTAGAACAGGTGAATAGAATATCTGTAGTGGTCTATAGTACACCCAATCCATCCATTTAGTGTCTCTAAAAGGCTCTTCCTCAAAGCAGCAGAGAGCAATCTATATGGAGCTAAGTGAGGTAACGGAATCTCTCAACTGCATGTTGAGATAGAGGGAGGGAGAGCGAGAGAGAGGGAGAATGAGGGAGTAATCGCATTACTAGCTGATGAAAAATTAATGGAAATATATTATCTGGAGGAATAAGAGACTAGAAAATAGGGAGAGATGGTCATAAATGAATCACCAGTGTCAGGGCAAATATGAAGCTTAGCTTAAACAAGAGAGTAAAAGGCCAGTCGACTACACGGCCACAGACATGTCCAGGACAGGACAAAGGGAAGGCGTTGGAGCCCAGCACTGTATTACAGCACTGTACTGAGAGTAAATCTTCAAACATTTTAGTCATTCTTTGAAAGTAAAACATTATTTTTCTCCTTGAAACAAAAAAATGATAAGATGTTATCGCTCTTATATGATTATGAAGACTGCCACCAACATTTCCAAGAACTCAAGGATTCCTTCATTACGTCGGTATTCTGTGCTTTGTCTAGTGTTTGGAAGCTTCGGCTTTCGTTGAAGCCTTTATAACCCAGCAGAATTCCAGAACACTCCAGACAAATTTCAGAATCGGAGACTTATTTATAAAAAAAAATATGCTTTATCATAAAACTGGGAGAAATGTCAGTTATTTAATAATGAATCTATGCCATTATTCAGCCAGATTATGATTTTCCAAAAGATCTCTTTTCTCAGAAAGACTGAAGCAAGATAAGACATTTAAACGTTTAAACAAAGAGAAGTAGCCAAAATCTCATACATTTTGTTTGGGTCTAGCTTTGACTAGCTTTGAGCTCGTCCTCAGTCACTTATTTAGCCCCGCGGATCTGAAACAGGTCCTGAGTTGTAGATCCTGAACTGTTGCGTCATCTTGGGACATCCATTGTAAAAATAAATGTATAAAAGTATAAAACCATTTGTCACAAATCTAACAAAGAAACATGCCCAAAATTAGGATTCATTGCAATATATATATTATTGTTTACAAGGGTAGTATTGAGAGTGAATATTGAAGTACACTTTTGGAAATACCAAACGTTATATTAAAGGATGTAAAATCCTATTTGGGTCAACTTTTCTTATTATAAATGTTACTAAATGTTAGGGATTAGTCATTTTTTATATATAATAATGTGTATTTAAATATGAAGAGAAGCAAGCATGTGATAAGGTGTGCATTTTACTAAGTAAGCTAACTAAGCTACATGAGCCTTGTTTGTTTACATTCAATATTTTCACATATTTCTTCACATTATTTCACATTATTTCCTCGTAACATTGCTCCCTAAATGCATCCCAAACAGTTCTCAGAATAGTTTATTGCCACCCTGGACTTGGATATCCAAAAGTGTCAGACATTACCACATGAGCTAATAGAATCTTTTTAAGCGTGTGATTTACACTCTGGTTGATTTATACACAGTGCTGTGCCAGAGAACATTGCAGTATGAAACACAGCGCACCTCTCCAATTCTCCTCTAGTCCTACACTATTTAGAAAAGGTCATATCACCCATCCTCGCTTCATTCTGGTTGCACGTACCCATGTCCTCCTTCAATGTGTCTTCACTTATGAGGTGTCCTCGGCGTGCCCTTTATTAGTTATGAATGTGACCGCTAACACGTACCACTTAGCATTTAACACATGAGGCTCTTAAGCTCCGTGTCGGTACTAACCTGGCCCGCCGCGCACCCACCACACTCTCACCTTCACCTACCATTTCCAAACACTATCAAAATAAGTCAATACATTTTGCAAATGAATATGAAGACGTGAAAGGCATCTTGGTCTGCGTTTGGTATCTCTCCTCAACGCAAGGTCGGGCGTCTGTCTCCCTGCCTACGCTACGTGAGCGCGAAATCAATCAGGCCTTTCAAGGAGACGAGAACAGAACACGGAGAGCCGTGTCCGTCTCCCTCAAACTCAGCCCGTCTCTGGATAACCCTGTCTCGGCTCAGGAGAAGGCCACCTCCAGTCACGCTCGAGCCAAGACCAGCTATTGGGTTGGGTTAGAAGAGGAAAGGTCAGGCAGTGAATGGAAACCATCCACCCTAATTATAACTTTACAGCATGGGGCAGCGTAGACCATCGCAAACTTTCCATACTGTTTAATTGTCCTCGTAACATGAATATGCCAAGGATTATGTCACAGGTTCTGGCAAATGTGTGTTACAGCTGGATTACAGTCTCTTTGATGATACCTGAGGTAGTCATCTGCATTGAGGACATTTTTTCTTAGAGGATTAGATTAGAAAGTCATAGTGTCATGTCAGCTGTATAAACGTATACAGTGAGACAAAATGGCGTGTCTTGAGATTTTACAGGAGTACAAAAAGACAGAGTACACAATCATAAATAAACTGTGAATATAAGCTCTAAACTAGGAGTAAAATGTGCAATTCAGTACAAGGGTAATTCTTAGCATCCAAACATTGTGAAAATGTTGCGTCAGCAACATCTGAATTTAAATTTTAAATCGTGTATTAATTACAAGTAAAGTCTCTACGAGGTGTCTATAGTTGGATATGCAAATAAAGTGAAAATTTGCCTCCTTTTCTGAGCAGTACTGTGTTCTCAGTATCAACGTATCCATATCTGGCTGTGTTTTGGTGCAAACTCACGGATGCCAGACAGTGTAATGAGCCCGCTGTTCTCAGATGAGGGATACGCAGCAGAAGTTGGCCTGAAACTCCTGTGAAATTGCTTCATTTCCCCCCGTCTGTATAAAAGAGGAAGTGATCAATAGAGGGACTCAAATGTCAGGGACTACAGGTTTTTTTCCTCTGATCAATGGAAGAAGATCGGAGCTGAGAGGATAGGAACAGATACTATTGAGAGATTACACTGATGTAATCCAATGGCTACTGCCCTTTAACTCACTAGCAGACTCCTTTATCCACATGGGCTGAGGACATTCAGAGAATGGCGTACATGTTGTAACAGTATAGAACATCGATGATATATGTGTATTTATACATGTTTATGCAAACAAAACCAAGAAAATAAAAAAAAATATGGAGTTGAGACAGGTTGAATATCCAGATCCAAGAGAAAACGGAATAAGTGGGATAAGAGGTGTGGGTGGTGCACGGCAACACTACTGTATCTCTTCCAGAATACAAGATATTGGACATAACCCTGGACCTCAAGGGGTCAAAGAAAGTGTTGTTTGTTCATTCCAGAAAATTCTTAATGACCTAAAGAGCTGCTGGGTTTACAAAGAGGACCAGGAACCACTGGCCTGAGGGGAGACACATCAGTTCTGGGGGATATATCATCACTTGTATGGTACTTGACGGATTGTCCTAAGGGTGTTGGAGACATGGACATACTTGATGTGTTAGTATTAGTTTATGACATGGCAGGTTCAGATCCCAGGTAGATAGTTTAGTATTCTATGGGGCTCACAACCATGATTACTGACCTTCTGATTGCAAACTGCCCTCTGGAGGTGGTCATGAAAGGCGGTGGAGACTTGTTCTCCACGCTGGAACCACACATCCATCACTAGAGCATAAGTCTGGCCATGGTTAAAATTCGAAATAACAGGAAAACAGGGCCTCTGCGGTCTGGAAGGCAGGGAGAATGTCAGTGGGATTAGTTGACATTATTTTGTAAATATATCCACAATAACCAGAATGTTGGTGTAGTTGTCCAATAGGATTAAGTCAGTGAGACAGTCAAATGAGAGAGCCTGGACTATTGTGGTAAAACTACAAAAGCTCTGATATCACTGGATATGGAGAACTCCCAGTTCTACACACACAGCAGTTTGGAAGTTCATGAGATACATGGATATATTGAGATTCTACAGTAGATTCTGTATTCTCAGGAACCGGAAGGCATGAATAGTCATACTAATGTCTGCATTGAGACCTTTGCCTTTATTAGAAGGATGCAGTATCCCTGCTCTGGGGCATCCTGTACATGTCTCTTAATGACTCAGAGGCAGAAAGTGCCTTAGGAGAATCTTTGCCCTGTCCATTTTGTGGACGCAGAGAGGACAAGGAAGGTGCTGGTGGCCACATTTCGAAGCCTAAATTGAACACTGACTTCTAAGTAATAACCCAGCACACCTTTCAGAAAGAGCTGTGAAAGAAAAAGGCCTGTCTGACTCATCATGTCAAACCTCGTTTAGAAAAATTGTATCAGTCTTCTGGGCAAATAGGACAAGACTCAAAGAACTGTCTCCTCTTGTTGAGGTATAGACTCAGACCTTCTTGTAAATACGGTGAAAAGTGAATGAGGTCCACGTTTATCATGACGCAGTGCACTGGAAAGTGAAGAAACTCATGAAGGAACTTGTCCAGCTTGAGATGGGCTGTCATGCAAACAAGCTCTGTCTGTACTTTCTAATTTAGTTTGCAATGAGGTCATCAAAACTGCCTCATTCTATCAAGTGTTGTAGAAGGTATAGAAGCACATTCTGAGCCATGGAACTTGAACCCCAACAAAAAGTAAAGGAACAGCTATCTTTCCTTCATCTGCCCACAGATTAGTTAAAACATTTCCATCGTTTATCGGACGCTTTTATCCAAACCAGCTTTCATTCCCTAACTACAGGGGGCAGTCTCCCTGGAGCAACTTGGGGCTAAGGGTCTTTTTTAGGAACCCAGTGGTGGTTTGATCTATATGATCTCTTGGTCTATAGGCAGGTATCTTACCCACTAAGCCACCACCACCAAATGACCTACTCTCACTTGGTTGTAGGCCACTCAAATGTGTATTGTGACTTTATATTTGAACTAGAAATAAGCAGCTCTCATCACTTGACATCACATAAATCATTAATGATGAAACTGAGAATTGTCACGATACTGTAATGTATAGGTTTCCAGCTGTTGAAACGTCATACCACCACAAACCAAGAAACTCAGACTCTGCTTTGCCATCCTCCCGTCTCATTCTGTTCATGCCAGTAAATAGCCTGAACGAAATTAGCAATCCAGTTCACAGGAGCTTTTCAGAAGGTGCTGTAAACCCTTAGCAGCACCTTCTCCTGGTGCTTACAGGGAGGTGGCTAAGTGTGTGAACTGTCTGTCTGGCAGCCAGTTCCCTCGAGGCCAGCCTGTTCCTCAGTCTAACAGGTGAGAGGATTACAACAGGCGAGAACACGTGTTTTCCACCGGGGTGGGTAGTGGGACAGGCGAGGTGGCCCACTTCTTCATGTGCTCTTACACATTGTGTTTCATTTCTTCTGGGAGAGAGGCATGTGTGGGACCACAGCCCAAACAAGCTCCTCATGACTCTCACACATACTTAAACATGGACATGGAGAGAACGTATGAGTGCACTTTTGACTTCAGTAGAGTGTGTTTAGTGATCACACATTGGCGACTTATATTTAAATGCAGGACTGTGTGGACGAGACTGTTCCACAGTCATGGCGACATGAACTATCCCACAGTGTTTTCGGTTTTTATTTTCTGGCAGAAACTGCACTTTGAGGAATAGTAAATATCAAATTTCAGAGTTGTGTTTGAGACACAGTCTCTGCTTCAGCTCTGGGTTCTAGATTTTGCGCAGTACTCATGTTCACAGTGTTCTTCTTGAAGCATATGGCTTTAAATTTCATGAGATATAATTGCCTCCTAAAAGGTTGGCATTCTCTTGTGAACGTTTGTGTGGACAGAAAGATAAAAAAATGTTTTTGAAAATTGTCTGGCTGATGGGTTAGAAATCCAGGGTGGGATTGCACTAGAGTGTAGGGGGGTCTTTTGTGGCTTGGGTTTTTCAGGGTTCTGTGGGAGAAGCTACCTTCACCCTACTCCTTCTATCGTCACCGCTCGTGAGGACGAATGCCACGACACACTCGCAGGCATGAGGCGCTGCCAGCCAGAGGCCCAGTGAAATAGTGCTGACGGAGGGGGGGTGTTAGTGGCGGCAACCATGAAAGGCAGGGTTCGCCGTGGCCCTGGGACATGCCCCTGCGCTTTTCCCAGCTAAAAACAAGTCCGCCTAAGCTCCCCTTGGCACTGCCAAAGATCCCAGCCATGCTGACACTTTCCCCTCTCCCAGGGGACAGGCACCCAGAACAGGTGAGAGACCCAAAAATAAGGGTCCCGGCCAACCCTCACTGGCCTTCCCAGCCCGGCCCTCACAAAGTGAGTGGGGACAGGCCCTTTTGTAGGGGCCGTGGTCGGAGAGGGATTATTATTGTTTTTGGAGAGAAAGAGGAGCCTGGGGTCAGCTGGCCCCTGTGCAGCCTCAGGCCTGGGGCTAATCCCCATGCAAATGCCAGCCGCTTTGGCTCTGAGCCCTCCCTCTCTCCACCAGCACCCCTTTCGCTTTGAAGAGGTGACACCCGAGAGCCAACCGCTATCTTCTCCGCACCAGCATCAGCGGTCAGAGCCGTAAAACACACACACACACACACACACACACACACACACACACACACGTGTCTGTTGGTTAAGCCGATAGTGATTGTGGGCTCATCCCACTGGAGCAATCCTTGAGGAACTCTTGGGAATGTACTTCAGAAGTACACACAGTGTGAAATACTCCGTTCCTCATTCGGATTTTAGTATGTCATCAAGGACCTGGCCCCCATTCCTGTCTTACTTTCTGTGTTTCGGTTCTGGTAACTTCCAGCAAATTGGTGAAAACCTGGAGGCCAGTGTGTTCAGCAATTATGCCAGTTTTGCTGCTCTTAACACACCAACTGAACCTGGCAAATGACTGCTGAGTTGAATCAGATGTGTTTGAAAAGGAGAAAAACTGTGCTGGACTCCCTATATATATTGTATTTGTACTTTATTGTAAATATTTAAATAATGTTGGCTCATAGTTTGTATATAAAGTTAGTATTATATTCTTTATGATTTGTGTATATTGGTCAGTTTATTCTATTATTCTGTTCTTTATTCCATTTTCTAATTATTGCACTGTCTCAGGAGTGATACTGGGTTACTTTTCACTGCACAGTGTTTGCGTATAACTGTGTATGTGACAAATAAACATCTTGAATTTTGAACTGCAGTACACCATCTCTGCTCTGTGCAGTTCTTCTGTCTACACTGCTCTGGCTTACTCATACCAAACATGCCATTGTTTTTTTTCTTTCTCAATAATGTTTTTTTTTTTCATTTTGGTTCAGAATCCCTCTCACACTTACCAGGAACAGATCAATAGAAACCATAAATATGTGCACCTACTTGGCTTACACCAGTCCTAACTAAACACAACATGCGATTTAGCAGTCGCTTCATTCTGTCACCTCGTGTTTGTAGAGTTCTGTAATCCACACTTTTTAAGATGGACTGTTGTCTCAGGAGAAGGGAAACAGTTCAAGCCCTAAATCTGTGGTGGTTTTATAGTGACCCTGTAGTTCGTGAACCCTTAATATCAACTAGTTAAGTAGTCTATTCTTTCGTCATTGTTTTGTAACTCTAAGAAGCACATTAACCACTACTGGAGTTAAATTAATAGCAAATTGCTTGTTTAGCATTCTCCTTGCCTTTACAATTCCAGTAAAAATGTGTTTTCACCAGGCAAATTCCAGCCGCACTCGGTGCGACCGCATGTTTAATCCCTGCGTCTTGATTGTTGTTGCACATTAGAGACTGACCGCACAGTATCCAAGCACAGCGAAGTTACATTTGGATTGAAGTCATTGTTTGGCACCAGGACAGCATTCTGACCCGTTATCTTTACCGTCCATTACTTTCCTTCAGAGAGGTACTGGTGACAGTATGAGAGTAGTGTGATAAGTCACTGTTTTTCCATTAGCTCCACTACTGAGCTCTTCTTCTCTCTCTCTCTCTCTCTCCCTCCCTCCCTCCCTCCCTCTCTCTGACCCTCTCCGAGTGTAAGGGAGACTGGTTAGTGCCAAGCTTTAATTCCTGTCAGCATCTGTTAATTATGGCAGGCACTGTTCTAATTAAAACAGGCACCCATGTACCTCGGAATCTTCACACCGGCTTTGCCATAGCTGACACTAACATGTGACACGGAGAGACGTGGGCTCACAATGCAGCGCTCGCTCCGCGGGACCAGAGAGCCTCAGAGGAACGGGAAGAAACACTAGAATGTGATGACATCAAAATTAACGCACCAGAATTTTCCATCCCCCTCAGAAGGCCCGAACCAGCCCGTGCCACTTATTGGCCACACTGGAACACCTCAGCGACACAAATGTGTTCAAAATACTTGAATGAGGATGATTTTATTTCTTACATAATGTAGCAGGAGGGCAGTGTGTCAGATCTGATTTGATTGTAGTATTGGATTAATACTGCGCTGCCATATTCAGAAGTAAATATTCCCACATTTGTGTTGCCCACTGTCTGGCGGCGGAATTAAAGTTGCAGTTGGGAGAAATGAGATTTTTACTGCGATTTAACAACCATCTAATGATCTCCCGGTGTTTGCTAGGAAGGGAGGGACCACAGGGACCAGTGGGTAATTAGGTTAGTGGGTTGTCAGTGTCAGGAAATTGAAAGACAATCCTAATCAGATTTCTGTTTCTAGGGAATCAAATAATTTATATAAGTAACAGAAATCTCCTCATTCCTCTGGTAAAACCATCATGCCGTTTGTTTGAGCAGCTCTTGGTTTGTGTGCACGATTATCTTGGATTCATTCGGTCCTCTCCGGAAAGAGGGAATGAATGATGGGTGTTTTTTTTGCGAGATATGTAAATATTTACACATTTCTGATCCTGCGTAATTTGAGGGGTGCATTCCTCCTTATTCATCCCGAGTAAAACCTGCAGACCCTCGGAAGTCAGGCGTAAATCAGCTCACTGTGTCCTGCTGTATTTCAGGCGGTGGTGTAATAGGGGTCCGTCTATGCTCTTTTTTTCCTTTTCCTCTCCTGCCCTCCAGTTTCATTTTTTAAAGGGAAAGGGGGAATGAAATTAGCATAATGTTCAGTAGTAACACTCTAGCCTCATTTGCCTCTGTCTGCTTCTAATGTGATGAAATCATTTAGCGAGTGCTCCCCCATTCGACAGCTGAGGATGTGCTTGAAGGCACTGAGCTGTGTCTCTTTAGCCTCTTGCCTTATCCCTCATTGCTCTGTATGACCGTGTATTTTTTATTTATTCCTTTAAGGCATGATTCACTACAGTCCTAATATTTAAACTCCCTGAACAAGAATCAGGAAGGTTTGGTTTGACTCACCACAGTCCAGGAAATGTATATATTTATTCCAGAGATCTCTATCTCTATGAGTTTACACTCTCCCGAGTAATGCCTCAGTACTCTAAAGGGGGTGTTTACTTCTGAGCGTGCCGCAGAATGAGACACAGGTACTGAAATTGAGCAGTTTGTTTTCACAGTCCTGGATAAACATGAACTGTTCGTGACCTTTTGTGCAAAATTTAAAACCTGGCAACTGTGTCTGCCATTCTTTACAGAATCCGAACGGTACCGACTGTTCCGAGATATCAAGATGATTTTGCTTGAGTAAACTTGGAGATTCCTCCTCCATAGACTTTGATAAACAACCACAAATAGTGCTAGTGTCGCATGAAGTGTGTCATCATTACAGTGTTGCTGAATCCAGTCTGACTCAGTCACTCAACCTTTTTTTTTTTGCAGTCTGTTGATGAAGTCATTGTAAATTGGTAAATACTTGGTTATGCGCAAAAAGCACTTTACAGCATTTTACTTCAAATACGCTTTTGTCTCTAAGAGTTCTCGAAATCACACCTAAAAGCATTTTAGCATTTTTAAACTATAATTTTTATTGTTGTAGTTCAAAATATATCCAGTAGGCATTAACAGTTTATTAATAGTCAGCTGCAGGCACGCTTCGTATGTTTCAATAGAAGCCCCAATTGTAGTTATAACTGGCTTTAAAGGTGATAGATGATGAGGGTGTATTAAATTTGTAATGAATGAGTTTTATTTATTAGTATTTGTCATGTTTAGTCATAAGCTTTTTTATCATTTTATTCTATCTGACTACTTTGCAATTTTTATTTGCTGAAATATGTCATAATTTAGGCCATTAAAAAGCTTCTGAATATTAAATACAGAATCAAATGCCAATGCATTGATTGGATTCTTATTCTGGCTCTCCCTAAACCATTCAGGGTATTTCTAAAGTATTTCTTTAAGCATAGCATTTGCTTAATGCTGTAGATTTGAAAGCCTTTAGCTTCATAATTCCTTCACATAAACAGAAGTGAATGGTTGTTTTCTATGGACTGAAATGAGACTCGTATAAATAGTACAGGAACCGTTCAGATATTAGAGGTTGTGCATTTGCATTGTGCGAAATGTAAAAATGTAAAAGCATTCTTATCAAATAATTGGCTAATAAATAACAGATGTTGTGATGAGCGGTGTGGCGTTTATTGCGCTACATTAGCTGGTGGGCTCGGCGGGAGAAGCACCCCGATAAGCTTCTCCACTCGTCCTGCTGGGGTTGGTTAAATAAAACCAAGCTGATTTATTGGGAGCGTGTGGGCGCTCACTCAGCCGGCCTGTTACAGCACAGTGTGCTAAATTTCATGACTGGCCGTGCTCTGCTGTGTACACGCCGCCGCCACCGCCGCTGCTGTGAGTGTGTGTGTGTATGAAATGAGCGAGTGTCTGGTTAGCATGCTCGGCGGCCGCTGCTGAAAAGCTAAATAATTAGAGGGCCAGTCTGTGAGATCATTGACCCCGGTTTAAATATTCATGTGTTTGTTGTGCAGCAGGCCGAGGTGCAGGCTCTGTACTGTGTCAGCTCTCACATATGGAGCTCTGCCACCGCCGTGACACACACCAGCCCAACCTGCCTCGACTGGACACCTCCTCTCTCTCTCTCTCTCTCTCTCTGTCTCTCTCTCTCTCTCTCTCTGTCTCTCTCTCTCTCTCTCTGTCTCTGTCTCTCTCCCTCTCTCTCTCTCTCTTCCTCTCTCTCTCTCTGTCTCTGTCTCTCTCCCTCTCTCTCCCTCCCATTCTCTCTGT
>JBBPCY010000001.1:28765512-28778769 GCA_037974405.1 Brachyalestes nurse | reverse complement strand
ACACACACACACACACACACACTAACACAACACACACACACACAACACGCTAACACAAACACACACACACAAACACACACACACACACATACACACACACAAACACACACACACACACACACACACACATACACACAAACACACACACACACATACACACACACACACATACACACACACACACACACACACAAATACACACACACACACACACATACACACAAACACACACATACACACAAACACACACACACACACTAACACACTAACACAACACACACACAACACGCCAACACAAACACACATACACACAAACACACACACACACACACACACACACACACACACACACACACACACACACACACATACACACACCAACACGACACACACGCTAACACACACAAACTCACAACACATCTTTTCAACATCCATGTCAAATACTGATCTGCAACCAGATCTGTAATTTAATCTAAATGTATATAATTATATTGCTAAAATATCCACATACTACTATAGAAACTGTAATACAGCAATACATCCTTTAAGGAATATTTTGGACCTTTTCATTTTTTGATGTGCCATTTCTGCAGTTGTGCTCCAGTTATGATTATTCACTAACACACATGATGGCAGTACAGTCCATTATATTTCTAGATTTATTTGCATTCAAAATATACACAAACCCACAAGGAATTGTTCATTTATTAGTTTTCTGTAGAGATAGGCCCAGGTTACAGAAAATAATTGAATGAACAAATTAATTAATTAATATTTCTTTAGAGGTTTGTGGTTCAGTATATTAATGCTTGATATTTATCTCCACACTTCTCTTCCCCCTCAGTGACGAAGATCGTGTCCCACCTGCTGGTAGCAGAGCCAGAGAAAATCTATGCCATGCCAGACCCCACCATGCCTGAGAGCGACATCAAGGCTCTGACCACCCTGTGTGACCTGGCCGACCGCGAGCTGGTGGTCATCATCGGCTGGGCCAAGCATATCCCAGGTCAGTCTGCTCAATACGGGCAAGCCTTTGTCTGTCCAGATCTCGTTCTTCCCAAAGTCCAGAAGACTCATGGATTTTCAGACAACTTAAAATAACTTTACTGCAAAGAGATGAATCAGAAAACGAGAGTTTGGTAGCGTCTCTGCATCCTGTTGTCTATGTCAGCATGATGAGAAAAGATCATATTTAGTTTATATATTTAATTTTATTTACTTGTTGCACTTTTTCTGCACTTTTTGGTTCTACAAATTACAAAGTAAGTCATATTTAGACCATCTAGAACAGACATGATAGCATATTCCCACTTTTGCTTCCCACTCTTATTGCTTTTTGACCAAGGAGTACAAACAAATACCCAGAGGCTCGGTTAAGATTTTGGAGAAGATGGTAATCAGGTGCAGGGTGAAGGGTTATCTAGTAAGGAGATTAAGGGGATGTTGAACCCCATAAATGCGCACACACACACACACACACACACACACACACACTCAGGCACACTGTGCAGTGCTGTGTCAGCGCAGAGAGAGTTTAACCAAGGAGCTTAGCCACGGCTGGATCACTAATGACCCAATAACACAGTCTCTTCAACCTGCCACACACACCTTTCTTAGTCTCTCTCTCACACACACACACACACACTGCAGCAGAAATGGCTGTAAGACTTTTTAAGTTCTTGGGGTCCTTATGGAATCGTATATCCTGTCAAAACCTAACACTCCATTATTTTTGTATTTATTTATTTATTTTTCTTTAAAAAAGTTCAGCATCTTTTCACATTGGGAGATAATTTCATGACAAATCCTGCAGCAGAAATGGTGCAAAATGACTTGCAATAAGTATCTCATTACATTAATGTGCATTAAAGCTATGAGTGATTCTAATGAATACAAAGTTTAAGGTTGCAATGGCAGCAACAATATTCACCAAGACTTACTGATTGTTGTTCAAATGAATGTACAAATTTCGTTCATGGCAAAAACAACCCTGTAAACTTTCAGCAGTACTTCTGTCATCATTATCATTATTGATTTTTAACTACTTGAATGGCCTGGAAAACGTTTGCTCACTTCTGGTCAAATTAAAATGTTTTTGTTGTTGTTTTTTTCTAAAAAATAAGTGCATCCGCTACAGAGAGCATACTGGCATGTTTCTGCAAAGCACAATTTTTATTTATAGGGCAAAAAAAAAAAATAAGACAAAACTCTTCAGATGTGCCATAACTTTTGCACATACCATGTTTATTATAGTATGTTAAATCCAACAAATAACCAGTAATTGTGCATAAAAATGTACAGAGGACTTTTACATTAACATCAACAAACTACGTTATTTGACCAGGAGTGCCCAAACACACACACACACACACACACACACACACACACACAAACTATATTTTTCTCATTGCACTGAATGTTTTATTTCTTAAATGATGAAAATACAGCAGCAAACGGTCTGTAACTGTGGAGGAGAACTCCACACACTTGTGTAAATGCTGAGTGTCATCTTTGGTATTTGTGAGTGGAACTGTAGAATTGCAAGCACTGACTGATCACATAATGATCCATTGACCCAAACCCAAACCCTGAACTGCCTCCTTTGACATCCAATCATGGGGAAATGTGCTTGAGAGTGCACCTCACACTGATTAGGATGTCTCAGTCCTGGAACAGCAGCTCAAAATCCTGTAAATGACATTGAGTGATCTTTATCATCTCCTTTTAATCTTTCTATTTTAAGGGGGCAGTTTGCCTTTTTAGATATATTAAGGCCCTTTAGTGTTCTTGCCGTGTTACTAAACTGGCCAAATATAAAACTGGTTTGTCCTTTAAACTGGAGGCCTCATATATGGATCCACACACAGTTGTTGAGGAATATTTCTTAATATTAATACGCTTTTTGCTTGTATTGTATGTTTTGCTTAATGTTTGCCTCCTCAGTTGCATTGAACCTCTCTGGGTTTGTGTATCAGAGCTGTATCAGTTCTGAGCTGGAGATTAGCAGAACTGAACATGCTGCTCGGGCCACGGCGCCGTTATCCCCACTGCGAGGCTGCTGATTACATTCTGATAGATTTTCAGCCCTTTGGCAATGGAATTAAAAAAGATTAACAGTTCATTATGAAGTGGGGGCCATTGATTAGGACATTGACAGATGGCCAATGACCAAAGTCCAAAGGTAACAATTTATATGTCAAGAAAATTGGCACTTAACTTGCCCGATTGATTTTTCATTGCCCCTTTTGCAAGGATAACATTTGAGAAAGCGGGTTATGAAAGGCCTGTAATTTGCAGTAGAGTCGTCCTTCGCGGCACTAATCTGAGAGTGATGGAGAGACAGGCTCTGGCAGCGGCCGTGTTTATTCTCTCCCACTGGCTCTCCAGCATTACTACAGAGACCAGCGTCAACAGGAACCGCAAGAATCAAAGAATACCACCTTAACAACAGTTCTACTCTTTATCTGCATGCCTTCACCAATTCACAAGCACTGATATGAGTACGTTTGTCAAAGTCAAAAGTCAGAGTGAACCTTATTGTCATCTCAGCTATATTTACATATACAGAGATTTTACAGTACACAAAAAGACATGCTAAAAACTCATATATATATATATGAATGCACTATAGATATAAACTCTGAACTAGAATTTAAAATGTGCAATTTGGGACAAGAATGTGCAATTTGGTGATTTTTTTTTACCCCAAAAAATTGTGCAAATGTTGCATCAGGAGTCAGGTGGAAAGCAACAACACTGGAATGTATTTGTGGGCTTGATATATGCAAAATATCAGCAAATGATATGCAAAATAAATTGGTGCGTATGCAAAATTAATCAGTTTACCATCAATCCATGAAAAATACAGAAGCCCTGAGATGAAGAACAATGGAACATGGATGCGTTTTTTGCATGTCGCTGCATGTGCATTATAAAAGGGTGCTGTGTAAAGTGCAAGGTGGAAAGTTGAGTTGTGTGTGTGTGTGTGTGTGGGCAGGCAATGTGTTGAGGAGTCTGATGCTTTGTGGGAAAAAGCTCTCACACTGTCTACTTTACTGCTTTTTTCTTTAAGTCCCATTCACTGACCCGCACAGATTTAGGACACAGTACTGTCGGACTGTTCTCGATGGCTGGTCTGCATGGTGGACCCAAAGTGGTTCTGCCCATTGATTAATTGATAATTAATCTCAGGCTTGACCAGCTCAGCACAGGCCGGCCTGGCAGGGCAGGAGCGCTCTGTAAATAGTTTGAGTGACGCTTGGCATGGGTGCACTTATTAAGGCCAGGAAATGTTGACAGATGGTTTTTTTTGCTCCTGAGGTGCTAAAGACCTTTGACATACATACAGTAGCTGCTCGTTCTCCTCCATCTCACATTTCACAGTGTCCAAGTGACAGAGGCTCTACTGTAGTTACTCCCAGCCTCACACACAATACGCCGCAATCTGTACACAAACTGCGGATAAAGAGAAGGAAAGAAAAAAAGAAAAGAAAAATAGCTTCTCAGCTCTGCTTTGAATGTAGCCTGGGATCCATCTTATAGGTGGTGGATCTAGGTGTGTTAGCACGCCTGGCAAGGCTCCTATAGATTTAGAAAACACTGGTTAAAATCTTGTTCAGTCAAATGAGAAATAGGAGCTTAATTTTTTCAGCACTTTTAAGAGATGTTCATTTTTAATGCGTGCAAGTGCTCACCCTGTTAGGACTGATTGATAGAGCTGCACAGTATTTACAAAATATTTGTATTGAGATTTCACTGCTACATATTACAATTACAATGCCTGTCAACATATTAAAGGTCCCATATCATCACTTCTCTAGAATTAAAAAAAGGCTTAAAGTAAATATTTTTTCAAATGACATGTTTTCAAGCCACACCTCCAAGCCATACAGTCCATATATGGAAGATAAGCTAGAAAAACAGCCTGTTTTCAAATCATAGTTTTTGTGATGTCACAAAACCAACACATTAAAATATATCCCTATATTCTGGCTATAGCAGTTTAGCTCCGCTCAATCACGCACCATTTCGGCCAACACCTTTAACAGTTGAGCTTTTGTTGAATTACATGAAGACTTCGATTCATCAGAACACCTAGTAACTCACCTGAAGCAGTGATTGGTCACCCTGTCAGAAACACTGTGATTGGTTAGAGGCTTGTTTGCATATTACAGGCTTTTGCGATATCAGTAATTCAGGGACTGATATTGTGATAAAGATTATTGTGCAGTCCTACTGGTCGTCATTTTTTTTTGTGTTCTGTTGTGTTGTCCGATTAACAATGGCATGATTCATTGCAAATTCATTGACCTTTCTACTGTGCCTCAGCTAGGCCTGCCCCATTCTTTAAATTGTAAATGGCATCGTCATATAAACAATTGCAGTTAACAGTAAGTAGGTTTTTATTGTATGCGACTTTAAAGAGTAAACTTAAAGTGGCCAAATTGGCTAATTAGATGACTTGCTTTCTAATAGCTCCACACTGAGGACAGACACAGTTCACGCTCAGATAAACAAATATAACTCACAGCTGCCTTGTAGAGGTGTTCCAGCTCAGAGCCAAGTTTTGTCATTTTCTAAGTCCCATGTCGTGTCTCAGTGAATTTATTTTCTGATTTCTTTTATTTACACATATTTTACTCAAGCCAGTACTTAACCATGCTTTCAGATTATATTCTGTTTGTTAAACACGGGTTTGTGAAATAGATTGCAATCAGGCAAATATGTAATAATTGGGAAAAGCCTAACCACAGTAGCATTAGCAGTAGCTCGGTAGAACTGAAAATGGAAATCTGATTGGTTGAGAAGTTTTATACCACAAATAATATACAAATAACAGCAAGTTTTTTTACAATACCTGTCTCACTCAGCTGATACTGATTCGGCTACTATTTTTCTCATTTAGCACATTCAAACATACATTCAAATATTTCCCCATTATATACATTTTATATAATAATATTTTTTAGATATAGCCAGTTTGGTCAGATTCTGCAGAAGTGTGTGACTGCAAACCTACATCAAATTTCTAACCTATTGTTGCCCCTAAGCCTTTCATTTGACAAATAAATTGCCAGTATTGAAGCACATTCGATATGATATATTTAGATCGTCTTTGCTTTACTTTTTTTCATTTTGCAAGACTGTTATTGTAGAGTCTTCTCCTGTCTGTGTCTGATCATTTCCGACTTAAATTCATTAAGTTGAATGGGATTTTTCCCAGCGTTCTGTAAAGCTTGTCCAACCTCACAACAGTTGCTATGAAAGAATGCTTCTGTGGGCACAGCCTGGACAGGCCGATTCAGTGGTGGCCTGAAGAGAGCCAACAGACTGAATGTACTTTGTGGTGACAGTGTGAATGTCATATGTCGTGGTTTGGAATAAGGCTTTACATTCCTCATCTTGTGCAACACAGTTGCTTCATCACATTAGGCAGCTGCTAGTCACCTGCCTCCGAGCTCCGGATTCACAGGGCCAGATTTTTCCACCAGGGAATTCTGGGCTGAGAGAGTCTGCAGAATTGTTTCCCACATGATCTCTGCCGCATTGAAGCTATTCTTGTCCTGTGATGCCCCTCCTGGTACAAAAGACGTTCATTTGATATTTTGATCGTTTTGGATGAGTTTGGTTCACTGGATAAATGCTGAAACATTGAATTTCGAAATTTTATTGTATATCCTATTTATTAATAAACAAGCCCATATTATTTTAAAACATTCCTCACTTTTTAAATAGAGTTTGATGAAGTATTTAAACTAAAATGTTATGTATTGTGCTCCGTTTGATCCATATTATGGAAATAATACATTCCTAATTAATCACGTTTGTGATGTCACACATTCACGGTTTAGCCCCACCCATCCACAGTGAAGTCATAAGGAGTGTTTCAGTCTGGAGAGCTTTTTGAATGTAAACTACAGCTATAAGAAGGTGTAAGTTAGGGGCGTTTTGTAGTATTAAATAATTTCTCTGCATTGCTTTTTGTCATGCTTGTCTAAATGGTCTGCCTTTCACAGCATTTCTCTTTAGTTTCTCTTGAAGTTTGTGGTTTAATTGCGTCGCAGATAGGAACATACCTTATTACTCTTTAGTAAAATCCACTGAACAATGTCATCATAGTTGCTTTAGGTATGGAAATTGATCTCCTCTCGAAGCTGAGAGCCATCAGAGCACGCATCTCATGGCACAAGATTACCCCCCACCCCCACCCCCTGCCCCTCCCTGCGCTGAAGCTTGCTGTTTTCTCTTTGCCATTAAATTGTAAAATCTCCTTACTGTGTTGCCGGGGCTGATCCCTCTCGAGCTGTGTAATCTCCTTGTAATGGAGTGTGAATACTGCCGGCCGATAAATCAGCACCTCATCAGCGGCCTTTATTAAATATAGACACCAACAGACAGGCCTTAGTATATTCAATTTACCCACTGACGGAGGCTTTAGCAGCGCAGATCAAGATGGATGGAGCAATCAGGTGGAGGCCCGGGCCTGATACCCCACGCCTGAGATGCAGAATGCAGGAATGGAGATTTGACGGGTGTATAGAATGGGGGAGCAGGACCATGCAGGGGACATCTGCTGCTCGGGGTGGGTGTACACACATGCTCACATGCAGAGGAAGAGGGGGATCCATTGTTTTTCAGTTATCTCTGTCAAAGGGGGTGTGCACAGGGAGTGTGTGTGTGTGTGTGTGTGTGTGTGTGTGTGTGTGTATTCATGCATGATGAATACACAGAAAAACTACAGACAGTAGTTCTCTCTCAGTCATCAAATAGGGCTGCATATTGTGGCCCAAATACTAGTACAGTGATTAGATTCCTATATATTTCCATTTCATTTAATTCAGTTTAGCTTATTTTAATATTGTCCACTTTTCTGTATCTTAAAATGTATTGATCTTTCAGTAATGTGCTGTGATTGAGGATTAGCCTGCAATCAATCAATGTAAAACATCTGTGGTTGTATCAGCATTGCAGTATCATGATAATAATGAACAAACAATATATCAAGCCGCCTCCAATCATAAAATGAGCAATTCTGAATGCTCCCTTGCAATTCATCTTAAAATCTGAGTTCAACTCACACTGGCGATTGCTCTACAAAGAGAATCCACAAAGAAGCATCTGCACATCCCTTCGAGGATCTTATTTTGGAAAGCCCCCTTTAAGATGTGGTGAATAGGAACCGGTTATCCATTAACCACTGGATCTGCTGGGCCGCAGAAATGAATGAAGTGTAATTACACGACTGATTAAGGTTCATCTCTTCCTCGTTACCGAGCTAAACAGAGATATATAACAGCCAGTGGAGGTTGTGGCTCTCTGGGGACGACTAAGTAGCAGTGGAGTCAGGTCAGAAGGTCAGAAAAAGCAGATTAAGACAAGGGGATTACTGTATTTAACGTTACAAAACTTCACATCGTTCACACTCCACTGGCCAAATGACCCATCTGCCTGCCATGCGCTCGCACCTAATGGGCCTCTTATCATTTTAAAAGCACCGATACTCCAGATCTCAGCTGGAGGAGGTCCCCCTGCTTTAATATGCAAAGTTCCTATTTGAACAGAGGTGTATGTCCTGGTCAAAATCAGATTTTTTTCCCTCATATTTTTGCCTGGATTTTACAAATGCTTAGGAAAAATTTTTGTTTTTTTGTATCATCTTTACCTTCTAGTGTCCCATTAGAGTCCCATTAAATCTTATTAAATCACAAGTAAATTGTAGATGCATTTCTGAGAGAAAGTGTGGTTGTGTGTTTGCTATAAAACCAGTGAACTCACTGTCTCTTACCAAGCTGTTTCTGGGTAAGGACGGCTGAATGCGTAGCCCCATTCACAGGCAACTTATTTTTAATTAAACCACAAAAAACAGTCACACACGTCTTTTTTTATTGTTTCAGTTTGTTTACGAGTCTGCTGTGTTTTGCTCCGAGTTTGTTTCTCCGCATTTGTGTTTCTTTGCTTTTTGTCGCGTTGTGGCCACCGTATCCGTGACGTCACACACTCTCTTTCTCTGACACACCTTTTGAAGGCCACTCGACTGTCGGCTCTCTCTCCCCATACATAACAGACCCGACTCGACCACAAAAATGGATTTTTAAACGATCAGCACTCAAACACTGTATAAGCACACACTGCACTGCATATTACTGGACATTTTAATGTTGGAATTTCACAATTATTCAATGCAGGCTCTGATGAGAAACGGCACCCAAAAATGGAAAAATTTGGAATACAAATAATAAAAAAATCGTAATAAGAAGTGGAACGATAGAAGAATAAATGATACTGCTGTACATCTCTGTCTAGTTGTGTTGCCTCTGGTGGAGAGGTGACAGGGCAAGGCTGGTGTGAGATTCCAGCACCTCTGCTGAATGTGTGACCAGACCTGGGTCACATTTATTTATGTCAAGCAGCCTAGTTTATGACTAGACTTGTATTGATTGGCTCCTCCTGATGCTGCCATGTAAATTCTTGAGGTATCATAGGCAGCAGCTGTGACACACACACACACATACATACACACACACACACACACACATTCATA
This sequence comes from Brachyalestes nurse, assembly GCA_037974405.1. NCBI lineage: Eukaryota > Metazoa > Chordata > Actinopteri > Characiformes > Alestidae > Brachyalestes > Brachyalestes nurse. Next base: position 28,769,228 of record JBBPCY010000001.1, on the reverse strand, counting down.
CACGCACACAGACATACACACACACACACATTCATACACTCACACAGACATACACACACACACACACATTCATACACTCTCTTCCACACACTCACACAGACATACACACACACACATTCATACACAAACATTCATACACTCACACAGACACACACACACTCGTACACTCACAAACGCAAGCACACATTCATACACACACACTCATATACACACACACGTGCACACACACACCACAGTGTGCCAATGAAAACCGCACTTAATTTTCCACAGCAGACAAAAGCAGGCCTCTGAACATCTCTGTTTATGGAGTATTATGGGATGGCTTTGGCCTGCGCACATCGTTTAAGGCGAACTGCTTTATTTTTTTTTGTTTTTCTTCTGGAGTGGCTCGTTATAACCTGAAGCAAGAGGGCTTTAATTTATGACCCGGATTCCTTTTGCAATAACGGGCCGTAAAGCAGCCCAGAGCAGAGGAGAGTTCACGGTTCCACTGCCGGGCAGAACCGGTTCTGCACCTGTTCTCACAGAAACGCTCATCACCACTCTGCAGACACAAACTAGATAACTTTTAATAGTTAATGTAAGTCATTCTGGACCTTTTTTCTGGGTCATGAAATATCAATCATTTTTTACAGTCCCTTCAGTTCTAGATAAGAACTGGGAGAGTCGTACTTGCTGTAGAACTGGAGTCACATTACGCAGCTCCCTGATGAATCCGCTGCCTGATGCCTGGTTCGTTTATGACAGTTTTGAGTTAAAACAAATTTTTCAAAATCCATCACAGAAGGAAAGAAGTCCCTTTATTTACCATGAGTAGTACGTGATAATACAGGTTTGTACATGCGTGGGTGCACTGGTGCTGGATGGTTATCCTTGATGCTGCAGACTTCTGGTTCCATTCACCACCACAGTCAGGAGAACCAAGTCTCTAAATTTCTCTACAATAAACCGTTTCGCATCTCTGTGATTGAATATTGCCTTTAACTGTCTGTATGTTGGCTATGGGAGTTGTGTAAAGCCTGGAACTGAGAACTGAGACTGTGGGATTTGCCTTCTCCACACAGATCTGCTGTATATCTTTATTTTTGCTCAATTTTTCCCTTTTTAAAAAAAAATAACAGTCATAATTTTCCTATCCATGGGCACCTAACATAAACACAAGCCAACACTTGAGACGGGCTCACAGAGGGCTCAGCAGAAACAGTCGGTGAAGTGTTTGGTGAAGGACCGGCGCTGTAAAACAGGGGCAATAAAATCAATTATTTCTGTCCTAAACTTTCTCTCAGCACCGTGAAAACATCATCAGACACCGGCGAAAATGTTTGCTCTGTAACAATGAGCATCGCTGCTCGGCCCACTGCGAGACGTAAACCTGCAATTGTGGCTTTCGTGTGTGTGTGTGTGTGTGTGTGTGTGTGTGTGTGTGCTCGGTGCCCATGCTTTCTTTGGAGCAGAGGCCTGTCTGTCAAACGCAGATGTTAAAAAGAGATTTATGAATATATGGATTTATGGAAAAGCCAATAATGGTTCTTTGTGACAGCGTATATTAAAGAGAGCTTTTTCTCTGTTTGTGTACTCAGGCGTAGGCTTGGCTTCTTTTCTTCCCTTAGCAGAACTTCTTCATGCTAAATTGAGGAGAACCTTCTCCAGATACGGCTGGAGATACGGCCACAACCTCAAATCATGTGTTTGAGGAAATCATATCATTAAATTGAAAATTTCCAGCCCTTTTTCTGAGAGGCCAACACTCAAAACATCATCTGCGGGGTCATTTTTACATTCCTCTCGAAAAGAAGGCATTTCAGGCCCGTCCAGCCGTGAGCGGCGTTTCCGAAATATTGGCCAAATTTGACATCATGAAGACATAAATGGGACGGCTCTGCAGAACTGGTGTTCTCACTAAACGCAAAAACATGACTCGGCTGAACCGAAGACGCTTAATTATAACTTACGTACGAACACAGGCATGCGTTCACTCAAACAGGGTTCCGCGTATACACACACACACACACTTGACCTGTTAGGAGAGTGAAACTAAAAACAAAACAAAAAATGTGGACTTTATAATGTTATTTTGGGGGTGTTTCTACTGGTTTACTGAAATGTTTACACTATGTATGGAATATGGATATACACTTATAACACATGAGACCATCAAATCCATTTCAAGCACTTGCAGAACCTTATCGGGGCAGTCCGGATTAAAGAGCCCAGATCACAGCGACCCGTGCTGATAACCCGATTAAACCTTTCACTTCTTCTCCACACAGTCAACACTCGGAATCTACGTCCGTCTAGAACTCGCTGCTTTACGTACAGTCCACCCATCCACATTTAAGTTCTATGTTAAATGCTTTTTTGTATTTCAATGGTTTGGGCCTCGACTGCTCTTTCAATGCCGGTCAACCAATCAGAACAGAGCCGATTTGCATATGTCAGTTTTAAAGAGCCTGCAACAAACACATGTTTAAGTTCTGAAAATGAAAATAGTCATGTGAAAGTGGACTGGGACTGACTGGGTACAGGAGGTGAGGAAATGGGCTGAGGGGAGTTGAGGGCCGGCGGCTCGTTAAACTGATGCGCAAAAAAAAGGCGAATAATGGAAAAGTGAGGAAACGCTCATTTGCACCACAATATAAACACACAGCGTCCTCAATCTGTCCAGGATTTCAGACGCTCTGGTGTGTGTGTGCTTGCCGTCCTCGTCTCTAATTGTCTACGGACTGAACCCAGACATCGCAGGCCTGGGCTTCCTCCGCCCCCCCCATAACCCCCCCCCCCCGCCCCCCGCCCGTCCCACTGATAGCTGCTGCTTCTACTATTTCAAAGCCGCTCACCATGTTTGAGCTAAAACACAGACCTCCCGCTCCCCTTCCTCTCGCTGTAATTATTATTTGGAGAGTGCGGTCAGGCAGGCTGTCTGGGTTTGGCACCGTCCCTGGCAGTAACGTGTCAGGAGCTTTAATACAGTTTGACTTTTGTTTTATAATCTCTGCGGGCAGACATCACAGGGCCGCTCCCGCTCTCCTTTCCTCACCCTGGAGCAGCGTGTGCGGATGTCTGACTGCCGCGTGGAGCCGCACTCGCCTTCGACCTCCACCGCTCTTCTGCTCCCGGGTCAGACAGAGCCGAAACACCGAAGAGTTTTTAGGAAAATTATTCACTGACAGTAAAATTCAAACATTCACCCTCAGAGACTAACCTGGACTGGCCCCAACGTTCACACGAGCCACACACAAAACACACTGGAAACCTATTCTCTCTCTCTCTCTCTCTCTCTCTCTGTCTGTCTGTCTCTCTCTCTGTCTGTCTGTCTCTCTCTCTGTCTCTCTCTCTCTCTCAGTCTCTCCCTCTCTCTCTGTCTCTCTCTCTATATATATAAACTGTGCAGAACTCTAGCCACCCCTCAGAGAGAGAGAGACAAAGATAGAGAGAGAGAGAGAGAGAGAGAGAGAGAGAGAGAGAGAGAGAGAAACACACAGCGAGCGAGAGAGAGAGAGAGAGAGACAGACAGAGAGAAAGACAGAGAGAGAGAGAGAGAGAGAGACAGACAGAGAGAAAGACAGAGAGAGAGAGAGAGAGACAGACAGAGAGAAAGACAGAGAGAGAGAGAGAGAGAGAGATAGACAGAGAGAAAGATAGAGAGAGAGAGAGAGAGACAGACAGAGAGAAAGACAGAGAGAGAGAGAGACAGAGAGATACAGAGAGAGACACAC
>JBBPCY010000001.1:28747432-28764325 GCA_037974405.1 Brachyalestes nurse | reverse complement strand
CCTGAGTAACTGAAAACCAAGACCAACTGATTATAGAGGTGAAATCAGGTGTACCTACTGCTTGGCAGGAATGAAAACCTGCACCCACAGCGGCCCTTTCTGGACATGGTTTGAGACCCCTGATCTAAAATATAAAGTCTAAATAAATCCAATAAAAACTGCAGAAAATGTTCTGTATGAAACACGCTATGCCGTATGCACACATGCTGTTAATACTATAGATAAATAACTTACACTTACGTGAATTATTAATAACACAAATGGGTTTAGTTGCTGTTTTAGTGAATTGTGAGAATTATTTATTCTCTCATTGGGATTAATGCAGTAGTTGGTAGGCAGGCTTTTTCAAATCAGGTCCAGGCCCAGAACACATAGCCCCACTGAAAGAGAAATCATCAGTTCTGGATTTCACACACACCTTCAGTTACGGATTTCACACACACACACCTAACAGACCGGCCGTGAGGTCAAGGAGGAGGAGACAGCAGCAATAATGTGCCAGAAATACAATTTCAAATTTAAGCCCATAAATATTGCCGGATTAAAACTTGCTGTTTTTTATGGTTATTTTGTTTATAAAGGACTGCAGGGCCTGTAAAAAGCCTTTTTCCGAGAGCTGCAGCTTTTACCCGGTTTCAGAACTGTTGCCTTGGATTCAGCAGCCATGAAATATGTGAACTAGACACAGCCAAGCCTGTCTGCGTTATAGCCGCTGTTTCGAGTGATGAACTTTATTGAACTGCATAAAAACAAGCTGAAAACTGATTACATTTTATACCTGGGCTGAAGATGGACCAGCCCGGCACTTTCTCCACACGCAGGGTGAATTGAGTTTTCGAAATTTCCAGCTCAGGTTCAGTAATGTTCTGATAAGTGTGGAGTAAGAGTGGATTTGACCACATTTATAAGTAAAGAAGAGTGAGAGGAATCTGCCTGTCCATCACAGCCTGAATACAGCGAATGAACAGGTCCGAAAGTGCTGTACTATACAGTACTGTGTATACTATACTGTTTACTTAAGTGGTTCATTAGTATTTTGTTTGTCACTCATTTTGTTTGCAATCTGAACAAAACCTTGTATCTTCAAAACTTTTCAGAAGAAAGAAAAAAAATTAAGTTGTTCCATTCATCACACACACACACACACACACACATATACATGACAGAGAGAGAGGTCAGATAGATACATATATTTCACACCCTGCCCTCATAACATCTATCTCTCTATTTATCTGTCTGTCTATCTATCTATCTGTCTATCTATCTATCTGTCTATAAGATTCCTCCTGTTAGTCCATTCATTAAGACATTTTAACACAGGTTAAAAGTCAGCTGGTATTTCATAAGTGGGCTAAAATAAAGGCACTCTCTTGCATGTCACACTGGGTTGAAATCTCTTTTTAGGTTTTTTGTACATTAACCCTGTGGTTGTTTGGACCGACTGCTTCTTGGTTTTATACACAAGATGCAAAACACAGATATTTCCAGGATTCAGGCGAAAGCTGTGTGAGATTACTGCTGATTCGGTGGTGAGTGATAGGAAGAACACATCTGTGCTGCTTCCAGTACGTAAGCTAATGCACTGATAGGCTAATGCCCATCGACGCTAGGCACTCTATTTGCTAAAGCGCCCGGGGGCAGGCGCAGCAGGCAGGCTGCCCAACTTGGTCAATATTGTGTCATGTTTGGTCAGAGCATGCAGAGGCAGTTGGTTGGAAATGAAGATGTAAATATTGATATTTCATTAGAGGGGGGGAATCACTCGCTCCTCAAAGTACTTGGGCAAGGCTCTGCGGCAGCAGCAGCGCGGCCTGAGCACCGTTTGACCTGGGGAGCCGGGAAGTCACTTCATTACTCGATTAAATTGAGTGGAAAAAAGCGGAGGGAAAAAACACAAGATCCCATTTGGAGTGATAATTCGGCACTGTGAGAGAGAGACAGAGAGGAGAGTGAGAGAGAGAGAGAGAGAGAGGGGCAGGGTGGACAGCACACAGCGTTCCACGTTTTTCCATCCAGCAGTCCGCAGCAGACGATTAAACGCAGGGCCTTTCAGCGCAGAGCGTAATTGCGGGCTGCCGAGTGTGATGGGTGTTTAGAGTCTGAGGGTGTGTGAGTGTGTGTGTGTTGCTCGGGGGATGTTTCTGCGTCCTGCGTGCATGTTGAACATGTGCCTCGCCCCGATTGTCCTGCCAGGTCCGGGGGGAGCTCTGATCTCCTCTGGTAGCCTAAGCCCTGTCTGTGATTGTCATGCAAAGTTCATGCGCTGATCAATCTGTGTTGCATATGCATCGCAACGAAACGCCCGACAGGCCAGAGCCCAGCGTCTGACCGGGGTTCTGATGTGCAGTAAAGGTTCAGTAGAAATGAATGAAGAGCCTTTAAATGTTTGATGAAGGCCATTACCCAATAAACTCAATGACTCAGTTAAAAATTCCTTCATTAACTCACACCTTCTTGGTGAATTGGCCCTGATTAGTCGGCATGGCAATAAGGCATCTGTACATTTCTCTCACTGGTCCTCAGAACCTACTGCACACACCCAGTTACATCAATTCTTGTCCAAAGTGTTTCAAAATACAGTCCTTTACAAAAGTTTAGGCACATCTGGTGAAATAGTAGGCTTTTAGGGATAAACAGAATAGGTTTCAAATAAATAGAAATTCGAAAAAAAAGGAAAAATGTGTTCATTTATTTTCACATAGAAAAACAAAGAAAAAGGCATAATTCGGTCTTTAAAGGAAAAGTTCAGCATTAAAACACTCACAACTTTCCTTTTACTCCAGATCAGCCGTGGCAGATTTGTAGTTCAAATGTTGCTTCTTAGTTTAGTACTGGAGCTATAAAGCTAATGTTGCTAATATTGACAAACCCTAGAATGGTCAATGGTCACCCAAAAGTGCTCAAACTGTTTCTGTTAAAACCATGTCATCGAAACTTCTTGCAAATCCTTGCAAATCACATTCAGCTCTTCATTAAGATCTTAAAGATTAGTCCATGTATTGTAGGACACAGTATAACTTTCTGTGAGCTGTGAAAGAACTGTAAAACAATACTTCACCACTACAGGCTACAGTAGTTCAGACAACACCAGGGCCAGTTTTCACGAAGCAGTCTCAAAGTCCTGAAGCACTGTGTGACCTTAATGAAGAGCTGAATGCAGTTTAAGCAGTTTGAGAGCAATTTCGGTGATGTATTTTGGTTGAAACTAATGATTTGGGTGACCATTGAGTTCTAGTGTTTGTCAGTAATATAGGCCTCAGAGCTCCAGCTCTAAATTGAAGAGGCAAAATTTACACGCCAAACAGCTGATTGAGCACACCTGATGTAAGTGGAGGAACAGTGAACATTTGATTTTTCACTGAACTTTTCCCTTAAGATTCTGATTACAGATGAAAATGCATTACTGGACTAATTAAACTGCTATTGACAGGCCTAGTTTGATGATTAGCCTTGAGTTTGCTGCTCGGATGCGGGCGCAGCGTTGTTGGTGGGGTGCTGTCCTGGTCTTCTTCTTTTTCTTTTCTCTCTGCCACCTCCACTCTGGCCCTATTGATTCCCCTTCACATTGTGAGGGGCCCTGCAGTTCCGATCACAATCTGTTAATTAATGTATCCCCCAGCACGCACAGCCAGTGTTCGCCCCTCTGATAAGGGAAATTAAACACTCGGGTACCCCCCGTTTTTTTTCTCCTTTGCCTCTTCTTCTCTCTCTCTCCTTCTCTCCTCCAGCCTCACTCGCTCTCTTTCTCCTCCCCCCCCCTCCCCAGCACTCTGAAGTGTCACACGGTAAGCAGATAAACATCACCCCTTCGACTCTTCCTCAATGAGATCATTTATATGAAAGAGGGAAAACATTGGAGGCAGGTATGGCGCGTGACCCAGTCAATACTGTAATCTATCACCTCCCTAATCACAAGGGGGCAGATAGGATTGCAACGGTAAACTTGTAAAAGCAATCATTTTAATCATCAGAGCCTGCGAGGGGGGCTAATATACTGTCAAAATAGAGGCGCCCGGCAGGCACGGAGCGAGGGGAAGGAGAAGTGGGGGAGTCGCTGGCCTGGTCGAGCCATGTGAAGAGTTTATCGACAGCTGAGGGCATCGGGAAAAAGGATGAGATGGTTATCAGCGCATCCCCATGACACACTGTGTCTTCGGCCCCTTTCAAATCACTTACCCCGCCAGGCCTCAGTGATTTGCCTCTCCGAGTAGCATTGTTGTTGTTTTTTTGTGTCCTCGGCATGGTTCATTATGCTATTCAGGCTCTGGCTCTGATTTGTGTGGAAGTGACCGCTGATCAGGAGGCTCATCTCCGCTTGTGTTACACAAAGGCCTCAGAAAAGGCCCATGGCTTTATTTACTTCCCCTGACCTGGATCTCCTTACCTCCGGCTCCCTGGCCGGGTACAATCGGTGAATATTAACTGAATATAAGTGCTGTCACTGCATTATTCCTGACAGAGGTGTTACTGTTGGAGCCAGGCCCCCTTAAATGTCAAAAGGACCTCTGTGGTAATGCCACTTTCTTCTAGCGCCTCTATGGGATACTAATAGTATTATAACACCAAGATTCGAGATTAAAAACTAACATCTGAGGCTTGTAATTGACATTTTTAATCTTCTAACTGAAGCTTGTAACAGACATTAACTTGCAGTTTTACAGTGACTCTGCAAATAGATGCAACTAGTATTGAGCAGTCACCACTGTTTTCTGACAACGAACTGATGTTTGGTTAGGCTACGGCTTAATTCGCGCCACCAGTCTAGGACTTCCAGAAATTACTTTTAACTGAGTTTGTTCCAATCATTGTAAATACGGATGTGTTTGGTTGATTCTGTCAGTTTTTTTATTTTGTGTTTAGTCTGACCTGTTAGCCCTTCAGTCCAGCTCCTGAAGGCCTAACCAATAGGAGAACTGCTTAACTCTACATACACGACATAATACAGTATATATCATATAACCATGATCACACAATTTTCCTCTGAATGTTTTTGAAAAGCTTTTTACCCAGTGAAAGCGTCGTTCCCATTTATTAACTTAATCAAAGAAATAATTACACTACTGCCAAGTGTAAATATAACAAAGGTTTAAAAAACCTTATGCTGCCACAGATGGTTCTTTGAGCAAGAATCATTCTTGGTTTTCAAAGGAACCGTGTTTAAAAAAGAGATGAGGAACCTTCAAAACATAATGTAAAGATTCTAAACTAGTTACAGGTTCAGAATTTGTGCTCCTATTTACTTTAACATGAAGTTGCACAATGTGTTTGCTATCATGGGTAAGTTCTGTGAGCTCTAAGAGTTACCATCATCTCTGCTCTGTGCCTCAGGCTTCTCCAGCTTGTCTCTGGGAGATCAGATGAGTCTACTGCAGAGCGCCTGGATGGAGATTCTGATCCTGAGCATCGTGTTCCGCTCGCTGCCGTACGAGGACGAGCTGGTGTACGCGGAGGACTACGTGATGGACGAGGAGCACTCGCGACTCACGGGCCTGCTGGACCTCTACGTGTCCATCCTGCAGCTCGTCCGCAAGTACAAGAAGCTGAAGGTGGAGAAGGAGGAGTTTGTCACGCTTAAGGCCATCGCCCTCGCCAACTCAGGTACAGAAGGACCACTCTTTGGATTTATTCTGCATAATAAACCACGGAAATAAGCCTCCATGTTCTTACAGGTGCCCACATATTACATGTAAAATGCTGGAAATAGTAGATCTTTATGAAATGATTCACATTGTATCAGCTCGTGTTTTTCAAAGTTCATGAAAACACAAGCCGACTCACGAATTCTGTAAAATTTTTTTTATGCTGGGTATATTTTAAGGGTCCTAAACTGTCCTTGCTTGTTTGAAACAGAAGAGTTTGATATATTATGTAAACACTGCTAAAGTAGCATTCACTGATCAGTCCTTACACTCCACATATGGAAGCTAAACTGCTTTGAACAGTTTTGAATTTATTGCTTTTGTGATGTCACAAAAAAAGTATTGGTTTAGTCTAGAGCAGCTCATCCTCACCCTTTTCTGGCGAAGGACTGCTTTTTAAATACAGTACAAGACCACCAGTCAGGACAGAGATCATTTACATAAATCAGCTTTAAAGGCACAGTAACAAGCGCAGCCTGTTCTAAGGGACCAAATGAGACTGATTTGTTTCTTGTTTTAAGGAAAAACAATGCAAGAACAATACAGGACATCGGCCCTTTAATTATCCCGTTCACCCACGGCAACGTGTCCGAACAGTGATGTCATACGAGACCCATCAGTAACACTGAGACAAAATTTGTTTGGTTGCGTTCAAACTGTAGTAATCAAATTAACACATGGAGCAACAAAACCCAGAAGCATTAGGAGCATCATGTGTGTTCTTTAATCTGCTTGATCTTGAGGTGGGTCCTCTAGATTGATACAGCTGAGATAAACATGAAGGACACACAGAAAGAGAGAGAGAGCGAGTGGGAGGGGGGTGTGCCAGGCTTTTAATTGAATGCCTTCCGTGTTGTGGCATTCCTCCATTCTCTCTCTCCCTCTCCCTCTGTCTCTCTCTCTCCCTCTCTCTATCTCCATAACAGTAGCCATGGGGACCCTGCAGCCACAGGAGATAAATTTAACATTTCATTAGGAGCACAGGGCCTGTCAATAAAATGTGTTAAGTCGAATGGAATGAGTATCAGGGAGTGATGGGCCTCGTTTGTTCCGGGGCAGAAGACGAGGGGCCTGTATCGACAGCTTGCTTTTCAGAAGCACGCTCTGTCCCTCTCTGATCAATGTCTGGACCCGCAAGCTCTCTCTCTCTCTCTCCCTCTCTCTCTGTATCCCCCTCTCTCTCTCCCTCTCTCTCTCCATCTTTCCATCTCTCCCTCTATCCCTCTCTCTCTCTATCTCTCTCTATTTCTCTCTCTCTCTCTCTCTCCCTCTCTCTCTGTATCCCCCTCTCTCTCTCCATCTTTCCATCCCTCCCTCTATCCCTCTCTCTCTCTATTTCTCTCTCTCCCTCTATCCCTCTCTTTCTCTCTCTATCCCTCTCTCTCTCTCTCTATCCCTCTCTTTCTCTCTCTATCCCTCTCTCTCTCTCTCTCTATACCTCTCTCTCTCTCTATCCCTCTCTCTCTCTCTCTCTATCCCTCTCTCTCTCTCTCTATCCCTCTCTCTCTCTCTCTCTCTCTCTCTCTCTCTTTCTCTCTCTCTCTCGTTTTGTTTGTGAGAAAAATGAAAAATGCTGAGGGTGGCCTTTGCTTTGCATTCGGTTGACAGACCTTTTGGAGCAGAGAGCGGAGGGGTGGGGGACACAGAGGAGCGTGTGTGTGAGTGTGTGTGCCGGCCGCCTGAACGAGGGCAGTGCATGTGTGTGTGTGTGTGTGTGTGTGTGTTTGAAGGCTCTCACGGGAGCGCCTCTGTCTGACAGCTGTGAAAATTCATAGCGATTGATTTTGTAATTAGCAGTTTATCAATTGGATCGACGGGGGCTCTCTGATGGATTGCAAGGAAATTGTTTCTTCAAAGTTGTTTTTTTTAATGCTCCCCTTACACACTCTATCTCCTGGACACATACACACTCACGCTTTCCTCTCCATCTGAGATACACACACACACACACACACACACACACACACGGTGGAACATGTGGAAAGGTAGAGAAGAAACACTCAACATGTTGCTTAGAACCCAGTGCAGCCTCCAGTAGTGCAAAACCATCAGGACCTGAGTGTGTTAACCTGTTACAGTAAACAAGCTCACCATTTAACAGCATCAGGTTCAGATCCCACATCTGAAAGTTTGAGGCCTTTTCCGCTGGAAGTTATTTGGTTTTGATATACTATTCAAATGTAGCCACATAATTGCACATTTAATACAATAAAAAATTACATTTACATTTGATTTTGTTCCATCAACAGGCACCTCTGACTTTTTCCATTTCTGTAAAGTGACACGATGACAAAATTAAAATCAGTTTTTGATCACAGAGGAAATTGTTTCTTTGAAAGTTGTTTTAAAAAACGTTATGCTTTTGGTGTGCGTATCATTTCCACGAAAATGAAATCAAATTCAAATTCAGATCTTGTTCTGGTTCTCATGCAAATTCAGATGCATGAGTTCAGATTTCAAAGTGGCTGAATCTGATTTGTGTAGCTGGATTTGACTGCATGTCCACACCAGTTGCCATAATAAGAAAACACCTGTGAGTAACAGTCGCATTTAAGAGCTTCAGTATTTATGTGTTAATCAACAACTATAAGCAGCTAGCAGGCACGTTATATTTCACAACTGTGTTGCACTTTTCAGCAACCAGTAAAACATGACATTCGAGTCAGATGACCTGGTCAGCAGATGGAAGACTAATAGGCCTCACTATTAATATTCAGATCTTTCCTGAAAGTTACTGTAAAACTACAGCACAGAGTAAAAGGCGTTTCTTAAACATCTGTTAAAGCTCCAGCTCTGCATGTCTAAGCTATAATATGTTTCATATCATGTACAAAAGTCAGATTTCTCATGGCTTTCTGCCAGTCAGGCTGCGAAAATCTGTCTCGCTCAAATCAGATATGCTTCTTCTGAACTCGGCGTAAATATCCTCCCTCACACTTACAAACACTAATGTGGTGCTGACTGGAAGCTTAGAGTCCGCACTTCCGACAGAATTTCTCCATTTTATCCGTTATGCTGTGGATGAGAAATAATTAATAATGTGGATGGGAAATGATTATTAATTATTAATAAGGATTAAGTGAATATACGTGTGTGCAAAACAATGTATATCAATGAGTCAATGTAAGTTATACATACACACTTAAATATTTGAATGTGATTAAGTTTATCCCAAATTTCTAATTACCTCATAAGAAAAAGTATATAAACTGTACCATGATTTTATACAGGCCATGTTTCATGTTTTTTAACAGTATATTAACAAAGTAAGCAAACAGTAATTGTGTATTAAATGCACTTATAGAGCATGTTTACTCATTTTATGTTGACCTACTCCTTCCTTTTTGTTAGTCGACTAGGGGTGCACAAACTGTAGCGGCAGGGAAGCAGGCAGAGCAGAATGAAGTGGTGTTTCTTCACCCCTGCCCTCACGGCCTTCACACGGAGTTTGTTTCTCACCCGTTGTCGTCGCCGCGCTCTCTTGTTTCAAACACGGTCGACTTGAATCCTTTAGTGCTGGGGGATCAGGCGGGCGAGAAAAGTCTCAAGGTCTTGGGAATACAGTTGTTCCACTCATTGAATTTTAATTTTTGACAAATTTGAAAATCTGTTTTCCCTTTTATCGCTCCACATGGTGGAAAATTCACAGCAGTGAGGCAGGCCAGGGTGTCGGACAGAGTTTAACAATCACTGGCTCTGACTTGGCATGCGTGTGTGTGTGTGTGTCTGTGTGTGAGAGGTGATATGGGCAGAGAGTTAAACCCATGGCCTCTCTGTATGGATGTGTGTTGAAATACTTACTAATTTGTAGGAAATGATTCACTGAGTGACAGAACACAGACTGAAGTCTTGCATGTGGAGACTAGAGGCTGTATGTAATAAATTTCTGCAGCATGGACCTTTTGTTGGTATATAAAGTATCATTGTGGATGGTTTTTAGATGCTTAAATACTTAACTCTCCTTTTGACTAAATTTTGACTAATTTCTATTACAGTCACTCATTTTCTCTAGCTCTTTTATCATATAGTTTTTATCATAACGGTTTTAATGTCAGTAGATAATAGTGTTTATATCTATAGTGATTTTTTAAATAAAGCTAGGCCAATATATTTTTAATAAATAATATCATATTTTTTGTGGACAAATACCAAAAAAGATTTCTAATAAAATTCTTAAAATCAAGTGTGAAATTGTTGATGGTAAATTGATGTTAAATACTGCCAGTGTCATCATATCATAGCTGCCACTGGAACAAAAACGTGTGTCAGTTTTTTAATGAATTAAAAAATACTGGCCACCTTTTACATCATGTTCAAGCTTCATGATGAGTGAAGCAATAGAAATGGTCTAAAAATTCTTGTTCTATTAACTTCCAATCAAAGTTAGGAATGTTGGATCTCCTTTTTAAGGATGCAAGATTCTGAGCAACCATGTGCGTTTTTTGCAATAAATCAGTGTGAACTTGTATGTTGACTGAATGTATTTTTCCTTAACCTTGTCATCAGTGAATTTTTGCCTCTACTTTTAACCAGTGTTTCGCTCGTTAAAAGTAGGATAATATTGAGTTTCTGTCTGGTTAATATTAAAATAGCACAATGTTAAAACTCACTTATAGTTGGGTTATATTTAATCTCACCCACTTGATCTTTTAGACAGTAAACCTCTGTGAGGGGACTGTGGGCTCATGTTTTTGTCTGTGTGAGAATTAAAACATGGTGGGAATGAAATACCACTGTCAGTCTTAATAGACTGTAACGATTTGAGTATTTGTTTTATTTCTTAGGGACATTTGCTTTATGATGAGTAAATACATGTGAGAAGGAAGCTGAATATAAAGACTAATCAGTGATGTGTCGTGTCTCTCCTCCCTCCCTTAGACTCCATGCACATAGAGGATGTGGAGGCGGTTCAGAAGCTCCAGGACGCTCTTCACGAGGCCCTGCAGGACTATGAGAGCGGGCAGCATGCGGAGGATCCTCGGCGGGCCGGAAAGCTGCTAATGACGCTGCCGCTGCTCCGGCAGACGGCCACCAAGGCGGTGCAGCACTTCTACAGCATCAAGGTGCAGGGCAAGGTGCCCATGCACAAACTATTCCTGGAAATGCTGGAGGCCAAGGTCTGAGCGGCCTTACCCACGACGGCCGCGATCACGTCGCCGCGGCAACGGCGAAAGGGGGCGCGTTAAGAGACACACTAGCCGAGGAGAGGCGCGGGGGGAGACGCACTGTTGATCCACAGACAGCTCATAGACTCACCTCTCTCCCCGTCCTGTCTTTTCAAACCTGTCTCCCTCTGTCTCTCACGGACAAGAGACGTTTTTAAAGAAGATCTGAATACAAACAAACAAAAAAAAAGGAAATGGAAAAAAAACTCAAAGTATAAATATAAATGAAGAAGAAAAATTTAAAATATATAACAAATCCTATGTACTTGTACAGTAAATGATTTTTGCTTTTTTTTTGTTTTGTTTTTGTTTGTTTGTTTGTTTATGGTCTGTGGTTATGTATGAAAGTCTCTCAAAAACTCTGATCTTTCTCGATAAGGTGGTCGGATGCTTTTTGGGGGGTTTTTTTGGGGGGGGGGGTTGTTTTTTTTTTTTTTTTTTTTTTTTTTAATTTTCCAATTTTGAAAGCATCTCTATACATGTCATAATTATAACCCGAACCACTAGATGAACTGTGGAGCATCTCAAGCCGAACGCGTGTGAACGTTCGGCCTCTGGACGTTACCAGGACTACGCCAGGACTTGTAAATATTCATAACAGTGCGATAAAATGAGATGACTGCACGGGGGGAGGGGGGTTTGGAGTTCGGGGAAGCGACAGCCATGCTGTCTTGCTATGACGAGATCGATGCGGGGGGTGGAGTAATCCGTAAACAAACGTGAGCTCTTTTTTGGTTGAAACGTCCTCGGATATACCTCTTCAGAACGGTGATCCCTGCAGCATTGATTTTCCCACCACGTGCAGGAAGACACAACTGGTAAACATGTTTAACCAAACTAGCGTAGCCAGGTAGTCACTTGTCTTACTCTGTAGTAAAAACTCAGCAATAAAGGGAGCTGACGGGACGGGCGATCTGGTTTCAACTCCTCTGACTGCTTTTCGATGCTGCTGCCATTAGAACACAGTACCCTTTGATATGTTACGTGTCGCAGGCGAGTGCATTTCGGCAATAAACGCACCGCTTGCCGGTTGCACTGTGGCCCATTTTTTGTTGTTTGTTGTCGTCGTCGTCGTTGTTGTTGCTGATGTTTTCCTCCAACCCCGATTTGGTCGCGGAGTAAGCTGGTGCTAAATGTTTGCTGGCAGGCTGACGAACGGCCCCGATTTGGGCAGAGTGAAAGATGAGTGAAGGATTGGTGGGGGAGGTGGGCCGGGATTGGGGTGAGCTGGAGGGGAGGAGGTATCAAAGGATTTATGCCGGGTGGCAGAGGTCCACCAGATTCCGTGTTCAAACAATCAGAGGCCCATATGTCAAAGGAACTATTTTGGGAGCGCTAAGCCGCCTGTAGAGCCGTCCCGCACAGAGGAAGCAAGGTGCCCAGCATCTGCTCGGCCCGTTTTAGCAGCGGCCTGGACTTTTTATAGTCCCGGCACTTTTATAGCAATGCATCCGACTGAAGGTGAGCGGCAGGTGCAGGTCTTTCACACCAGCTTTATTTTTAGGCCTCCAAAGGTGGCGGGGGCTCTTGACCTCGTGTTGACACAATAGCGCTGACGCATTGATTGCTAAATAGGGCTTTGAAGCAGGCATCTACATAAACAGCTAATTACCCTCTAAACCCTCCCCACCGAAAGGTTCCATCAGTGCAAAACAGCCACGGAGGACAGGAACCGCATCCCGGCAACCGTGCAAATTCTGCTCCGAAATGTAGAGCTGCCATGTTGTTTTCGTTTGACCATTGTGGTGCATGATGGGAAACGTAGTTCAGTACTGTAGACTTGCGTCACCCCTTGATCCTCCGCTTTGAGAGAGTCCGCCGGGGAGGGAACGGCTTATACTACTGATGTCATTTTATGTGATGTTGTAAATTGTGGCACTGTCACAATTTGATACTGTGATCAAAAGGAACTGGCACGGTGAAGGGTGGCGGTGGCCAGCTCGCTCGCTCGCTATATCATTGGCGCATCCTGCTGTACACTCATTGGCTACTTAAAGGAGGATGGTTGTGAACCCATCCACCAAACTGTCTACACTTGAAGTGGCCACCGTGCTGTGGGTTTCGCCAGGCAGATAAAGACAATGTAACACAGGGCATTTTTCTTTTTATTGTGCATAATATGTGGGCAACCACAGGGACCGATTCTGACTAAAATCATGCCATTATTGTCTTGCAGAAGGCATTTCTGTTTTTGCGAGACGAGAGAGATTAAAACGTCTCTAGGAGACACTATTAGAGATGACGCCCCCCGCCCCATGTCCCCTAGTTTTGGAGCAAAGCATGAGTCACTCTGAACTGAAACATGCAACTACCTCATCACTCATCCAGACTCTCAATTTGGAAGCAAAGAGTCGAAATGTGATCGGCACCTGTACTGTAAAGTTTTCTAGCGTGTCGAGAGGGCAGTAGTGCTGTATATAAGTGCAGACTGTCAGTAAGCACCACTGCCCCCGGCACCTGCTCTATTTACGTCTGCTCTAATACGGACACTCCGCTGTGCCACTCTCTGCATAGATTTTCGTGCCCAACCTCTATTTGTCTTTCAGTGTTTCGCCCTCCTTCTCTCTCCAAATCAACTGTACAGGGCAAAGATTCTGTATAATTCAGTAATTATCTATCAGACTGGATTTGGCTATAAATGCTATAATACCTAACTGATTATTTTACAGTGGTGGTGAATGGATCCAGGGGTCCTGATGCCACGAATCAAGCCATTTTATTCACTATCCAAACCACTAGTGAACCCACACAACTTCTGAGTGTTTATATGTAAGGCATACATACAGCAAAAAATGAAATAGGAACTAATTTGCCTTGTGTCTACCCCTCAACCATGAATGAAATCTTCTCCAAACCATCACAGTGCATTCTTAACCATTTCATGTAACAACTTTTTGTGGTGGGAGTTTTTTGAGGCAGTAAACTCTTCAGACGTCTGGTTCCATTCAGTGTCAGTATGCATTTCACACCAAGCCTACTCTGAATGGCTTTGTGTACATCTTAACCATTTCATTCCGGAGTCATTTTTAAATCAGTGATGTTTCTCTTCCCAGTACCAACTTCTATGAAAGCTGTGCGTTTAATAAGCACTTCACCTTTCTGATCTCAGCCCTCAGCTTTTTTTCAACGAAAGATATTTGTCTCAAAACAACACAATCACTCAGTCAGTTAATGATGATTTTCTCCAAGTGTCCCCTTCTTCCAAACCCCTTTGTGATAACAGTCAGAATTGGTCCCGCCGTGTTCTCTTGTCGAAAATGAAAAAAGGGATTTTATTTTCTCCTGAAAAAAAAATATTTATTGTGTGTATTATATCACTTTGGCTGCACTGTACAATAATATCTCTGATTGTTCATTTAACGATTCCTGTGTCACATTACTTTTTTTGTTTTGATGTCAAAAATGAGAAAAGGAACAAAGAAAAGATATACTCCCAAACATACTGCGACTGCTTTTCTCTTGTGTGTGTGTGTGTGTGTGTGTGTGTGTGTGTGTGTGTGAAACGCAGTGATTTGGAAAGGCCTGCTGCCCTCAAAGCATCTCTGTTCCCTCCTGGGACAACTGTAGCACACTGAACGTTCACTTATTCCTCACAGCACAGTCCCTCACTGCTGAAATAAGACCTGCACTGCTCCTTTACACCCCAAATGAACACTAAAAGCAAGATAATATATAGAAATTACATACAATCTATCAGCATATAATAAGATAAGCTTCTAGTGTGTGTCCGTATTGTGTGTCACCGCCTGTGTTTATCTGTCAGGCCTGGTGGAATAACCGGACACACACTTGAGGTCCCTCTCCATGCGAGAGGCGAGTGTAAAAGAGCGGCTGCTGTCGACGCTTCATTGCCTCGATGGTCAGCAGGCAGCGATGATGGCCTTCAGCTTGTCCACTCAGTTTAGAGCCTCTCTGATTGAGCCCCACTTGCGGAGCACATTCCTGTTTAAGTGGCGGAAGATCAGAAGCCCGGGTCTCAGGAGACGCCCGGCACAGCAGAGCACAGCAGCCTTAGAGGAACAGCCGGAGCGAGCGCAGCGCTACACGAGCTGCAGCCCTGTACTAAAGAACTGCACACAATCCACCCCTCCCCTAAGACTACTGCACTCCTGCTGAAGCCATAATACAATAATACAGTGCACTCCTGCAGCATTTACTGTTTCATATATAAACATATATATATAAACATATACACACACACACAGAAATGGAACCTGCACAAGTGAAGTGAAATTACAAACTGTTATTAGTCACCAAACAGCAAATATATATATACATATATATATATATATACACACATATAAACACATATGTGTGTGTGTGTGTGTGTGTGTGTGTATGTGTATATTTATATGTATAAGGTGCCGGTTTTGAATGAATGCTCCTCTACAGGGTCCACTTTTCCTCTAGTCAGATGACTGTAGGGGACGATGTGAGATGATATCAGTCTGTGCACTTCCATTAAGGCCTGTGTAAAATGAAACACTTTCCTGGGATTAGTTAATTCCCCAATCTATATAATTAATACGAGGCAATTTTCTTTTTCCACATAAAAAACTTAACAATTAGGTCCCTACTTATATGAAATGGGCCTTGCTTTTAAAAACAATTTAAACTGCACACTTTCCATTATTTTACAGTCCGTCTAGAGTCCCATTTTTTCAGCTTTTTTTTGGTGATGAAAATTAATCTCGAGTACATGTCCAGAGATTAAACCGGCTCAAGCAGCAGAGCAGTATGCAGAATGGACAGAATGCTCCACTTAACTCTGCTATATTGGTAATAGGTTTTGGTGTTTTGCAGATGGGCCTAATTGTTGCTTTCCAAAGGAAATGGAACATAGTTGTGTGTTTCTTCATTCAGCCGTATTCAAAACGTTTCAGTATCTTCAGTGAAATTATATAAATTGTTGATTGATAAAATAAGTTAAGACATCGTATACCAAAAACACACTCAAATATCTCCAACAAATTTTAGCACCAAGTTTGACATAAAACATGCATAACACTTTTTAAGCTTGTTTTTGTCCAATACTTTAAATTCAGTAGTAAGACATCAGACAGTAAGACACTTAGGACAGTGGAATGGATGATATATACTTATTTAAAATAAAATAAATAAATAAAACATGTGATTTGGATTGGGCCACACAACTGACCTGATCCGCACAATATAACCCTAATGTGTTCATCAGATCAGACTACTGGTAAACAATGCATAAGTCTTCCTGCATTAAATATGCTTTTCAAATGTATTACATTTTACTATTTGACACCCAGCCATCAGGCCTGTGAAGCCGGAGTGTGTGTTTAACGTGTGATCTGTGGCTGGAGATGCTGAGGTGTGTGTGTTTGCAGTTTTCGGGTTTTCCTCTGTTGCGTCTGCAGATTATTCATCAGGATGCCGTTCCCATCAGTGTGTGATCAGGCCTTTATATTTCCTAACTGAGCTCCATTATTCTGGCTGTTGATGATGAGCGGGGAAAGAATTGCATGTCAGTGTGAGTGATTGGGTTTGAACTGAGCTGCAGTATACACTTTGCATAAAGCGATGGCTCAAATTACACTTAGGATTGAAAACGGAGCGAGCGAACGTCCCAGGAGAGCTTGTGGCACAGAAATAAAATATAAGCCTCGCTCCCTCATCAGTCTCCGGCTTCTTGCTCTTTCCTCTTCCTCTCCACGGCCCTGCCTCACGGTCGCCCTGTTTCGTTTCTGTCCATTCTGTCCATTCTTCTCGTCACCTTTTCTTTTTTGTGTTTTTGTAGTCTTGCATGGGCCTTGACTGAACGCACACTGTCCCTGAAAATGAAATGTGCTGGTGCTGAAGTCTCAGTGCTGTGTGTGTGGAGGTGTAAAGACTTCCACAAATGTTCACCGTGTTACAGAGGACAACAGGTGTTACTATATTTGGGTTAGCTGAAAGGAGGGTGAGTTAGGAGTTCTGGTTTTAATGATTCCAGTTCGCCCTGGACTCAGAAATAAAAAAAATATTCATGGCCTTAAATGTCTCTTCACATACACACACACACACACACACACACACACACACACACACACACACACAAACATATACTATATATATATATA
>JBBPCY010000001.1:28676921-28687368 GCA_037974405.1 Brachyalestes nurse | reverse complement strand
CACACACACTGCAATAGTTCAGAAAAGAATAGACACCTGTGCATTTTACACACACACACACACACACACACACACACTGCCGCAAACTGCACAAACACTGAACAGAAAAAAGGGTGGTCTCTTATTTTTTTCCATGGCTGTAATACCTAATTGTTTTTGTAATTGCAGAAGTGTACCTTGGTGTGTGCTTAATTACAGACAACAAAACATGATTTGATGAAAGGCCTGTATAGCTCAGTGTATAGCTGAATGGGTTAAAAGCATAGAACAATTTCAGACTGTGTGCTGTGGTGTGTTCACATTACAAAAAATGGCCAGCTTGCACTTCTTTTCTTTCACTCTACTGTGTCTATTGTGATGGCGTTCACAGTGTTGATACAGTGCAAAAGTGTGAAAGGGTCTGTAAAGAAACACACTTCACACACCAAACATGTCTTGTCTAATTCTGACTTTAAACTTGATATAATTTAGTCCCAACTCTAAGCCAGATTGTGTGAGCTCCATCTCTCTTTGTTACACAGTGGTCTTAAAGGAGTGAGGGGGTCGGGGGTCGGGGGTCTGAAGGCGGAGGGCCAGGCAGCAGCACGTGTGGGGCGAGGAGTGATGAGTCGGCGGCGCTGGCCAAAGTTGGGTGCTTGGAGGAAAGAGTGGCCGTGCAGCTGGAATTCTGCTTGGGTGGCACATCTCTGTTATGAGGTCATGCTGCGCATTACTCACGAGGATAGAATGCATTGTTGTTGTTTTTAAGACATGGCGCTTGCGAGCGCTCGTGCCAAGCCACACAATGAATGAGGGCCTTAGAAATGTGACTTGAATCGGCGGCGGGGAACAAAGCGAGCAGCATACTTTACTGCCCTCTCAACAGTGGCCTTTATGTCACGGATTAGTGGCACCTTAACGGGATGCAACTGGGAAAAAAATATTTTCAATGGTCCTCATGTGAGTGTGTAGGGGTGTGTGTGTGTGTGTGTGTGTGTGTGTGTGTGTGTTTGGGGGTTGGTCCTGCTGATTCCTGGTTTGTACTGGAGATGAATGACCAGTGAATGAGTACCACTGCTTCAAACAAGTAAAATAAGTGACCGTAAAGTACTAAAAAGTACAAATCTCACTTTCAGATATTTATAAAACTTTCGGACTGCTACAGTAAACCTGAATCATGGGTTCAAAATCAATTATGCAAAAAAATATCCAAGATTGAGGTAAATATCCTCATTAAAAGTATGAATAGAATGATAATATATATAAAAAGTGTCAAAGACTTCACACGTATATACATATATATTTATTTTCCACAAACTACCGTCTGTCTTCATACTCAAAACCAGCATACTTTGAATAATTTTGTCATAAGATACCACACGACTACAGCAGGTAGCATATATTTAGACATATTTAGAATTACAGACACTGCAGAAGATACAAGTCCCAGTCTATATACACAATATCATCATTAAGAATTCCATAGATCTCGATTCCGTCCCAATTTCAAGGGTCACATGTAAATGATTCAAGAGTAAACACCTTTAATTACTCAAAAAGCTTCTCGTTTTTCCCCCATTTCAGACAAAACGAAAACAAGACTTCAAACAAACAGTTCAACCCCAGCAGTATAAAAGCAAAGAACAATTCACTTAAAATATAAAATAAGATAAAAGAAGAGTTATATTAGATTATCCGACGTTTTCAGAGATTGCAGAAGTGAGGCAGAGTCAGCATGATGTATCGGCTACTGTTTCATATCAACCTGCTACATATCAAGTTGTTTAAAGAGTCTGTTGAGGGTATTTTGATCTTCCAGAAGATCATTTGCAGGAACTACCTCTAATAGTTGGTACTGTGATGAAATTATGAAATTATCAAAATCCTCATTGGCTACAAAACACCCTGCAGCCCAGCACACAGCTTCAAGAGGTTTTTTTGATGTGTGAGGGGGTGATTTTACCTACAGGTATGAAGGTGACTTGAATTCTTCAGGAACGTCGCTGTCCAGTTTGCAGATGACTTTGTAAATGGCTTTTTTCCAGGAGGGGTCAGAGTCTTTGTTGAGGGAAATGGCGCTATAAAACTCATGAAGCGTGACTTCCGCCACCTCCAGGAACCTGTCAGGCACCTGTCAGTCACAAGATTATAAAACAGAATATGTTAGCTGTGGGCAGCTAGGAAGCCTGGCCTATAAAGAAATTAGAAATGTTTATATAGGAACTTCCAACTCCTCCAGCGAGGAGCGGCCCGTTACAGCAGCTCTGCTCATTTCTGAGCTTCTTACTTCCTATTTTTTATTCTCTTTACTTTTACATTTATCTTATCTAATAAATGTTTATCTGATAAACTTTTATTAAATAGAAATAAAGGTTAACTGTTTAAATGATGTCTGAGTGTTTTTTTACATTAATATTACTAAATAAAACAACAATAATAAATACAAATAATACTATTCAGTAAATAGCAATTTTATGATTTTATGTTAAGTGTATCAATGTGTGAAGCCCAGTATTACAATTTGCGTAGATGCACAGTATTATATACAAAATAATATTTCAAAAACTGTTTAGATGAGCAGTGAGTGTTTTTCACATTAATTTTACAAAATATACTAAATAAAACTACAAAGAATAAATACAAATAACATTCAACAGTAACTAATGATTTAATGTTCAGTGTATCAGTGAGCTCCTTATGGAGACCCAGTATTTCAGTATTACACTTTGTATTGGTGCCGAAGACTTTTGCACAGATTCTGTATGAAAGGAGCCCGGTTCTTAAAGAAGGCGTCTGACTCATATTATTCAGCGCCACTAGCAGTTGAAGCTGGAGGAAAACACTCCTGGTCTAAATCAATAAATGAACCCCTGGCCTTTGATGTCGCCGTGCGATGGCATGAAGAGAAAGGCGAACGGCAAGAGTGTTCTCCCTCCCTTTAAAACTGTTCATCAGATCGGCCCTCTGAACCAACAGGGCAGATCTCCCATCTTTATGTGCAATCTTTAATGCGCTCGCTTCAAAATAGCCCGCTCCTTTCGCCTTTGTTCTCGGCGTGTATTAAAACAAATACAGTGTCAGAATCATTAGTGGAGCGCCGTGGACGGACGCTTTGATTTTGCGGTAGCTTGTTGCTTCGAACTTAACTGTTCGGAAAATGAACGAAAAAACTCGGGCCCTTCCCAGGAATTCGGCTTGTACTTTTGCTGCACACATCGTTTGGTTTGATCAGACCGGGGGGGAGTGTGTGTGTGTGTGTGTGTGTGTGTGTGTGGAGTGTGTGAAGAAGGAGGATCTATCTGGTGTCATTATTTCCCGTAGAATAGCTAAGCGAGCTGTTGATGGTCGGCACAGGCTATTTTCTTTCCCCGAGTCTCCAAGCACAAAAGCGGGCCCTGGGAAAGGAATGTCTTGGTCCCAAGGTAAAGACAACTGTCTCAGCTCGTTCCCATCGGACGGCCCTTCGCCCTCGGAATCTGCGGCTTCTTTCTCAGCATTCCGCATCAGTAGCAATCCCGGCCTCACTCAGGCGTGGCCAGCTCCTAATCCGGAGTTGTTTTAGCAGGATTCTGTGGCTTCCTCTTCCCACAGTTGGTTAAAGCGGCGCTGGTCTCTTGGATAATGGCTCCCAGAAGGCCCGCACAGCCACAGGTGCAGTGTGACACACGGGTCAGGCCGAGGACACCGGCCATACACACGATCCCGGCCTGACTGGACCGGCACTCAGCGCTGTACCCAACTTACAGCCACTTCGGGCCGACTGGTGGACCAGTGCTTAGGGAGTCGCCCCTGCGATCAGAGGGTCATGGGTTTGAATCCCAGGACTGACTGTGGCACCACTGAGGTACCCTTGAGTAAGATACCGTCCCCCCACACCCTGCTCTCCGGGCGCTGTGTTCCAGGCTGCCCGCTGCTTCACTTGAATGGGTTGAATGGGTGAATGGGTGAATGGGTTAAACTGGTTAAATGTAGAGGAAGAATTTCACACTGTGCTGTGTTCCTGACTATAGGGGGCCATTTCACTTTTTCAAGTCATGTTTAGACATACACACGACCTGAAAGCTATTGACTGGTTGATAATCCCAGCAATCTTTTGATTTATCTTCATCCCACATAGTGCTGTTAACTCAGCAGGACTTCATTGGAGTCAGAAAGAATATCAGCAACAAAGACGTTTCCTCTAGAGAAGACACTGATCTAAAGTCAGGGCAGATATCACAAGAAAATACTGGACTGGATGTCAGAGGGGAGAAAAGAATGAATCCAAGTTTGAAATCTAGCCTGAAACAGCACACACACACACACACACACACACACACACACACACACAGTGTGATGTCATATTGTTGTCATATAGCTTTAGTATATAGAGTAGTTGATGGTGTGTGAGCTGGTGAGGAGAACACAGGTTCGGTTCCAGATTCCTCCTCGGTTCCTCCAGCCGTTGTTTGGATTGTGAAACTCCATCAGCGGCTCCTGATTTAATTTAATGAAGGACTGATCGAGTCAAACCAGGTTTCAGATGAAACTACAGTAATACTGGACTTCCACAAGAACACACTGATATACTGAACATAGCATCACTGTTTACTGTAGAATGTTATTTGCATATATTGTTTTTCAGTTTGTTTTATTTGGTATATTTTGGTGCTACTAATGTGAAAAAACACTAATTGCTCATGTAAACAGTTTTTAAATATTATGTTTTTCCAGGTTCACTGTTTATTTTCACCCTAAAAACAAAGAACATATTCCAGATTCTTTTAATTATAATATTAGAGTTTGTGCCATTCGCAAATTCAGCCCATCATGGATATTCATGCATATGCTGTTTTTATTTGCAAAACTAAACAAAAAAGCTAAACTGTTAAAAAAAAGAACGGACAACAGCTGTTTGCTAGCTGTAATCTAAGCACTGCTGAATTTCTAATAATGTTTCAGCGTCTGTTCACACACAAGTCTTTCCGTGAATCTCCTGGGTAGCGTTCGGGTTCTCCTGCAGGTAAATTACCAGATCGGCTTTCAACTCTGACTGGCGTTCACACTCCTGCTTAATTACAGGTAATTACACAGATAAAGGTGCGAGTGTGTGTGTGTGTGTGTGTGTGTGTGTGTGTGTGAGAGAGAGAGGGAGAAAGAGGCTCTAATCTTCTTGTTTCTTGTAGAGACAAATAAGCCAACTATGTTATTAGACATCATTCACACTACAGTATTTTTTTTTACTTGAAAAATACTTTGCAATTAGGCCAGTGCATCTTGTTAAACCAAAAATGTCATTGGTTTCATTTATTTTCAATGTATTTTATGTATTTTTATTCTAGTGTATTATATGGGTAAAGCAGTTACATTTGGGACTGAAACTAAACTTTGAAAACTCAGAAGCAATAATGTCTTGCAACCATCTAGCCAGATTTTAAAAAGTAAAAAAAAAAAAAATTATTTCTGTAATTGATGTAAAAAAAACATGTTTTTTGATTATTTTGACAAACCACTGCTGCAGCAGAGTCTGAAGACAATAGTTCATATCACTTGTAATTGTATTTGTTTGTTAGTTTTTAGTAGTGGAGGGGGGGTCATTGCTAAAATGTGTTTCTCTGTTTTGTAGATACTAGGTCAGCTCATCGTTAATCCCACAAACAAACAAACTTCATACTTCATCCTACAGTGTGTGTATATATGATTTCTGACAGAAACCCAGAAACCAAACTCAGTTTAATCCAGTTCACAGTCACATCTCTGAGAAACAGCTCCAAATGAAGCTGCCGGTGGATTCTTACTGAAGATGTGAAGCTGAAGCACCAATAGAAACCAGGAATCCAGCTCATAAACATACAGCTCTGGAAAAAAAAACTAAGAGACCACTGCAAAATGTTCAGTTTCTCAGGTTTTATCTTTTATAGATGCAAGTATTGAACTGAACAGCTTTGTTTTAGTTTTTAAGAACTGCTGACAATATTTATCCTAATTTTCAAATAAAAATATTGTTCTTTAAAGCATAATTTTAATGGAAATGACAAAACGTCAGAATAAGAGAAATGATGCAGCGTTTACAGAACTGGAATAATTGAAAGAAAACAAATCTCTTGTTCTCTCTCAAACAAAATGGCAATAATTACCTTTGAGGAACTTCTAGTAGTGTTTTACCATCCAACTGGTCTCACTGTGAGAGGAGAGTGTTGATTACAGCAGTGGTTTTATACTTTTCCTCATTAAACAAGATGTGATTCAGGTGATCACTAATCAGTCCCTCATAAAGCAGAACGAGGTGTTTGTGTAGAAATTTAACAGACACTGGTATGGAATGGTTGTCACTCATAGAGATGCTGTTTTAAAAATAAATTGCAGTGGTCTCTTTTTTTCCGGAGCTGTATTTAAACCCATTGACTATCCGTATTTTAGGAAATGCCACATCACTCTAAAAATGCTACAACACTCTAAAAATGCTACATCACTCTAAAATTCTGCAGTGTCTGCTAAGCGCTCATTACATGAGGTTCTTCACATCGTCCACTGTACTTAATGAGTCTGTACTCATTAAAAACTCAGAAAGGAATCCTTGTGGTCTGATGTTGGCATAATCATCGCTGCTCTAAATGTACTAGATGTAAATGTTGTTAAATGGCACTATTAGACGAATAAAATGCACAGCATCAACACAGCTCTGTCTTTAAGTGAACTTATTTCGGGCACTGATGGTACAGTGAGTTACTTTAATGATGTACATTTATAAGTAGAATAAATGTGTCATATTTTCCTGTGTGTTATGCCTCAGTAAGAAAACTGGGTTTGAATTTTAACAAATTCGGTTTATTGCTCCGGAGTGTGTTCCTAATTATTGCTGTCTTATATTCCAGAATTAAATAATAAATGAAGTAATTATGTCATGTCCTAGAGCAAAACATTACAAGTGAATCTTTTTTTTAAACAATAGCTGTTGGAATTAATCTTTGCTGGTGGGACTAATAAAGGTTTATCTTATCTTATCTTTGGTTTTTTATTGGGGAAATGTAGCAAAAAATTTATATACGCAAATAAGAGGTGCATAAGTTGCATGATCTGTGTGAGGTCACATATAAAAACATATCAAATCTTAAAATGTTTAAATGTTTGTTTCATGAGGACAAACTCCAGATTTTTTACTGAACAGATTATTCAAAGTGCATTTTTTGGATTGTTTAATCAAGAAAGTGAAGAAAACACTATGCGCTATTAGTACATTTTTCACTTGTGTTTTAGTTCAGAACTAGTACAAATATATTAGAAAATGCTTCTGGTAAAGCTTTCAGAACTGGGGTAGGAATGAACGTGTAAAATGTTTTAGAAGCTGAGACTTTTGATTCTGAATGTGAAGAAAATCTGATTTAGAGAAATTACATCACCCAATAAGATCTGAGAGTGTAAATATTGCTATTACATCAAAGGAAAAAAAGTATTTATGGATATTCAAGGCAGACTGTACAAGAAACAAGCTTTTTAGAGACGTATGACATGATGTGTCTATTAGCCTTGAAAAATACAGTTAAGTGGATGTGAAGTGACTAAACACACTCAAATAAAATGTATTTCTGTTAGGTTTAGGCATTTTTATTAAGTATACTAATTGTATTAAGTATATTCATTATTAATTATATTCATTTTATTAATTACATCTTTAAATAGCACTTAGCACTCTGTTTCTCACACTGTCCTGAAACTTGAGTGTTTCCTCAAGTTGTAAGTTGCTTTGGATAAAAGTGTAATGTAATGTAATATTAAAGATGGTATTTATCCAAACCTCAAAAAGGCTCATCAGAATAGATATTTCTGTGTTGCCTTTATATCACAATACACACAACATCACACGCGCTGGTCTGTAACTTGACTCTGACTCTGTAGAGAAGGAAAAGTACCTGGAAGTCGTTGGCTTTGTTGTAGTGCATGTTGAGAGCGCGGAAAAGCTCCGAGTCTCGGGTCACGGCCATGTCTTTCACATCACTCACGCCGTCCACGATGGCCTGCCGGGCGAACTTCTCCATCTGTATGTAGTAGAACTCTCTGAAGTTACTGAACCACTTGATGAGCTGGGAGGTGATGCAGCGATTAAACTGGAAACAGATAAAAAAAGAGCGAAAACTAGTCAGAGAGCATCAAGAACAGAGCCAAAACCACACATAGAATAATCCCACATAAGGATTCTAGCACTCTCTTCTGGTTCTCACACTTCCTCGTATTATACTCCCAGGTACCGTGATACCTTCAGCGTTACCTTTAGTTATCTATTTATTTATTGCTAGTACTTAGCCATTTATTTCTGTATTCTATCTCCTTAAATATTGGCCAATTCTGATACATTCTCCTCTTGATATCACACTTCATTTCTTTTATATCTTTTATATGTTCAGTTACAAGAGATGAGCATCTACGGAGCTGCAGATCTTG
The DNA here is from genome assembly GCA_037974405.1 of Brachyalestes nurse. Lineage (NCBI taxonomy): Eukaryota > Metazoa > Chordata > Actinopteri > Characiformes > Alestidae > Brachyalestes > Brachyalestes nurse. The sequence continues at coordinate 28,678,971 of JBBPCY010000001.1, read as the reverse complement.
CCTCATTGCACTGTACTTTCCTATTCTATTCTCCTGGAATATAACAGAAAACTTTATTGATCCCAAAGTAAATTGCTTATGTAATGACTGCCAAGACACACAGAGACAAGAACAACACAGTATAATATAAAGTCTAAATAAAATCTAAATTAAAAAATCTGCAGAAAATAAAAAAGCTCTGTATCAACATACAGAAATGCTTGGAGTAAATACTATACATAAGTAACACAACTGAGTAAAAAACTAGCGACACAAATAGTAGTTTGGAGTAAGTTACTGCACCTATTAGAAAATCAGTACTAATATTAAGTAATAATGTTGCACATGAAGACTAATGCACATAAGATATCGCAAGTAATTAGGTGATTTAGCACCCATTTACAAAATGTCACATGATATTGCACATAATGATTTAACACCGGGTACGAATATTGCACAATATTGCACACGGTGGACTGTTGCACATCATAGGAAAAATGATGCACATAGTCCTTCACAGTCACTTTGGATAACAGTGTCTGCCAAACAATTTTAATATCTGTCCCTCAGGTTTTTCTATTTAAAGGCCAAATAAATGAATGCAGGAGCATCTGAATTCTCACCCATCACCCCATCATCACTGATTTTCTGGCCCGTTCTGTAGGCGCTCATCGATCTTTCCCGATTCCCCGTTCCCACCAGCTTATTGCCCCCTAAACTAGCAGCTATGAAAACACTGGGCTAAACTCAGTCTTGACATTAGCCTTGTTATTATATCTGCTCATCCAAAAAGTGAGAGAAAGAAAAAAGGAGGGAGGAAAAAAACGCCCAAGGGCTGAACCCGCCATCAAAGACATTTCTTCCCTCGCTGTGCACCGGGTGAGAAAGCCACTGTGTAAGAGGCCAGAAGGAAGCTTCCCTCTCACTGACTTTGGCTGATAGGAATGGAATCAGACACTGGGATTAGCTTTGCCTTTGTTCAGCGTCACTTCCCACACAAGGGTCGGCCCTGGACAAGGAGGAGACTCGTCCAGGCTCTCCTCGCCGACCCCTGGAGGTCAGGGGAACCCAGCGGTCCCATCAGCCCCGGCAGGAAGTGCTGCAGGGGTGGAAGGAGCCACGCCAGACAGGATGCCGTCTGCCAACCTGCTCTAAAGCAGCCTCACCGCTTCTATTTCCAAACAGGCGTCCGCGAGAGCTCTTAACGATGAGGGGAGCTCAACGGCAGTCGCATGTTGCTGCGGTCATACTTAAATCTCATAAATCCACCTGTTTATACATCCTTTTCACCAGCAGCCCATTCCACTGTGAGGACATTTGATAAATGGAGCAATAAAAGTGGATGGATTACTAACATATTATGTATTACATTAATATATATTTAAGTTAAAGGGAAATTCCACTGATCTTTAAGAACTTCTGCCTACTTCAGTGGTTAAGAAGAAAACAGAGCCCTCCACAGTGGTTTGATGTGAAACTCTTCATTCTAGAGAACCTGACCAACTTCACAGCGGTGGTGGTGAATGGAGGCAGACGGCGCAGAAGTATTTCGTGAAAGAGTCACAAATTCATTACCTGGTAACAGTTTTATTAGAAATTTGCAATAAGGTTTTAGCCTATATGTATATATATGTGTGTGTGTGTGTGTGTGTGCACACATACACACACACACACACATATATATATACATATATGTATAGTAGTCATTGGGACCCCTGGTTCCACCGACCACCACTGTAAAGAAATTCTATAAGTCTGTAAGTTTCACTATAACTAACCATTTAATTTCATTTCAAACCGCTTTGAATGACTTTGTTTACGCTCAGTGACTGAATCAGAAACTTGGAGGAAATCGCTGGAATTCCCCTTTATTGTGTTTTTCATTCTCCTGTAAGTTGTAAGTTTCCTTCATTTCTTTGTTATGACAATGGCAATATGTTGGTGCACTGTGCATGAGCACTCTTTATTTAGAACTCTTTTCTGGCTCAATAAGCAATGAGGCCATAGAACAGCATGTTTTCCTGCACAGTACGGTTATCATACGGTTATCATATATATATATATATTGATA
>JBBPCY010000001.1:28650107-28676821 GCA_037974405.1 Brachyalestes nurse | reverse complement strand
GGGCTTTAAGAAGAACAAAATGAAAAACAGGAGAACACTGGAGACGCTCCACGGGGGAAATTCTGGACTGCAGCTGCGTCAAAGGCCAGCAGCCAATCAGCAGCAAGGAGAAATAAATAAGGCTCTCGGATTGGCTACTTTCAAACCTCCCGCCTCTGAGTCCAGCTTTCTCTGTGTTTCTCTTCACAGTACCAAAACATTTATACAGTTATATTTTATATGGAAATGCAGCTGAATTTATGCTAATATTTATGTTACAAAATTAGTAAATTATATTTTTCTTAATAATTTAGCACTAAAATGCATGAAAAATTACATATTGCCACGAAAAAAGCAACAAAAAAAATGCAAAGGATATCTGTGGTTTCCACAAAAAATTATTAGTTTGGTTCTAAGAAAAAATCCGCGAACAACAGAAGCTGCGACTTCGCGGGGGAACACAGTATAGGCACTGAAAAGGTGACGGCATGTTTAAAAGCAGGAAGCAGCCCTCAGACCTCACCTGACCACAGGTTTAATCCGTCAAAGCCGTAGGAGTAGAGGTCGTCCCCGACGCCGTTCCCGCCCCACCCCTCTCCGCCCCCGGGGTAGGGGCTGTAGCCCTCTGTCAGAGCCCAGCCCACCCGCAGGTGCCCCGCCTGCGCAGTCAGAAACGGATCCACGTGGTCCACGATCAGCTCGTAGTACCACTTCTTAAACTGAGTGGAGCCCTCGCAGGTGCCCAGGAAGATATTCGGCCTCATACTGCAGGACAAACACAGAAGAAACAGACACAGAGGAACGTCTTCATTCCCCTCATTACTTTCACCTGGAATCCAGAAGCCTGGCTGCCCTGATTAAGTCTGATTATACAGCTGATCTGCATTAAATGGGTTCATTGTTTAAACGAGGATAAAGTACATTACATCAATACAATCATGAATAATTATGTTTGTGTGATATTGTTTATTCGAGTGACGTGCACGTGTGAATGTATATTTATAAAAAACGCGTTTTTGTGTTTTGTAAACCGCGTTGTTGTTTTGCAGGTAAAAAAATGCCTAATAGTGTAAACCCTACATATGCCCTCAAACATGCTCCCAGAACACTTTAATTTCTTTTTAAACTCAGTTTAATGCATTACCCTTAAAGAAAATGTAAAGGTAAACCCGTATTCGTCTCTTTTCAAGGTAAAAAAATAATTTAAAAGGTTGCGTGACAAAAGTATTGGGACACGCGATTTTCGGAGAATAAAACCTGATCTACTCGGGCTAAAAATACAAATGAGGGCTCATTGGAAAGGTCTCCTGAAGAACTACCGAACTGTAGAGTTTGAAGTGTCGCCGAGATATGCAACTCAGAAGGTCGCGGGACAAAAGTACTGGGACACTGCAGCAAGGTTAACGAGTCCCCTTGTGTGAAAACACCCAGAAAAATACATTTATTGCCACAAAAAAGCAAAAAAAAAAAGGATATTTACAGTTTCCGCGTTATAGTGGGGATTTCCGCCTAAAACTATGAGTTCGGTTCTTCAAAAAATCCGTGTGTCACTGAATGAGCGATTCCTGATCCGTGTAAAACTGGGGGATTATTGTATTCCACAATGAATAAATCACATCTATATAGAAAAGTTACTGGAAAGGAAGCGACTTTAACAAAGACAAAGGAGATGTCTGGGTGCAGCCGATTTATGATTTACCTTGACATCGGGGAAAAAGGTCTTCAGTACGTTTGAACTCGGGTAGCGCGTGTAGAAGAACATCAGCTTGGCTTTCTTCAGATGGTTGGGGGTTAGACCCTCTTGGATGTAGCACAGTTAAGGACCAAACAATCTGATACAGACATATCACACATTCATAGAGAAAAAAAAACACAATAATAACTGACTTTGACATAAGAAAAGTAGGTTTGATTTGAGCAACCCCAATCAAATTACAATTGAAAACGATTATTATAGATCCGCTACAAAGAGCAAACTAAAACGTGGTGTTTTTTTCATCTATTTTTAGTGCATTTTCTATGTATCTGTTGAATTTAATTTCACATTTAATGTTCAATCCAGCAAATAAGCAGCAATCAGGTATAAAACTGTCACTCTGTTAAGGAAGTGTACTTATTTACAGGTAGAAAATCAACACGTAATTTGCTGGGGGCACACAAGACTGTGTATATTAACGCCTTGCTTCAGATCTCGTTTTCAGTTTTGATCTGAAACCACATGTGTACCTCTGTTTAACTCTGTGGGATTTAATTTGACACTGGTGACTTTACTGTGTAGCGCAAATGAAATACATTTAGACAACTCTCGCCCAACTGGAGAGTCAATTAACACAGCAGCAGCATGTGCTAATTGGAAAAAAGAGCTAAATAAATTAGTTTAGGGACTTCAATAAGAGACTTCCACCAAACGCATTTAGTTTCATGTCTGCCAGCCGTAACCGGTTTGTTGTGAAAATACTGAGAAGACCAAACACGATTTGGATCTCTTACACCCGAGCCGCACTTAAAAACCGCCTAATTGTTTAAGGCAGTGTTTCTCCCCCTGGTCCGGGAGACACCCGGCCCTGATCATTTTAATGCCTTCCCTGCCTTAACAGCTCACTGAGGGGTTTTTAATGAGGCGATTAGTTGGATTAGGTGTGTTAGAAGCGACTGTATTTAAATCTGTCGGCTAGGGGGCCTGCAGGTCCCAGGTTAAGAGACAGTGCTACTCCTCACATTTTTTTTTTATATCTTGGGATGAATCTGGATAAATCTATAATGTCTTCTGTTAAACTGTAGTCAAAACATACCAGAAATACATTAATGTCGTGTGTTTAGTCACTTCACATCCACTCTAATCCAATATTTAGTCACTTTAATGAAGACGTAGCTCTGCCCACACTCAGCACAACCATGCACTGAAAAAAAACATCTTCCATACAACCTAACTGGAACGTTTATATATGCCTAATTCTTTTGTACTAGACAAAAGTTCTCTGAGGTCTCTGATGCAGCTATGAGGTTCATCTTTTCTCCACATTCATAACAAACATCTCAGCTTGTAGAACACCTACATTCATCCACTACATTCATTTCTAATCCTGTTCAGAAGAATTTTATGGACGCATTTACTAATATATTGCTAATTGTAGGATTCCTGCTAGATCTAAAACATGATTTTCAATAAAGCAATGAATAATACTAAATGTTTCAATAAAATAAAAAATGACATATAGAATAAAATGTTTCAATAAAACATGTCAGTTCGAGCCCATTCAAAGGCAAGATTTTTAGTCCTTAACAATATGCAAATGTATAAAATACATAGATCTCATCTGCATATTTTAATTTACCTACTTTTTTCATACTTCCAATAAACCTTCCAAAAATTTGCAACAATCATTTGGCACAATTTGAGTCTTTTGTTTTAAAAAATGACCCCATTAACCTCACCTTTACATCAAGTGAGGGGGGTCCGGGTTTTTCCCTGCTCACGGTATAGAAAGGAACCACACCTCAGGTATTAGCTTTTTATCTACTGGAAGGTCATAACAGTGCATGCATTTATTAGGAAACAGTGCCTTTGAAATGGGGATAGTGAAATAAAAGATTGATGAGAATTTGTTCAAAGAGAAGCATGCCGTAGCCCAATGCAGAGGAAAGATAAAGCACATCCTGAAAGAGGCGCGATAATGCACCTTAAATCACTGCGTCCATGGATGGGGTCCAACTCTGACCACTCTCTCGTGCTATAATAACAGTGGATGAAAAAATAAACAAGTGAACTTCACCACCATAGTAATCATCCTTTCAAAAAAAAAAAACCTCTTGTGTGGAATTTAATGATGATAAAAGGCCAAATGTCCGATGCTCCTCAACATGTGTACCTAACAACATACACGCCGTGCGCTGGGCAGTGGGGTCGAAATATAATGATAGCAGAGAGCTTCCTTCTCACAAACAACCGAAAGTGACCTCTCTGATCCATTCCAATCACATTGAGAGTACAGAAACATATTCTGCACCTTTTCAAGTCAAGAGGAAAAAAAAGGGAAAGAAAAAAAAATCAAGAGAATTTCCTGAACAGAAACTGCTGCTTTTTTCTGCCTTTGAAAATTGGCTTTTGTTCCTGACAATTCTTATCAAAGCCTTGTATTCCTTTTTATTTGTCTTTTTCTGGACTTAAAGTCATTACTGGGCCCAGATTAAAGAAGATGCTACAATTTTCTTTGGGGTTACCAAGATCAAAGTCAAAATTCTCCTTGAAGTCTGTGTTAGTGGAACTGCTCAGTGCAGCACTCAATTCAACGAGTCATTGTTCACCAAGGTAGGGTTCAGAGCTGGTAGTTTGTTCAGCTGCTTCTCCGTGTTAAATCCCGTCTATATACACGCCACTACATGGCAAATAACGGTAAATTAAAGAACAAGCGAGGTGGTTCAGAAAACACTTAGGCAAAGTGCTTGGAAATTTGTATGGATATGCAGTTAAAAGGATGCGCAATGGAAAACATGTAAAATACTGTTGCAAATAACACAGTGCATTTGTTAATACCGTGATACACAGCATAAGCCAATTCACTGCAGTTATTTAGATGCATAACAAATCCTGCAGCACAAAGTGTGCCCGGCTTTGTAAAAGGATATATTCAGGGACATGAAGGTGCTCCTCTCCGCCATGCTCTGCAGATCACTGCACTCCATCTTGACGTGTGGGAGGCACAGGCCGTCCACTGTGACCTGCCCGAGTCCCCCGGGGCGATGGTGCTGGCCCAGGTGCCCCGAGCTTACTTTAGACCTCATGGCAATGCTTTCCCAAGGAAGGTCCATTGAATCTGGGGATGACCTGTCCAAGGACGGGGGAAGGCAGGGGATCCCCCCAAAATTGGTATGAGGTCCATACTTGAGGAGATGCTCCAGGATCTGGCTGTCATGGAGGGGGGCACCGTAGCCGAACTGGAAGGGAGTCTGGTGGAGTGGATATGGCCTCTTGACTTGCTGGCTCACTGAACTGAGCTGGTTCAGAGTAGGCTTGCGGACTACTAGAGACAGAGCTTCAGTCTGGTGCTCTGGGCTGGGGACTGGGCTGCTCTCATAGAACTCCAGAGGCCTGGCCTTGGAGACATCTTCAGAGTCAGACAGCTCTGGAGCGCAGGCTTGTTGGGCCCGTTTCTCAACAACCGCGTACTCTGGGCTCTGACACACTCGAGGCTGCGGCGACGGGTTCTGCAGGGTCACGGAGAGCTTTCTGAACACGGTATCGACACTTTCGCTCACAGCCCTGGACAGCTCACACTTCAGCATCTCCTGCAGGCTCTTTTGATCTCTCTCTGAGCTCATGTAGCCCCCTTCCGCTTTCATTCTATCCTTGCTGGCAATTCTTTTGTTCTCCGAGTTAATGCTGAAGTCCAGCTGCGGCTCACCCGTGTCCTCCTGGGCATCTTCCTCCCCTCTTTCTTCGTTTTCCGAGCTACCGTGGTCATACATCTGTAGGAATTTCTCCTGGAGTTGGCGCAAGAGGCGCTGCATGCTCTGTAGTTGTTCTCTCAGCTTGTGGCACTCTTCGTCTTTGCTTGCATTAGAGCCGTTAGATGTGGTCAGCGTTGTAGAGTGACTGTGATCTTGGTGCTGTGGAAACTTCCGCTTGCGCTTGCTCTCCTTGTACACTTCTGGACCGTACCTGTGGGGTTCAACCTCCCCAGCATCTCCTTCTCCGTGGCATCTGTCACTAGGGGAACCCGCCATGCCTCGTATGATGTTCTCCACTCTGGCCCGCTTGGCTTGGAGGTGTTCGTTCAGTGGACGTTCAGGTTCAGCGCTCATCCCACCAGAAGTGTGACGCCCAGGAGACACCGATTCCCCCAGGCTGTCCTTGGAAGACATGCTGCTCCGGTCCTCCTGAACAGACTCGGCCATGGTGGATCCCGAATCCACCAATCCGGCTCCAGACACGGAGGTGGGCGGCAAGTATAGGTGGCTGCTGCCGAGAGCGGGCCGCTTATTTTGGATGGTTTTTCGCAGCAGATGAGAGATCAGGGATCCGTTGTGGTAAGACGAGAGAGATTCCTCGTACACGCCTCTGCGGAAGCAGGGCAGCATTAGGTCTGCTTTGTTGTCCTCCAGACAGCCCTCATTAGGCTTATGAATGCTTTGGTCCGGAGGCGTTAGGTTCATGTTTGCAAAGCAATCAGTTCAATTACCTTTTGTTAGACTCGATACTTCACCTGGCCAGTGGATCGGTGCAGGTTAAACAAGCTATTAATGTGGTGAACCTAAAGGAGAAAGCAATTTAAGTAAAGAAATGTGTCATTATTATTAATATTGGAGGTTCACACAGAAACAAAATCACGTACAATACCGCTTACAAGTTTTTCTCACAATTTTCAGGACACGAGAAAGGTTTACCAAAAGGTTTATGTAAAAAAGCATGAATTGTGTTTTCAAAGGCAGCCAACAAGTGCACAGCATATGCGTGGATTTCTTCAAGACTGCTGGAAAAGCATCCCAGGTGGTTCCTCATGAAGCTGCTTGAGAGAATGCCAAGAGTAAAGCCGCATCAAGGCAAAGGATTCTTTCACTTTGAAGAATCTAAAGTCAAAGTTTTCATTTGTTTAATACCTTCTTGGTGGTTTTCCTGTGTGAGACTTCATAGTTTGGATGCCTTCACTATTATTTTAAATTGTGGGAAAGTATAAAACAGTATAAAGTAAAGCAAAGTCATCGACGAGCAGTATTGTGTGAACTTGACGGGCACTGAAAGCAAATCTGAGAGGTTCCTTTTGTGTGAAACAAAGATCTGTTTCATTTCCCCCAGAGTAAGAACTGCGCAGGGGTCGGTAACCCTTTCTTACTTTGTTTACATTGCCCATTACCTCCATACCATTTAGTCTGGGGACATATTTCAGCTAAAGAAGAAGTGATTAACTGCTGATTACAGATTTGTCTAAAAAATAAACAAACAAGGAGCTGAAGTGGATGAACTCTTCAACGGGTTTTTTTTTCAGACGGGGGAGAATTAAATAATAAGTGAAAAGACAACGAAACCAAACCAATGATCCACTTATGTTCACACAATTAATAAACGAGTGATAATAAGCAATTACACGATGTCACAATAAGACTGAAAAACAAGCAAATTATAGAATTTTACTAAAAGTCAAATCCTGTTTTCACGAAGGTCTACAAATGCCAAACATGTACATTTACTTGTTGTTTTTTCCTCTTCTGTTAAAGGATTTTATAAACAATTTGATGATGTTTAAAAGGAACATTACATCACACATTAAGGACCAGAGAAGAATCAGTTACCGGAGACTTTAATAAGGGAGGATTACAGAAAATGGCCCAGAAACTGAATGTATATATTCACGTCTAATAAAGACACACACATATATATATATATCTATATATATATATATATAAATATATTTTGTGATTCCTAGAAATATGAAGAAATACATATTTTTTTCTTTATATCTCTAAAGATTTTAACTCTTTTTGCACTGAATAACAAATTAGTAAACAACTCAGTTAAGTGAAACACAGCACGTTACACGAAAGCGAACATGTTGGAAGAAATATCCAGTTTTCACTGAAAGGCTGCTCCACTGTTTCCATATTGTCTCTCAACAACAATAACAACAACAACAACAACATTAATTGTAATAATAATGCACTTATGGTATTATAGCATACACAATTCTTATAAATGTATATATGTTTATTTATTTAAAAGAGTTGCTATTAATATATATATATACACACACACACACACACACACACACACACACTAACAACAATAATACTAATATCACTACTACAACAAACAATTGTAAAACTCTACAACAGACTACTTCACTAAAATATGTTGGAGGCAAAATCTTTCTTTTGGCCTGCCAAAGTGTCTGAAGGCTTTGAAACTGCAACAAAAACTTGCACTGAGCGAAACATATCTACCAACCAAGCATGCAGCCTCACACACACATATACATAAACATACCACTGAATAGAAGTATGTGAACAGAGAGAAGAACATACAGAACACTACTATCTCTTTAACATGCAAAGTTGCTCATGTCAGGACTGAGGAATGTGATAAAACAGCAGCCCCGGAGGAGAGAGAGGAGAGAGGAGAGAGGAGAGAGGAGAGGAGCTCGTCTTACCTGTTGCTCTGCTCGGTGTGAGTGGCAGTGAGAGGGGCTGTGCCTCCAGACCCTCTGCAGGATGGAGAGGAGGAGCCTGAGCATCAGAGCGCAGGCAAGGCCAGCTCACACAGGCCCTGCTTTCACATCACTCTGCTCTCTCTGCTGCGGGAGGACGGCCTCCTGTTCAAGGAACATTAGAGATGCAGAACCGTGAGAACCCTGCTGCGTGCATTTTAGTGCCCAGGTCTGAGTGTTGCATTCCAAAATAAATTAAAAACGGTTCAAGTACCAAAAATTGCACATGTAATATTAAAACATATTATTCAATTTTTCTTTCAAAAATGAAATATATAGCTATGAAGTGCAAGCAAACTTCTGCAAATGTCCTATTAAAACCTATGATTTAAATTTATATTCAAAAGTGAAACGAATAGCTAAACAAATTGCAAAAATGTTTTGCAAACATTGTGTTAAACATTTAATTCGTTTTCTCAGCCCTGAGTAACCCCTTACCCACCATGTGTGGAACACATAGAGTATTTTTGCGATGTGATTTGTCAAATTCATTCACTTCTGTCCATCAAACAGAATGGGATGCTGTGGAAGAAGCCACATATGAAATCACCATGACTGATGCCAGTTTGAAGTGGTACATCAGACCAGCACTGGGGTGTGGACTGGATTGGGCACTGGGATGAGTCATATCATTATGTGCAATGTCTTATTTTGTGCAATAGTCTTACCATTTGAAATATCACTACTTTTGTCAATATAACTGAACTCTAATACATACAATAACAGACTCCTCTCCACCATCTGTGTCGTTAGAAATTCACTTAACTGTAAGTTACTTATCTATATTACTGAAACCCAGCATGTATGTTTATAGTATATTTCATATTGAGGTCTGCAGATTTTTATTTAAGTTTATTTTAGACATTATATTTTATATTGTTCTAGTCTCTGTGCAGACGTAATATAAGCAATTTCCTTCGGGAACAATAAAGTTTTCAGATTCTGGTTCTGGAGACTCTAGAGGGATGACGAACCATCCCACTCATTCTGGAGAGAGTAAAAACGTCAAATAAAAAAGAAAACTTTTGCACTAATGGGACTAATATTAAACAAATGGGACGCTTTGAAGAAGCTGCATATGAGCTCACCATGACTGATTCTTGTATGGAGTTTTGTAGCAGACCAGCCATGAGCTATGGAGACTCTGGAGTGATGAAACACCATCTGGAGAGAGGGGTGTTTGTGATCCACAACTAAATACGCAACATTCACTAGCAGATGCAATCAAATCCTCACAGCAGTGTTAATGCATCTACAGAGTGGAGCACATTAGGATTAGCCTTGATTTGAGGCGTCACCATTCCAAACATTTTGGAGAGAGTGGTGTTTGTGATCATGCAACTAGTCAAGTTATGACATGAAGACATAAGGTACAACCATGACACAAACATATATAACTAAACAAACAAGTATAACTAAATATGCAACTTGCACTTGTGGCTGCAATCAAATCATCAGTGTGAAAGCATCTAAAGAGTACAGCACACGAGGATGAGCCTTGATCTGAGATGCCACCATCCCTCACGTTTTGGAGAGAGGGGTAAAATGTTGTCCAGGATAACTATGTATTTGACAAATAAAGCCCTTAAATCTTGAACCTTGAATGTTTGTACACATGAAACTAAACATGCAACATGCTCTCTTGTGGATGCAATCAAATCCTCACAGCAGTGTTAATGCATCTAAAGAGTAGAACACACTAAGATTAGCCTTTGGATTAGGATTAGGCGTCCACAAACTTTTGGCCACTGTGTGTTTGGTATGACCTAGTTGTATTCAGTCCATAGAGCAACATCTCATCGCTCTATGTGCTGCAGATGACAATAAAGTAACCCGCACCTCGATTTGAGGCTTCACCATCCAACACACTCTCAAGAGAGTGGTGTTTGTGATCATGCAACTAATCATGCAATTTGGTCTCTTGTGGATGCAATCAAATCTTCACAGCAGTATTAATGCATCAAATCCTCACCTCACAGTATTTTATTCTTATGGTTGGGGGAAAGAGCTCTCGGGTCCCTGAACATAAATAAGGGCGATTCTAGAACCTGGATTCGTAAATGAAAGGTTAAAATGAGCTTCAGAAGGTAAGAACTGGTGGAGTGACATCATGTCCTTGTTGTTGGGGCTGCAAGCGTAGAGCACACTAGGATTTCTCTTGATTTTGCGTCCACAAACTGTGTTTGGTATGACCCACTGGTTGTCTATTTATTGTTTGCTTATTGTCTCTGTCGTAACTTGCACTCTGTTGACTGTTGTATATTGCTGTATGTTGCTCCGTGGTCCATGGAGAAACGTCTAGTCACCTTAGGTTCGTGTTCACAGCTGCTGATGACTATGAAGTAACCTTGATTTTTCGTCCACATACTTTTGACCGCTGTGTGTTTGGTATGACCCGCCCTGGTCCCCTCCCCGGTCTGGTGTTGGTTCGCCCCGGCGTGGCTGAGTCTCTCTCCCCGCTGCTGCTGCTGCTCCTCTTGCGGGCCTTCACAGCTCTGTGTCCGGGAGGTCCGGATCTCTGGCTTCGGAGCCGATATGTTCTCCCGATCCCGCTGTCTCAGCCGCACCCTAGGCCGCTCGATCTCAGCCCTCCGGCAGGTACGGGTCTCTCCATTTCTGTCCCTAAACATTTTTACGAGGTCCTTAAAGAGGACTGGCACCGAGGCCTCGCCTGCAGCTCTATAACACCAAGGACAGCATGTCCCTCCACCTGCTGACAGGTTCTGGAGCCTATTTTAACCTTTTATTCACAACTTCAACGTGTAGAATCGCCCTTATTTCTTCTGAGGGATCCGATAGTGGTTCCCTCGACCATAAAACCCAAAAAATCCAGTATTTTCACTGAGGTCATCCAGGAAAACCACTCTGGACTTCCATGTTTGCTAGTTAGCTTAGCGATTAACTTTAGCCCCCAATCTGTCACCTCCAGCTTCTGTCCACTCTCGGAGGTCAAGCAAGGTTGTCCCTGCAGTTTTAGTGTAATTACTTTTAGTCTTTTAATTTATTGCTTCACGTCATGTTTTTTGGTCTAAGAAGGAATAAAAACCTGGAAATTATGTTAGCTTGCTGGCTAGCTAAGCTAAGCTAATTTAACATTGGACTGCCATATGCTGGAGTTTGTTTGTCTATGCTTTCAGCAAACATATTTTAAACATTGTTTTGCTTCTAGAGTGAAAATTACATTTTAAATAAGCTCTTAGGTGCATGTTGGAGCCTTTTCTCTCTTATCTGAGTGCCACAGACTGAAGTCCTCTGTCTTGTTCTCCTTATAGAAGTTATTACATAGATCATATCTGAATATGCAAAACGAAATGAGTATCTGTTTGTTTATGCTTTCAAGAAACATATTTTTAAATATGCTGGTTGAAGAGAGTCAAAATTACATTTTAAACAAGCACTGTTTTTCTCTCTTACTTGAGGTCCACAGACCATCATCTCTTTCTTGTACTCCTTATTGAATTGACATTATATTGAGCAGGTCTTAATATGCTGCTCGGTGTAGTTTGTTGTTTATGCTGTCAGGAAGCATGAGAGGGCAGTCAAAATTACATTGAACAAGCACTTAGGTTCATTGGCAGCATATTGGTCCCTTTTTCTCTTTTATCTGGGGTTAGGGAGTTGCCCCTGTGATCAAAAGGTTGTGGTTTTGAATCCCAGAGCTGCTAGTGGCACCACTACCTTTAAACCCTTTCTTCCCACACACTGCTTTCAGGGCACTCTGTCACTGGCTACCCACTGCTTCACTTTGTAAATGGGTTAAATGCAGGAAAAAGTTCAAGCATGATTAGAAGGATTTTACTTAGGCCCACAGACCAAAGTCATCTCTATCTTCTTCTTGAAATTACCTGAAACATGCAGCTCCTAATGTGTGTTTTATACAAACACCTATAATTTTTTTTTATAAAGGGTAAAAACAAGTTACTCCCACAGCACTCAGATGTCAGTTCACTGAGTGACCTCTCAACCCCCTGCCTGTCTACTCTAGACTGTTTAAACAAAGTAATATGGCCTAAATGGTTAACCTGGCAGTTATAATGCTACTGGGTTTTTTGGCTGTAGGGTGCATATTGTTTCATAGTCATATGACAGTTGTCACTGACTAGACAGCTTACGGCAAATGCACACAGACACAGAGCAGAAGTGAAATAAGCCTTTATTAATGGATTTTTTGGGGGAAAACACACACACTGAAAGTGCTGGCAAGGAAAATAGCAGTTTTTGTGAACAAGGTTTGCAGAACCTCTCATTGTTGAGGGCAGCTTTTAAAGTTGAAATAAGTAAATATACAGGTGAAGGAAAGTTTATGTTTGTCACTAAGTCTGCACAAGCACATGAAAACAGCAATTTCTCTCCGTTGTACTTCTTTCGTGACCTCTGTACCTTCCACTGAAGCGCCTGGTGCAAAGTTGCAACCCCAGCAGTCTCAAAGTGTTTGAGTTCAAAATGAGCAATTGCTTTAAGAGCCATTATCTTAACTGATACTTTATTGGTGCACAAACCATTCGCCTTTCCATTGAGAATTATTGTGAAATTTTACTCCCTACTCCAGTTGCAGACGTAACATGTCAGCTGTGCGAGTTAAATATAGCCTGGTGGCTACAAGCATTTCCCCTAGGTTTAAAGTACATGTGCCTTCCTAGCAGAGTAGTGTTTGTTTTTAATCTGGCCACATATCTTATATGATCATGGCCTGCTGTGGTTAACATGGTCAATAAGACCAAATGGCCACCAAAGTGATTTAAGAGTTCAATGAAAATCTTAACCAGCACATTTTAAATGCACTTTTTTGATCTGTCTGGCTGTCTATACACACCACCACTAAATGCACTGTCTAGTATTTTCACACTTTAATTCATTAATGGCTTTTTATTTATAGGGTAACAGTGTCCTAGCAAGACGAGCTGCTTCAGGTAAGTCTGTCCCCTAGTGAAGCTGCAGTTCTTTGACTTCCAAACTCTGTGATATGTCTGTGTTTAATTCTCTTATCCAGTGTTTTTTTGAAGATAGTTGATATCTTAGTTATCTTACTATAAAATCATTCTTGAAATGTGTTTTTTTTTTTTCAGGCATATCGTCTTCTCAGTGTGTCACCTTCAAGAACAGTTTGTAAGTATTTAGGTTTGCTTATAATATTGATGGTTGATTTGGTTTTAAATGTATATCTTATGATTTATATTTCATGTTTACTTTGTATTGTAGAAAGTGTGAGACCAGGCCCAGCATCTTCCAAATCAGATACTTCAAGACCACTGCCACACACAGTACGTTCTGTAAGATTGTCTGTGTCACCAGTATCCTGTTGGGTTATAAATGTTTTTACAAATGAAAACGGTTTGCAAAGATAAAATGATGCATTATTAAAGCATTTCTGATCTTGGTAATAATACAGTAGGATATTCAGTATGTAGTTTTCTTACAGGAGGAGAGAGAGAAACTGATCTGGCCAGTCTGGTAAAAGATGTAAAAGAGCAAATTTCCCTGGGAACCTATATAAACATATTCTTGTTCCTATGGAGATTCACACTCTGTCACTCTGCAGTCAACACCAGTCAGCCATAACATTAAAAACACCGCCCTAATATTGTGTAGTTCCCTTTTGTGCCACCAAAACTGGTGACTTTTCAAAGCATGAACTTCACACGACCTCTGAAGGTGTACTGATCCTTTAAGTTGTGTAAGTTGAGAGGTGGGGCCTCCAGTGACCGGACTAGTTTATCCAGCACATCCCATAGCTTTAACAGACTGAGATCTGGAGAATTTGGAGGCGGCATGGGCAGACCGCAGTGCACTGTATGTTCTGACACCTTTCTGTCATAGCTCTCTAACATTTTCAGAAGTCTGTGCCTCAGTAGCTGTTCTGAGGGATCGGTCCAGATGGGATAGATTTTGCCCCTCCGGGCCAATCAGTGAGCCTTGGGCACCAAAGACAGTGTCACTGGTTGACCTTCTATGTATCACTTTCAGTAGATGCTAACCACTGCACACTGGGAATATCCCACAGGACCTACTGATTTGGAGATGCTCTGACCCATCCTGCCATAACCCTTGTCAGAGTCAGTCAGATCTTCACATTCGCCCATTTTTCCTGCTTCTAACACACCAATTTCAAGAACTGACTGTTCACTTGCTGTCTAAAACCAGCTCTTAAATGCATGTTGGCCCACAGACCAAAGTAATCTCTCTTATTCACATCATGTAAGTTATATATATCAAGTCTTAATATGCTGCACACTGTAGATTTTAGTTTAAACGTATTTTAAAACATATTAGGAGAGGAGAGTTACAATTACTTTTTTAAACGAGCACTCAGGTCCACTGGGTCCGCGTCTTATCTGAGGCCCACAGACCAAAGTCATCTCGGTCTTCTCCTTTTTGAAATTACATTGTATAGGTCAGGTCTTAATATGCTGCATGGTGTAGGTTTTGTTTATGCTGTCAAGAAACAATATTTGTAAACATATTAGGAGAGGAAAGTCAAAATTACACGTTTAATAAGCATTTAGGTTCATCCTGCCATACGGAGTTTGGAGTTTGTCAGAGTCACCCATATCTTTACATTCGCCCATTTTTTTCTGCTTTCAACACACCAACTTAAAAACTGACTGTTCACTTGCTGCCTAATGGATCCTATCCCTTGACGGGTGTCACTTTAATAAGATAATCCTTGCTGTTCACCAGTCGGTGGTTTTAATGTTGTCACTCTTTTGCCGCATTGGAAATCATTCATAAATATTTTCTTTAGCAAGAAAGTGGTTAATGTAGTTTCCTGCAAGTTTTAGGAGACCAACATTGACTAATATTCAGTTTTGCAGTCGGAGGTATAAATAGCATAAGCAGTGAGAAGACTTTTGGTGCTACTTTTCCAAAAGACATATGAATGGTAAAGACAAGGATTCTCATGTGTTTTATCTTTTTCCTTTGCAGGGAATGAAGTTGTTACAGTCAACACACCTGCGTTTGCAGAGTCTGTCACAGAGGGGGATGTGAGGTGGGAGAAAGGTAGACATGTTTAATTTGATCTTTCCTGTTTGTAACACTTTATACTGTGTGTCCATGTTTTAGGAAGGTGTTTTCATTTTATATTCTTTTCGATTGTCTTGTCTTGTCACTTAGCCGTTGGCGACTCAGTCGCAGAGGATGAAGTTGTTTGTGAAATTGAGACTGATAAGGTAAAGGATAAAAAGTTATTTGTTGTTGTAATTTTTCTGTGTGGAATTTGTAATAATTTAACTATCAAGATTTATATTATACATTTTCTATTAATGTAATAAAACTATGAATTATGTTTACTTTAGATGTAAGTCTGTATTTTTATGATGTAAACTTTGGCAAACGTTGCAACAGTGTAAACACTGCACACACAATACATTTAGTCAAATTCAGCAGACTTGGTCCTGCTTGTTTCAGTGGTCTGCAAGTGAGAAATACTTTATCAGGTTACACTAACACTCCATTTGCCTCCATCTGTAACCTGATTCAGTGATGATTTAGATAAGAGCATCTGCCAAATGCTTAAATGTAAAAGTTGTTTATTCCCAGGCAATGACTATGACTTCAAAGGGTTCATTTCAGCAGGTTATACTCAGGCATACTTGTATAAATGACATGCACTCTCCTCTGTTACTGCAGACATCAGTGCAGGTGCCCTCTCCTGCTGCTGGAGTGATCGAGGAGCTGCTGGTTCCTGATGGAGGCAAAGTGGAAGGAGGCACTCCTCTGTTCAAACTCAGAAAAGGAGGTTAGTATCTGAGCAGCTGTAATTGTCATATTTTGTATATCTAAACAAACCTTTGTGCATTTATGCTTACAGTAGGACATACAGCCATGGGGAAAAAATGAGACTCTGTGGTTTTTTTCTGTTTATTGCTTTTGTAATGTCTGGGAGTGTGTCTGTGTAAAATGTGCATGTCACTATTGTTTTATACACCACTGAACACACTTGATTCAAAATTCCAAACAAAAAAATGTTTGGAGAAAATGTAAAAACAATACGTACAAAATTTATTATACCCTGGAAATGTTAAACTACACTCTTACACTTTTTTACAACTGCAATATACATTAAAACAGTGATGTCGAGCAGTGTGTGTGCATGTGTGACTCTGTTTCATCCATCAGGAACTGAATTAGGAGTAAAGCTGCTGGAATACAGCACATAGAAAAACTACTCTACAAACACTACTGCACTCACAACACACACACACACACACACACACACTACTGCACTCACACAAACACTACTGCACTCACAACACACACTACTGCACTCACACAAACACTACTGCACTCACAAAACATATGGAGGCGTTTCTTATTTTTTTTACACAGCTCACACTGCAATAGTTCAGAAAAGAATAGCAACTTGTGCATTTTATATATACACACACACACACACACACTGCTGCAAACAGTGAACAGAAAGAAGGGAAAAGTGGTCTTATTTTTTTCCATGGCTGTATAGTGTAAAGTCTTAGACGGCTTCCAAAATATTGTACGATTTCAATACATAACCTGTCTATTCGTCTACCATCGTCACAGTGATGAGAAAATTGAAACTGATGTTCTCTGTGGTTTCATGCTCCCCTCAGCTGCTGCTGCTAAAGTGACCCCTGCCCCAGCTCCGGCGGCAGAGGCACCTGCGGCTGCAGCCCCTCCCCCACCCTCTGCACCACCTGCCCCTGCTGCAGTGGGGCCCATCCCAACAGCCATGCCCCCGGTGCCACCAGTGCCAGCACAGCCCATCACTTCCAAACCAGGTGATCTGGGTTTAGGGCTGAGAGACGCACTGCATGCATTATTCACTTAGTGAACATTTGTCCTGCCTTTTTTGGGAACGTCTTCTTTTGCTCTTGGTCTGTAACGAAAGTGAGCTTAATGTAATGTAGTTGCCCTAGCAGTCAAATTTCTGTGCATTATTGTTTTAGATGGCATGGATTTCAAATTGAGTCATGATGGTTTCATACTGGGAATCATATTCGAGTCTTTTTTTTTTAACATCATCTTTCATCATCAGCTGATTTTAACAAGAGCTGACATGATTTTAAATTATTGACACAATGCCAAGATTGAAGGTTGCAATAAAGTCATTCAGCTTAATATCCTTTCTTTTCTTCAACAGTTTCAGCCATCAAACCAACTGCAGCTCCTGCTGCTGCACCTTCAGACACGGCAGTCAAGGGGGCCAGGTCAGAGCACAGGGTAAGACAGCATATAGCATTTTGGGATCTTTCTTTAATGCACCCACTGCTGATCGTAAAGCAATGGCACAGGTACAGCTAGGCACTGTATCAAATCTATTTATATTCTGTAAAATGTACATGAATTTAATCCACACATTTAGGATTTTTGAAGACTGTGACTCATGTGACTGTGACTTATGTGACCTCTCTGTATGAGTGTGTTGCGTATCGCCTCAAGTCATAAAGAAATGTGTGTAAAGTGGCCAGGTAGTGCAGTGTAGATCTCCACAAAGAGCAGTGGAGTATAGTTCCCTGTTCAGGCAGAGGCAAGACTCTTCTTGCTGTATTTTAAAATAAAAAAATAAAAAAAATAAATGTTTGTGTTGCCCAGTATGATCTTAATTTTAGAGCAAGAAAATGTGATTTTTTTTTTTTTTAATGTAGTTTTACCAATGTTTTGCGTTTTCTTGAAACTGCAGGTTAAAATGAACCGCATGAGGTTGCGGATTGCCCAAAGGCTAAAGGAAGCCCAGAACACCTGTGCCATGCTGACAACTTTCAACGAGGTGGACATGAGGTCAGATTCACTACCAGTATCTGTCTTTATTTTTTTTCCTGACTGAAAGGACAATTATTGTTTTTTGTCAGCACAGAACAATAGATCTCTTTTAAAAGACGCTCTCTGAGTCACGGATGGAGTTCTGGTCAATAATATGGAAAGAAGTCTTGTAACAGTGCAGTGAAAATCCCGCTCGTTGCCCAAATGTGATTAGAACCTCAGCAATGCTAACACAAATGGTTATAGATTGGAATCTGCCCTACAGGAAGAGCTTTTTGAAACCCAATGCCCACTTAAAGCATGGAATGTAAATATTTGGTACTAATGTCGGTAAAAACAAAGATAAGATTTGGGTAAAACACGGTTTATTAATTTACAAGGAAACGTTAATGTCCTCAGAGCCCCTCCCTCACTCCAGAAGATGACACTTTGAGGATTTCTCCCGGCGCAAATGGTGGTGTCGGCTTTCGGCTGCTCAGGGGTTTCGTGCTCGCGCAAATCTAGTTGGCATTGATGGGATGGAGGAAGACTCCGCAGGCCAGGGTTAGTCTGGAGACGAAGGAGCACGGCCGGTCAGGGGCCAAGAGCATCTGCCCGGCTCTCCCCCGAGAGCAGCCCTCAGAGAGCGGCCGGCCTGCAACGTTATGGGCTTTTATGACAGGCCAATAAGATTTGAGAGGTTTGGAGAGTGAAGATTTTTATCTCGTCTTCTCTCCTTTCTCGGAGAGTGTGTGTCTTGGGACGGTGCTAATTCTGTTAGCAGAGAAACCCTAGAGCCTAAGCGGAGTTAGAGACAGGAAAACAGACAATTAAAAAGAGCTGGGCAAGTGCCCCATTTTTATCATACACTCAGACTACTGTCAGTAACATCCCTGGTGTAGGACTTCAAGGTTGTTGCTTCTACAGGAAATTTTTTGCATTGCTGTCAGTAGCAACCATGGGAACTATTTATCAAAAGAGCTCATTTTCTGACAATGTTCCTGTTTAATGCTAATAAATGTAAGTTCTGCTTTAGCTATTGAACATGGCTCTTTGCTGCAGATTTCTGTTGCTTGCCTTCCATGTTAATTTTGTCCTCTTTGTCCCCCTGACTGCAGCAATATCACAGAGATGAGGAAGGTCTACAAAGATGCTTTCCTGAAGAAGCATGGCATCAAACTGGGCTTTATGTCTGCCTTTGTGAAAGCAGCTGCCTACGCTCTGATAGATCAGCCGGCAGTCAATGCTGGTACGTGCTCCAGCCCCAGCTTGCTCGTGTTTTTAATGTTGCCACTTCAAAATCAACTACTAGCAAGTATGCGTGGTTATTGTGGTCGTGCATTTCGAGTCTAAGATCACGATTTACAGACTACCTTTCCCCCGCTGCTTCCTTCAGAACCGCAGAGGCCTGGCCTACATAGGCAAGCCACACTAAACCTGGTTTTACCGAAGCCAGTGTGTACAGCATCTAAAAAGGCCAGCAGTTCCGTACTCACAAGCTGTGTCTAATATTTCACTTTTGAATACGATGATGGACAACTAGGGCAGTAATTGCCTTTATGCTTGAACAGAGTTCTTAGTTTAGCCTGATTCACACACATACACAGTTATATAGTTAAATGGCATTTGGCAATGCCTGCCGGGAAGCTAAGAAATAATGGACTAATAAATAATAACTTTGTTCTTTGAAATCATGTACTTCATGATTCATAGTTGTATGAATTGTTAGAAAAGTTTGTGGATCTTTGTGTAATCTGAAGTTCCTTGTAAACTTGCCATAAACTGTTCAGTAACATCAGTGAATCTCATAAGTTATCAGACTGAGGGCCCATAGCGTGTAAGGGATTAAAAAGGACTTGTGTTTAACCGTTTACATTTTTCCCTTTGTGTTTTCAGTTATTGATGACACAACCAAAGAGATTGTTTACCGGGATTATGTGGACATCAGTGTGGCAGTAGCAACGCCAAAGGTACTTCCTTGAGTTTGTTTATTCCTCTTAGCAACAGATTGCCCCTACACACTGTGCACCGTCTAATGACATGATGAGTCAAGTGAATAAGTGCTTTTAGTCAAAATGGTAACTCTTGTGAATCAGACTTAACGTGCTGTATTTCCTGGGTCATGCATTATAACCACTTAAGAACAAATGACCTGAGTTTGATCTGAGGACCCTGAACGCCTCAGGACTATTTTGAGTAGAAACACTTGGAAGTATTACTCTCGTGTGGACTCTGCACCATGTTCACATTCACTCCTGAAGAACTTTATCATCTACCTGTCTCCCCCACAGGGATTAGTGGTACCAGTAGTTAGAGGAGTGGAAGGAATGAACTTCACTGACATTGAAAAGGCCATTAATGAGCTTGGAGAAAAGGTAGGAATCTTTCTTGTATGTGCGTCACACTCTGTATCTCATGGTTAATGACATTTGCCTGTTTTCTAGCTTTCGTGCTTCTAATGCACTTAAATGCACCATCAGCTTGGACTTCGTTGCGGGGCACACAAGTAGAGAGCGAACTAACTAACGGTATCTTGTAAATGGGGCAACTAACCAGAAGCCTTTTTTTAGATAAATTAGTAATATGACCTAAATCAAAGGCGGTTATATTTTGGGCTAAGCAGATGTTAAGGGTGGGGGGACTCTGACCACCTAGCTTCTGAAAAACAAGCGGTTATCCCTCAGATAGAGCTCTTAGCGTCCTAGAACTTAATGTCATTCTTAATACCTTCCATCAGTAGTACTTCATCCAGAGAAGGGTGAACAGATGAATTGTAAATCATTTTTTTCTGCGATCTGGTTGTAATTTTTAAATCAACCATGTTTTTTTTTTTTTTAACCACGGTTAAAGGTGTAAATGTGGCCCAAAGTGACTACAGTCTTGTAGCACAGCCTCGAGTGGCTTATTGCCATTTTATGATTTAACGCTTCACTTTCACGCTATAAATAATTAAAATAACTTTAAAAAACAATAAATGGTATTTCTCCCAAGTAGTGCTTTCATTATGGTTGCCAGGCATATGTTCAGTTTTCACTCAGTTTTCTTTAAATGTGGCTCGTCCAATCAAGATACAGGGTTTATAATGGGGTTAACCGAATGTCTTGTTTTGCACAGGCTCGTAAGAATGAGCTGGCGGTGGAGGATATGGATGGCGGCACATTCACCATCAGTAATGGTGGAGTGTTTGGCTCCATGTTTGGGACACCCATCATTAACCCACCACAGTCTGCCATCCTGGGGATGCATGGAATCTTTGACAGGCCGGTAGCTGTTGGGGGCAAGGTCAGTTAAGAGCTCGACTTCTTTCTTTTTCTACTCCTTCACTCTTCTTCCATCCGTGCCTCACTGTGTGGCTCCGCCCCTCTGTCCATTCTCAGGTTGAGATCAGGCCCATGATGTACGTGGCCCTGACGTACGACCATCGTTTGATTGACGGCAGAGAGGCGGTCACCTTCCTTCGTAAGATCAAGGCTGTGGTCGAGGACCCCAGGGTGCTCCTCCTGGACATGTGAGGGTGTCATTTTTAAAGAAACGCACACCAATGGCTGACTTCCTCAGAATGCAAAACGAGTCCTCATCTCACACAGTGGTTATTATCTCCCCGATATTCCTCACTGCATTCAATTTACTATGTTGGTTAACTAGGGAAAGGACACTTTACAATTTGAGAGGAGCAGGAAACTACCATTGAAAATTGCATGGGTTAGAATGATAAAAAAAAAAAAGATCTTACTGTATAATGTTCTCAGCTGGGATTTTTTTTTTCTTAGCAGGAAGGCTATAAAAAAAGTTTGTAAATGCTTTTGCCATTTTTAAAAAATTTAATTCAATGTATAACAGTTGTAACACCTATACAATTGTGTATAATTGTATGAGTATTACAGTCGTTTTACATGTAATTAAGTTACTTAAACTGTCCACTTACTTGTTCTCTGAATGGCAAAGCAAGCACAGTAGTATGCAGTATGTCGT
This sequence comes from Brachyalestes nurse, assembly GCA_037974405.1. Classification (NCBI taxonomy): domain Eukaryota; kingdom Metazoa; phylum Chordata; class Actinopteri; order Characiformes; family Alestidae; genus Brachyalestes; species Brachyalestes nurse. The sequence goes on along the minus strand of JBBPCY010000001.1, from coordinate 28,654,955 downwards.
ATGTTTCATATTCTGTGTAAAGAATATTGAAGTTGTAATTCATCAGATGAACAGCAATCCAGAAACACTATGTTCTGTGTCCAAGACCTCTTTTTTTGTTTTTTGTACACAATTTGGTACATACATAAAACTTGTGGTATGTCCCTTAAATCAGTTCGAGATCAGTCATTGGGAACAGATGCTGTCTATGCCGTGTAAAGAAACGAATATTTAAGGTGGAAATTAGCTTTTAAACAATAAATTGAAGAAAGTATTTCTCTTGTCTTGTCATGCTTGGTGCTGAGGACTTTTTTTTTCTGCACCCGACACAAACATTCAGACGCAGGTGAATATAAAATTTGTGTAATCCAGCAGCGTATCGGCCGCATTACTGTTTTTTTATTTTTTTTGTTCTTGTATTAGGCCGGGCACACGTGAAGCCGCGTGGTTAAAAATACATGCACGCTGTGGGTAAGTCTGCTGTGCTTTAAAGTAAACGCCCATAAATTCATCAGGCCAGAGTCACATCTGTGACTTAAGTGGCAAGACAGGATGCGGTAGCTGTGCTAATACTCTGAACCGGTGCCGAGGGGGTCTTGTGGTGATATCAGTGCCTTTATTCTCAGACTCAGAGACGCACACAAGCTCGACTTTAGAGAGGGTTTTCCATCTCTGTATCAAGCTGTCAAAATGACTTCCTCTCTTCTGCATCAGATTGTAAGAAAAGGTGAAAGGGACCCTTCGCAAAATTGACATTAAAATGATCAAGCAGATCCAGTCTTTTCTGATTTTAGCTGAAAAAAACCCCACCACATTTACAGATACGGATTTCTAATTAAATCATTTGTTTCAACAGATTATTGGCATAGACACATGGAGGTTGAGATTTCTGTTATTTCAAACCAATATTTGATGTATTTCTTGTACACTGGATGAGCAAATCACTGGAAAACTTTGCTAGAACATGCATTTTATTCATTTTTATAGCATAAATAAATGACATTTTCCATTCAGATAAATGCACTCCCAATTTTTTCCTTTTTATGAATGTTAATGTTTCAGGATATTGGCTTCGTCCCAACACCTCATTCCCATTAATCCATAACTGCAGAAATAATATACTTCATTTGAGGTAGATATTATGTTAGACACTGACAAACCAATCAAAAGGCTTCTTTTCCTTTTATTATTGTAATGAAAGAACATGAGATTTTGTCCAAAATATCAATCGGTAAGATTTGTACAAATTTGTACTGGTTTGGAAAACAACTGACTGCAGTGTTAATATTGATAATACTGCATATCATGTGTACATCTGTCAAACACAAGTGCAATTACGTTTTAATACCAGAGATACCAGGGCTACCAGTAAATACTTATGATTACTGTAAGGTAGCCTAGATTTGTTAGTTCTGTTAATGACCACAGAATCTGACTGAGGGTGTGACAGAAATGTCCATTTAAGTCAAAAATCCAGAACTGCTTGAATGTGCCGTAGCTGACAAACCTGTAAATCGTACTTTGGTTGTTACCATATCCAGAACACCTTCCCTCAAAATGCACTTTACAGGTTTACAGTTACTGACTGTAGTCAATTTGCTGTTGTATAATTCATCAACCCCCTTCAACCTTTCCCGTCAGTATTAAAGCACCTCCACAGGACACAGCAGACCAGATATTTAGGTGCCGGACTGTTCTCAGCGCAGCAGCGGCATTGGAGTGGTAGTGGCCTAGTGCGTAGAATATTTGCCTCTGGACCAAGAGGTCATGGGTTCAAATCCTATCTTCAGCAGACCACCACTGGGTTCCTGAACAAGACCCTTAACCCCAAGTTGCTCCTGGGAGACTGCCCCCTGTAGTTAGGGAATGGAAGCTGCTTTGGATAAAAGTGTCTGTTAAATGCTGTAAATGTGTTTGTGGTGCCGCTACGAGTATTTCGGGCACAGTAAAGGTCCTGGGACTTTTAAACACCTTAAGGTCACTGCACTGTCTTCCAGCCAACTGTGGTCATTTGGCCAGAAACTGATCACTAACACAATTTGCACTTGGGGAGAAAAGAATGACATCACATCTCTTTAACTGCGCACCAACAAGGTGAACTTACAAGGTAGGCATGTCTAATAATATGCCTGTAAGAGTATGCAAGAAAATGCACTGTTGGGCCAGATATACTTGTAAAACACTACTATGCCATGTTGGTTCCACTACTGTGCTGAAAATGGTCCACCATTCAGACAATATCTGGTCAGTGGTGGTCTTGTGGTGATCCTTTTCCATTCTTGGATGAACATATCAAGGTGAACCTACAAGGTAGGTATGTCTAACAAAGTGGCCTGTAAGAGTATACAGGAAAATGAACTGCTGGACCTGATACTTGTATCAGCGTAAAACACTACTACGCCATATCAGTACCACTACTGTGTTGGGAATGGTCCACCATCATATACGTCATCATATCTGGTCAGTGTTGTTTCTGTGGTGATCCTTTTCCAGTCTTGGATGAAGAGCCACAGCAATACCTCTATAAGTACAAAGTTCATAAATAAAGTAAGTCTACCTTATAAAATGGCCAACGAGTGCAGATACAAGGGAGGTGTACCTTGCAAACAGGCAGGTCTGAGTAATTAGAGAAGAATACTGATGCTCTATCTGTGATTTACCACCAGGGGGCAGCAGAGATGCATTCATGAGGGAAACCTCATGAACCTTTGGGTTCAGTTGATCCAGTCTCCTGTTGTTTGAAGGAGTGCAGGTACTCTGATATGTGCTGGGGGCCACAGGTCCATTAACTGCCCAGCGTGTGCCAAGGAACGGAGTTAAAGAAGGGATGACACTTAATGTCACTCACGCCTCCGCCTCCAGAGCCCAGCCGACAGCCAGCGTCAAACTGAAGGAGCTGTTGCAGAAAACAAGACATGGAGCTGATTAATCATTTAATGGATGGGCTGTGCGACGTGCTGTCGACTGTCCAAAGTGTACCCCGCTTTCGCCCAAAGAAAACCCTGAGTGCGGGACAAAGGGGTAGAAGATGGATGAGCTAATACGGGTTAACCCTTAGAACGCAAGTGCAGATACGTGTCGGAAGCACAAGTAGTCACATGGCCAAACAACTGATCTGGATGTTCCCCCAGTTTGTGTTGATGCACCAAACAAAACTCAGCATGAGGTTACTATGTCATGTAGAACCAAAGTTAATGTCATTAAAAAAACGTAATAATAATAATAAGCACTACTGAGGTTTTAAACATGGCTTCACACTCAAATGAACATATAGAACAAAAATAAACAAATGTCTTAGAAACAAACAGAAAAACTAAAGATCTTTCAACCCGGGAGAACTTTCAGGATAGTCTCCGCCCACAAGTGGGAGGGGAGAGTGGTGGCGAGAGTAGGAGGAGAATAAACACCGGTTCTAGACTGTTTTACACTGTTTATATTTACTGAAATCAGAGTTTACTGATACACTCTGAGTTCTGAGAGTAAACACCGGTTCTAGACTGTTTTTCACTGTTTATATTCACTGAAATCAGAGTTTACTGATACACTGAGGGTTCTGAGGGTTAAATGAACCCCTTCTTCACCCACCACTTACCTCTGTGAGTAGGGAGGCAGCTGCAGTGCTCAGGTGGTCTGGAATGAGGAGTTGAGTGTGTTGATGCACTCCAGTGGGATGGCACTGCCAGAGTGGCTGACAATCACAGGAGAGACGTAATCAGGATATTTTTTATTTAAACGTCTTTATCACTTTTTATCTAAACGTTTGGCAAGAAAATGTCAATTTTGCAACCCGGAAGTTTATAAAGAGTTGTTTACAGCACAAATGTGTGATGCCTTTATAATCAGAGAGAACAAATTGTGCATTGGAACGGAGTCGTATCCAAAATCTGATCTTAATTCAGGATAATAACAGACTAGAGAACAACTCCTAACCAATATTTGTTCCTAATAAATTACTTAGCAGTACATTATCAATTGCATTCTGTGTATATAGTGTATTTCATGCAAAGTATTTCTGCAGAGTTTTTTATTGGACTTTTTTATATCGTTCTCCACTCTGTGTCTGCAGTCCTAGCATAAGCAATTTTCTTCCATGATAAAGTTTTCTGATTCTGAGGTCTATTAAAACTGGTCTTAAATCAGTGATTTATGAAGGACCCCCTTCCTAATTCTGAGTTAATCACCCACCAGTCTACCTGCTGTAAAAAATGCACTTTACAGGTTCACTTTACAATTAGCCCGACTATTGCCACACAATTCATCAGCCCCACCCTCAACCTTGTGTTAAGGTGCCTCCACAGGACCGCAGCTGACCAGACATTTAGGTGGTGGACTGTTCTCAGCACAGCAGTGTCACTGTGTTTCTGGTGATGGTTTGAGTATATCAGGCACAGCGAAGGTGCTTTGATTTTTAAACACCTCATGGTCACTGCACAGTTGTGTGTCTTCCAGCAAACTGCGGTCCTGTGGCCAGAAACTGTCCACCAGCAAGTTGACTGTACTCCAACAAGGTGAACCTACAAGGTACACTACATGGACAAAGGTATTGGGTAGGGCTGTAACGACACACCAAACCCACGATTCGGTTCGTTTCGCGATTTTTGACTCACGATTTGGTTAGTATCACGATTCATTGGCGGTAGAGGAGAGAAGAAATTCGGAGGCGCCATTTTGTTTTGGAGACACCTTAACCCTAACCCTAACCCTAACCCTAACCCTAACCCTGACACCTTTTCTGTACCACAACATTATAAACCAATAAACACTTAAAAACCCCTTCCTTTCCATTCATACCGAGGACAAGGCTTCGGTGAACCGCACGAGGAGTCGAGTTGGAGGAGTCGACTCGTCTCTCTCGGTTCACCGCTCCGT
>JBBPCY010000001.1:28626483-28645905 GCA_037974405.1 Brachyalestes nurse | reverse complement strand
TCTACTGACTCTAACTGTTCCTCCTCACTCAGACTCCAACACAAACTACCTCTACTGACTCTAACTGTTCCTCCTCATTCAGACTCCAACACAAACTACCTCTACTGACTCTTAACTATACCTATTCTGTTAGCCACAGAAGGCCAATCTGTCCAACAGTGATTAAGTTTGTACACAAAGACCTTCTCTTGTTAGTTATCTCCATAGAGACCCTCTTTCTCTCTCTCCAGGTCTACTGCCCTTGGCTCACTAGGGGCTCAGACCTGGATTTTGTAAAGCTGCTTTGTGACAACACTGGTTGTAAAAAGTGCTATATAAATGAAATTAAATTGCCATTTTCAACCTCTTCAAATGTGTATCGGTGTCAGCCTTGACATTTTTTTATTGCTCCGGCCCTGACAGGCATTGCTGCTTGTAGCGGGTCCCACTCAGCTGGTGGAGTGAGGTGCTGAAATCAGATTTCCTTCAGTTGATGTCATCATCTGAGCCTCATCATCTCCTGATCAGTAAACACCCTCAGCTGCTTCCTGCATCTGTGTCCCAGAGGCAGTAACAGGAAACAGCCTCCCGCTCAGATCGGAAAGGATCAGGGGCTGAGCTCACTTAAACACAGCAAGTAAACCCCATTCACAAGCTAGCTTTTCATTTTAACACGAAAATATCAAGGCATGCTCTCAGAGACAAAGAGTTCATACATCCAATTATATGTGTATTCAGTATTGTGCCAAAAGCAAATCATTTTTCTGGGCAGAAAGTGTGTTTTAGCTTCTAAAAACACTATAAAAAGTCAATGTCAAAGTTAGGATTTAGCTTTTATATCAAGTAGTTTGTATTGAGCAGCTTATAAGTTTGGTTCCAGATTTTTGCTTGATGCCTCCAGCCGTAAGTGCACTAAACACTGGGCTGTCGGATAGAAGCAGCGATTATACTAACCATGTACAGAATGATAATAATCTGCATTACATACATAAAGTCAATTACTATATTAATTATGTGTGTATTTATTCAAATGTTATTTTACTATGAGTGCTTACTATCCATTTTAAATATATATCTTTGAAATGCCTGAAACTTTTATTTTTAACATTAGTTTATGTAACTTTTTTTTATTTTATTTTTTCATACAGCTGGAGGTTTATATTAAGAACAAAACGGCAAATAGAGATCTGAGTTTTTGTTCCAACGGTGATGTTATAACAATGTTAATTACATGTTAATAATAATAATAATAATAATAATACATTTGACATGTGCAAAAGTTGTGGCACATTTTTTTACTTTACGCTTTTTCCAATATGTTCAATTCTAGAAATGTTGTACTTAATTTAGTAGAAAAATGAAATATCATTCTCGGGAGACGATGTAGTAATCCTCACTTATAAAATCAACAAAACATATAAATTCACTGTAGAGTGTTGCATATTTTGATTACCACTTATAACAGAGTTCTGACATGTGGTGTGTGACTGAAGACAGGATACTTACGCTGTGAGCGGTCTGCTCTTCTTGATCTCAAAAAACTGGGTTCCAGTGTGATTGTACCTGGTCAGCGCTGTTAAGTTAATAATCCAACAAATATCCAAAAACATGCAATTTAAATAACATTAGACTGAACTCAGACTATCCAGGACACAAAGATCCAACTTCACTCTCTGATATTAAGAACACACTTCATTTTAATGTTTATGGAGATGCTCTGTAGAGGAATGTGCCTCGAAGGCTAAGAGGGCAATACATTTTGGAGCCAAAACACACAGCCCATAAAAAGTAACACACAGTTTATTCCGTCTGTCCAAGCACTGATAAATATTTCACAGATATATAGTCTACGAGTGTCTGTGTTATATCTCTCTGGCCTACTTTCCATATCTCTGACATGAGTTTGCCCCAATAAATGATAAATGATGTAAAACTGATATAAACCAGTGGATGGCAACACTAAATACTGTCATACTTGAATTCACAGAACCGCTGGTGCAGCTCTGAGAGAAGAATCCAGCAGACGTTCGTTCATTCATTCATGAAGCCTGTATTAAAGCATCATTAAGCTTCTAAAGACAGCAGTCATTACTAACGCCAGTACAGAGCGGATGAAGGATACTGCAAGTCCCTGATGTATTTCTGTATGGCTTCCAGCCGATGGGGAACACTGGTGTTCGGCTGGTATGTAGGCACAGTCGGTATTGGAATCTGCGGGGTTAGAGACAGGCATGCGGTCAGTGCGGTTCTCATACAATGACATTAACTGCAGCGAGAGAGAGAGAATCTTCTTGTTCTGGTGGACAGCAGCTCCTCTCTTTGGGGCGAAACCCATGGTCAGAATCTTAATTGGTTGCTTGCGAATCTTGAAAAGAATCAAATAAATGCAAACGTATCAATGGAGACATTCAGCGGAGGCACAGAGACGCATTTAGGAGGAAGTGAATCTGCTGCAATGTTAGAATGACCACACACACAACCTGCTGCCCCTTTTGGTCAGGAACACTGCTTTTCTGTGTTACACGTGCAAGTTATTGTGTGTGTGTGTATGTGTGTGTGTATATACACACACACACGCACACACACATATATATATATATATACACACACACACACTTATTATATCTATTATATTTACTAATTTTACCTACAGGTTGAAAATCAAGAGCACAGACATAAATTACAGTATTAACATCACTGAGACACTGAATTCCTTAATAATACCAATCAAACAAATCTTAAATAATCATTTAAACAATTATTTAAAAACTGCCCTTTTAATAATTTATGTATCTTTTTTTTCTCCTAAGTGACCGAATCTCACAACTATGTTTAGTGTGTTTCGGCTTCAGTTCATGATTTTTGTGCATGCAGCAGGAGTGAAGTCACGCTCTTTCGGACTAGGAAGTAGCTAAAGACTCATCAGAGTCAGTTACAGTCACTCTGCACAGTCAGCAGCCTGCTCTCGTCTTCAGTTACATTCACATGATGTGTGTTACAGTGCAAGACTTTACTGTAAGTGTTTTACAGCAGGATGTTCCCTGTATGGGCAGGTCTGAATGCCGAGAGTAAGACAGTAATGTTTATCCTGGTCTGAAGAGCATACAGGATGATTATTGATGGGATGTTCGCCTCTGTATGAGTACAATGATGCTACTAATGTACTAAGAGCACCACCCCAGAGTATATGAAGTATATGGGTATATGAAGTCTGATATGGAGTAAAGTGCTCATGTGGCGAGCTTTAAGAATTCTTAGTCTGCATTTAGACAAGAGAGAGAATTTGTGGGGATTTTGTATGTTTTTTATGGTTTTCTGTGCAGGTTTAGAGATTTATCTGCAGGTAATTCTCTGCGGAAAGGACCACCTCACTGTGTCTAAATCACCAGAAAGTGATCTATATGATTATATTCTTGCTCAGAACTAGCTGAGAACATATTTTTCACATGGCAATGGCAGTAGAAGCATATAAGACATAAGATGGAACACAGTTCTCATCCCAGTTATTCTCCACCCTGCAGAGTTTAGCTCCTAATCTAACATTTCACTCGTGCAATTAGTCAAGGCTTTCAGATGCATCTGAATATTTAGAGCTGGGTGTGTTGAGCTGGAATTCTGCAGAGCTGTGAGGACCAGGGTTGGGCACTCTTGATATAAGAAAAGAGATCAAGATACATAAGACAACTAGGAGAATATGTCAGTATACATAAGAATATAGGAACATCCAAGGTTCTATGGAAATATAAGAAAAATATGTGACAATACATACGACTATAAAAAGAATAGGTGAGAATATTTAAGATTAATATAAAATGAATGTGAGGATTTTTACAAAGAAAAAACAGATGAGAATATATATGAATGTAAGGAGAATATGTAAGAATCTATATCAATTTAAGGAGAATGTGAGAATATATATATATATATATACACATGACTATAAATTTATACATGACTATAAAGAGAATATGTGAGAATGTATGTGAATATAAGGAGAATATATGACAGTATATAAATATAAGAATGTAAGAAAAATGTGACCTATACGAATCTAAGGAAAAGGTGAGAAGATAAATGAAAGTAATGAAAATATTTTAGGACATATATAAATACGCAGGACAAATAGGTGAGTATTTAAAAGTATAAAAAGATTAGAAGAATGTACATTTAAATGTCCCTGTAAAATGGAGCACTATGTGAGAACATACATGAATATAAGAAGAATGTGATAATGTACAGTATACGAACAGAATGAGAATTTAAGAATATAATTAGAATATGCGAGAATATAATGAGGAATACGTGAGGACATGCATGAGGAATAGCTGAGAATATATCAGCCTATAATACGAATGGAAGCCAATAAATAAGAATATACATTCAAATCTGTATAATGAAGAATGTGAATGCTGAGAATACGTGAGAATAAACACGAATAGCAAAATATGCTACAGTATTTTTGTGAATATTAATATGTGAATATAAATATGGGGACCTTGGGCAGGTCTGAGGCTCCTCGGATCCTCCTGGCCACCCCCTCTCCGTCCGGGTGGATCCGGGACACGTGTTTCCACATTTGCTCCCAGGTGTCCGGGTTGACGGGCAGCCCCCCTCGGTTGATAATGAACGGGATGCCCCCGTCCCGCAGGTCCTCCTCCCCCTCGTCCTCCTGCTCCTCGTCCCGCTCCTCGACCCCCTCCAGGCTGAGGGACAGCCCCGAGCCCCTGGGCTGGCTCAGACACATGCTGATCCCGGACCTGTCCATCAGCCTCTGGGGAGACCTGCAGTGATGGACGCTCCCGCAGCAGATCACAGGCATTGGCAGCAGCTGGACCTCACCAGGATCTTCTCAAACCCTCCCGCATCTTCACACGGGCTCTTTAAAACACACCCAGCAGCCCGGGCGAGCCCCGGGTCTCGGCTCCTCCGGAAAAACCCGAATTCTCCCGAGCCGTGGGGACCGGGCGTCTATTTATAAAGGGAACGCTCAGAAATAAGCACCAGAATGTAAGAGAAAGGCTGTAGAATCAAGGCCACCGTGTATTTCCTGAAGAAACCCGGCTCGCAGGACAGAAGACCCCCTGTCCTGATATTCGGCTTATTCCGGGGGTCGTCCAGACCGCAGGCTAAAAAACCCACCCGCTCATTCCTCCCGCACTCACTGTCTGTCCTCTCTGATGGAGCTAAATGAACATCTCTCCAATCTTTCCATCCTCCGTCCAGAGGGTCTCAGACAGGATCCGACCACAGCCACACTCAACACCCCTTCAGACACGCCTATACACCCTGCACCGCGCATGCGCACACTAACAGGATTACTGGGCTGTGATTGGGGATGGGGGGGGGGGTCAGCGGGTTTGCTCTCAATTAATCTTCACCAATTTTGGAACTGAGGCTTTGCATCTTCAGACGATCCTTTTTCTTCTAGATCCAGCAACAGCTGGTACAAAGTACTGTGCAGAAGTCCTAAATACACCAAAATGTAACATAAATCCTGAGGCTCTACATCTTTAGACCAGACTCATTCTTCTGCTTCTCACAACATTTACATTTATGGCATTTATGAGACGTTTTTAATCCAAAAGCAGCTTCCATTCCCTAACTAAAGGGGGCAGTCTCCCTGGAGCAACTTGGCATTAAGGGTCTTACTCAGGAACCCAGCGATGCTATGCTGAGGATAGGATTTGAACCCATGACCTCTTGGTCCAGCGGCAAGTATCCTACCCACTAGGCCACCACCATTCCACAACAAATGGTATATAGCACTGTGCAAAAGTCTTGAGCCACCCATCATTTCCTTGGCGGTGCTAAATGCTCCTCTGCCTCTTAAACTCTTATCTTATCGGCGTATTGAGTAGATTTATAGTCAAATAGAAAGAAATGGGAACAGAAGTTTTCCAGGCAAAATGCCTTATGCACTTTAAACCTCCAGAATAAAATCTCAACAAATTTCATGAAGCAGAAATGTTGAGAAGTTTGTGGAAATCTCCTTAAATTAATATCCCTTCCCAAGTTTGTTAATACTTTGTTTCTTTGCTGACTATCTAAACTGTGCTTTAAATGAAACATGTAATAAAGCCCAAATGGCAGGAAATATCAAGGTTCTGGTGTAAAATATATTTTCCCTCCCCCATGTCATGTGATCTATGGTTCTCACACACCTACAGGTCTGATTACGTTTATGGACATTTTTTGTATACAGATTAAATGTCTGACCCCAAAGAACACCGATGTGTGCAAAATGTGAACAGGATATTGAACACATATGTTAATTTTGTGTTTACTCAGTTTGTTCCCATTAAAATAGGAAAAGTCATTTAAAATTAACCAAAAAAAAGTTTTATTTAGAGACATTAAACGTTGAATGGGGTCAAATGGACTCCAAACATAAAAGGAGGGTAAAAGCTAATACCCCCACCTTTGATGGCCACAATATTTAACAAAATTTCTAATGTTTTATTGTACTAAATTTACAGTTAATTATTTTTTGTGCAAAATAATGTTCTACACTTAAGGAGGAGTCGTCATAGGCAAAGTGAACTTTTTACCATAAGCACTACTCATAACCTGAGACAGTGGCTTATAGTCAAAGGTGTTGTATACATTTTACAAAACAATCTATGGCAGGTTTATTTTCCCTAAAAACAAATCACTGACTTAGTCTGGAGCAACAGAATTGTAAAAGATGACAGAAAGAGACAAAGAGGCAGGAAAAATGTGCAAAAACTGACATACTAGTAGTTTAATATCCAATGCTCTGATTAATTAAAGAATCCAAATGGAAAAAAGAAACAGGGCAACTCCATCTCCAGCGAACTATAACCTTGGTGCACCGTAATCGTCTGGCATCCTTTCAATGTTATACCTGGTGAACAAAAAAGGTACGATTATTATATATCGATATATACATGCATGTGTATGTATAAAATATATATATGTATAAAACTAAATACTGAATTCAGATCAGCAAAAATTAGCATTGTTCATTATTCACAACATTTTCAACAATAAACAAAAAGCTGAAACATTTGTCGTCAAGTCTGTGAGGTTTACTTAGACAGCACATACGTAAAACAGGCCTCCCAGTCGCTGTGCTTCTCATTTAACAATAACGTTTGTGCAAAATTATATTTGTTATTCTACAGGCAAATCAGTTCCTGTAGACTGTTACACTCTGCACACTACATGAATGCATTAGGCTCCCTCTACTGGCCAGTTATGTGAACACTTTAAAGTAAAGTGGCCCATATAGCCATGAGAGAACACAGCACAGCACACAGTGTGAACAGTGTGAATTCTTTATCTGCCCTTTCACCAAGTGAAGCAGGGTGCTGCCACCAACGAGGGGCGCCGGGGAGCAGTGTGTGGGGACGGTACATTCTGAAGGGAACCTCAGTGATGACACTAGATGGCTGGGATTCAAACCCACAACCTTCTGACTGCAGGGGCCACTCCCTAACACTAGTCCACCAGCTCCCCCATTTGATTATTTGATGCTTCAACAGAAGAAACTATATGTAATCAGATAAAACTAGAAAAAAAGCAAAAAAGGAATGAAACCTTTTCATGTCACTGTAATCCGTTAGGGGTCATACAAAGTGTTTCTGGACTCAAGAGTTTACCTGTGATTAGAGATGTACATGATTGGGACCCCCGGGATCTTTCGAATCCTCCTCTTCAGGTCTCTGTCCACTGTGGCCACGATGTAACACTTGTGCTGTTGCAGGGAGAAGTCGTCAGACATTAAGTGTCACTCTTCAGTTCACGTAATGCCTTTGTAACTGAATTGGACCAACAGACAGATGGCGATGCTGCATTACCTGTGTTACCCTCTGCACTAAGCAGTCATCAGCATATGTTCCCTTGTGTGAGCATGGCAAGCGCTCAAAGCGAGGATCCTTGGCTATTCTACAAAGAAATTCAAAGGATTATGAAAATGACTAAAAAAAGTTACATATACAGCCAGCACCTTATCCCTCTTAGTCAGAAAAAAGAAAAAGAATTATTAAAAAAATAACTGTTTGGCCTTCTAATTCTAAGTGGCATTAAAAGGTCTTAAGTCAACTATTTTATACCTGTAGACACCCTGTACACACACACATGACAGATGGTTTAAAAAAAATCAACACAGTTATAAAGCAAGTCTAATGTTATAAAGCATGTAAATGATAAAATCACGGTATTGTAGAAGATTACATCAGATTTATTCATTTTCTACAGCAAGTATACTGATGTCTTAAATATGAGTTTGAGCTATGGACACATTTTGTTCATATATTGACACCACTTGCACACTATGCCAGAGTAAAAAAAAAAACACACACACTTATTTTATAGATTTTGACAATTTGACCAGTTTTATGTTAAAAAAATAACACATGAAATACTAGCCAGGATAAATTCTGGTCAAAATAATATCATGGACAATTAAATGCATTTTTTTATACCTCAAGGCAACTCTGTATTTCATCCCTAACTTCTCAAGCTCAGCCATGACACAGTCTGTGATGCAGGGAATACCTGAATAGTACAAACACAAAATGTAATGCACACAACAGTTTGTGAATATGACCATGTGTGAGGGAGACAGAGTATAAACACTCACATTTCGCATAAAGGCAGTCCATCATCGACTGGACTACGTCAAGTTTGGCCTTTATGGAGAAGTTGATGAAGTTTGTATCCACAAGGATGTGATAAGGAGGACCAAGTTGAGTGTTGTACTGGAAGAACATACATGATGGATACTTAGGCCTAGGGAGGATAAGATAGTGTTTTGGGGTGAAAAAAAAAAAACATCATTCAAATAAATCCCAGCAGTGTTGAAAAACATTCTTACACTTCTTGTATTTGAATGGCTGACGGATCTTTTTTCTCCTTTTTCTGTGTTGTTGCTCGATCCTTCTCCTTTCTGGAAAAAAAATATACATCTGAGTCTTTCCTGCGTGCTTTATTGTGCCAGTCTTGTATACGACTAAACTATCGCATATTCACCTAAACAGACAAATTCAGCATTGCATAAACACATACTTACATTCTTTGATCCTTCAAGCTTATCATTCTTTTCATTGATGCATATTTCTGCTTCTTCTGCTTCCCCTACAAGTTCATAAATTCATTTTAGGACATTTATACAAACAGGCGGAGTTACACGTTTTGTGAAGTAACGTTACAATTTAACATGTACATGACCGCTTGATTAGTTGCCAGATGGCTTGTTTATTAACCTTAGCCATCGTCCCAGTACTATGGGTTTCTTGTACATATATTTAGTTCTTGTGCTCATCCAGTGATACACAAGAGAAATCACACTTCAGTTAACAGTTAATTACATATCTGTGGCAAATCCTTCTTCCATGCCATACCGAGTACTGACTAAAAATAAAAACAGTCCTGTGACAGTATTGACTGTCTTGCCATGACTAAAATATATCCAGCTCCTTGATTCTAAGTCAACCATCAGCATTAGTAAGCACACAACAGTAACAGAAACTACTTTAAACACCAAAACCAGCTGCAGTTTTGTCTTATTTACTTTTGAGCTGTAGGCTAGGCTATAGCACAGTTAGCTCTGTGGCTATTTTCCTCCATAAAAAGGCTCTTTAAACGAAATATAAAGTTACCGCGCTATGTTTGAGGATATTAACCTTCATTTCACCGTACGGTATATATAGATTAAAGATTATTCGTACCATTTTTGCAGGACTGAGCTCAGGTAAGGCTAATGGAACCCTCGTGTCTCCATGGAAGCGGACGAACGTCTGACGTCATCCACGGTCGACAGCTAGGAGGGCCTTCAGCAGTAGCAGCAGCAGCTCGTTCTGTGTGTGTGTGTGAGAGTGTGTGTGTGAGTGTGAGAGTGTGAGTATGAGAGAGAGAGAGGAACTGAAAGACCTGGTACGTGCCTACGGACCGGTTCGAGCTCTCAAACCCACACGACAGCCTGGTAATACTGAATTTATTGTGTTGTTTACATGTAGGAGAGGTGAGCTAGCTTTGCTAATTCTCTGTCTGTCCTCCTGGAAGGAGCTGAAACGAGTTAAACGCTCTGCTCGGGGCAGCTCCTCACTCTGACTCTTTCTGCCCCTCTCTGCTTCTATCTGCAACACTTACCCTCAAATGCCAGCACTGTTGGATGGGTTTTAGACCCAGAACTGACCGCTTTGTGTATAATGCAGCTAGGTTAGCTCAGTGTCTCTCAGTGCCTCGTTCATAGCAACCTGGTGTTTTTCCCAGCTTAATGTATTCTGGAGCAGAAATTGAAGAAAGTAATCAGCGTTGTAATGTTCTCTCTACGCTGTTGTGTTCAGGAAGGAAACACACATATCACCTAAACCCGTGTGTGTGCCACATACAGCGCTTAATGTGTCTAGCAAGACTGTGATTATGTTTTTCTGGTCAGCCTTTGTCTTCCAGCCTGTTTTAGTAGTTGCAGAAAAGGCCTACCACCCTCAAGGACACAAGAATGTGGACGATGCATAATGCAAAAAGTAATTCCAATTCTGTGTCTAAGATGTGTGCACCATTAATTATGCACTGTTGTGATGCCAGCTCATTATAAGTAATGACACTTTTCATCAGCTTGGCTCATGCATATTGAATGCATCTGGGTTACACGCTCCTGCCATCCCTGTGTCACTTTTTAAATATTAAATTACCTGCTCAGATACTTAGGACTAAAGTCCCTTCTTTACACCTGTGTGGATTACACCTGTTTTGGATGGTCACCGAATTGATTATTACTAGTGTACAATAACGACTATTGATTTTTTTTACAGAAGTTCTGTAATACCTGAGAAGACAAGAGTACACAGAGGAGGGTAGGCATGTAAACATCACAGATATCTGGAGAGCGCGAGAGAGAAAATCTCTGGCCCAATGACATCCACTGCTATACAGACGGGGGTCTGAGTTAAGACTGAAGATGGTCTGATGGACCGCCGCTTCTTGCTGACCTTCATCTTTTGTTCAGCTTTGTGGATATTCTTTTGGGAAGTGCGCTGGAAGAAAAGCAAGGAAAGTCAGATTGAAGAATGGCTGCAGGGGCATAGCCTCTCCGAATACAAGTATTTATTTGAAGGTCAGTAGAATATATAGATTAATCACTGTGGCGCTTATTTCTCTGCAGGACATTTTTGTTTGTACTGCGTTTTGTTTGTGGTTGAGATTCATTAGTTGCCTTGACAAAGAAAAAACTGGACTTGTAGGTCATTGTTCAGATTAGAATAATCCATTGTGTTTGGACATTTACCAGCATCCAGGAATTGAATTGATTTCAGTCCTGTTCTGTATTTATATGCCAAATGGCCTGAATAATTACAGTTTTCTGTCTGAGAACAGCGGCAGTGTGAATGTGCAGGATACATAAGTTGTATGGATAAATGAGCTACAGAGTATATCATCATTTAAGCAGAAATGCCAGTGTTACTTTGGGATATCCTCAACCACGTGTGTAACTCCCTCTCTCTGTGTACAGATGTGCAGTCTCTGGAAGAGCTGAGTCTGAGTGTGTTGGCCCGCTTGGAGGAGGTGGTGAAGGAGCAGCGGCGCTGGAGGGACATCACTGAAGCTTACCTCCATCTACTCAGAGACTTTGCCTTTCAGGAGTGGCTGTGCTCTCAGAGCCTGGAGCACTACTATAATACGTGAGCACACTCATGCATGCACACACATTTCTATTCAAATACATTAGTAATTGTGCTTTAGCTTTTTCAGATCATTGGTCAGTTTTCACACGGTTGCCACAAATGGGTTGGATGTTATTGTGGTTGGCCCTTCGGTCCACCAGGGGGCAGTAGGGACTATACATATTTGAGTTGAATGCCATTGCGCTTTGGCAGCTGCAGTGAAGAGGGGGTCATTGCAGCAGTGTTCTTTAAGGTCTGTTAGACTGAGAAGCGATACGTACTGAATCTCTGCAATGCTGCAGTATGTACTGTAGCACTCTGTCTACAGCTGGACTGCCCAAATGAGCTTTTACTTCATGAATAAGCTGACATGCTGACATTTTAGCCTTAAAGTGGACATTAACAGCACCATTTATGATGTTATTAACTGCAAAATAAAGATGTTTCATCCGTTTATCCGAACATGAATGTGATTTGGTCCATGGATCTGATTTGTGCTTATTTTGGTTCTATAAGTGTATTTTGTTTTGCTGTGGACTGGATTATTCTAATTTTTCAAGTTTTGTCACACTGGTTTATGGAAATTTACAGTGTTCTTTAAATATGTCTTCCTCATTGAGCTCGTAGGTACACTGTGTTTGGCTCTCTCCTTCTTCTCAAATCTGTTACAGGTCTTTCCTGTTTATGTGGACTGCTTAGTTATGTCCTAAATATGCCAGTTATGACTTGGTGTGCCTTAAATAAATTGTCGCATACAAAAACTTTAGTCCATTATTATTAACAGTATCTAGGTAAGTGTTTGCCTGTAAAAACATTATAAAACCTTAAAACATTAAGTACTGGTCTACTGAACTCTGTAGATAGTCAGGGTAAAATGTAATTGATGTGAAATTGGTGTTTCACTTTGCCCAATGCAAGTATTTCCTGAAGTACAGTCTGTGAAATGTGGATAGTCTGAGTGTTGCACCTGCCTTGTCTTTTGGCAGTCTGAAGGCTCTGGGATGCACTAATCTGGATGACTTGGCTCAGTTTGACAGCCAGCTTCAGCTCTCTCTGGCAGCCTGGGGCTATTACTACGAAGATTACATCAAACTCTCCACAGGAGTGAAAGTTCTCCAAGCCTCCAGGGGCAGCAGAGACCAGGACTTCGAGATTCAGCTGGTGCACAGCCTTGCTGAGAGGCGCCTCAATGAGAAGTGGTCCATTGGTGAGTAGAATCTGAGACATGGGGACCTTAGTTGGGATGTGGGACTAGTGCGGTAGACAGAATGAACTTAGGTGTCATGTTATTAAGTGTGTGAACGTTCGTTCATTACTTAGAAAGAAGTTATGTAAGAACACCACGCCCCTGATAACATCAAGAATGTGTGCACTTTTGTCTCTGTAGTCTTCACTGTCACTCACACATGGCTGCTAACACCCACACACTTCTGTCTGTAGCTGCTGTGGGCTAGCTGGAGTTTATGTAATTTTACAGCATTGTAGTGTATCATTTCTCAGCTGAAGACAGAGGTATGGCTCACTGCCTGTTGGAGGGCAAAGAAAAATCAATGGAAGGAAACCAGGATAGTTAATGATTCTAGGTGTAAATTAGACCAGTTCCTGACTCTATTGCACTTTGTTCTGTT
Source organism: Brachyalestes nurse (assembly GCA_037974405.1). Classification (NCBI taxonomy): domain Eukaryota; kingdom Metazoa; phylum Chordata; class Actinopteri; order Characiformes; family Alestidae; genus Brachyalestes; species Brachyalestes nurse. The sequence goes on along the minus strand of JBBPCY010000001.1, from coordinate 28,632,671 downwards.
CCTGTTAGGAGTGACATTGTTTTAAATAAATGACTGAATTTATTTCTTTCTTCTTTATCCAGCTGGAGCTGTGATATTTGGCTGTACTGTCGCACTGTGTTTTTTGATAAGGGACCTCATGTTTTACGTGATTGGTGAGTTTTTATCTCCTTCATTTTAAGATATGTTTACTCTCACACCTAGTTCAAAAGTTTTATTTGTCACACGCAATGCTACTTGGCACAACACACAGTGAAATGTCCAGATTAGTTTTCCAGCATAGACTATGAATGTACAGTTTCTCAGTGTCATTGTTATACATAGTCTACACAGAGACATAGTCTGTAAGTTAATCTTCTTTTCTCTGTTGTCAGAATAGGTTCTTCTGGTTAGTTAGTGTCAACATTTCAGCTGTTGACAGCGTTTGTATTTTACCGTGAAGAACCTGAAAGGCTTGTTTCCTGGTTCACATGCTTTTCTTGTTGGCGTTTGGGTTCAGCAGCTGTTGGCCTTCAAATGACTGCTTGATAGACCATGGCCATCTCTATCCCAAACAGGTGGAATTACTGTTTCCATCATCGCATTCGTCTTCACCATCAAGTTCCTGTGTGAGCTTGCTGCACGAGTGGTCAGCTTTCTGCAGAATGAGGACCCTGGACGCCGTGGTGATCGCAGCATTTATGACTATGTGCGGGGGAACTACCTGGACCCACGCTCTTGCAAAGTCTCCTGGGACTGGAAGGAACCACAAGAAGTGGGCCAGACTATGAGCTTCCGGGTGCAGGTATCCTCAGTGTTGCTTATTTGCATGTGATGATTGATTGTAAGTCTATGTGTTAAAGACAGTTAGTAGCAGCGAAAAATAGCCTGTCATCCCTTTGACTGTGTTAATATTAACAAATATCCTCAAATGGCTTATTGCTTTAATATAAAAGTGGCAGGATAGTGTGATGTACAATTTCAAGTACAGATTGATTACATAAATTCATTTATAACTGACAATATTGCAGTAATTCCTGGCTGTAATCGATGAGCAAAGTAAGTCAAAGGTTATTCCATGAACTTTTTATAACAATATAACTAATTAAGGTGTGGTCACATAAGTGATTCACAACAGTGCTTGAAATCAGCTCAGCCCATCTAGCTTTAGTATTGTTTTATAGCCTCATTAACCCTTTGCTCTGTGTCCTTCCCTTCAGCTCTTCTATAAGAATGGACAGCCGTTCCCAGCCCACAGACCCGTGGGATTGAGAGTGAACATCACACACATAGAACTTGCTCTGGACATTCCTGTCGCCCAGGAGGTCCTTCAGGAACCAGAGTCCAACGTAGTGAAAGTGACCTTCACTGTGCGCAAGGCAGGCCGATATGAAGTGGCTGTTAAACTGGGGGGCCTCAATGTGGCCTACAGCCCGTATTATAAAATATTCCAGCCAGGTAAGAAACGTGAGACTCTTGAAACGTGAGAACAAGGATGCTGTCCTCCTTTGATAGCATCTCACTTTATCTTGTTTTACTTTCATGAATCGCTCATATTCTGTTTCACAGACAGGCATGCACTGACAGATATAACAGATATAGCAGCATCTGTTTTTCCCTCCTTTGGTCAGGTGTCTGTGTACTTTCTGCGAGGTTCATAAGGAGGTTCATCTCGTTCGTCAGCTGTGCTAAAAGCTGGTTTTGATATCAATATTGTTTGCAAACATTTTTGTTTGTCTGTCATGTTTATGCCGTTTTGACTGAAATGTTTGTCTTGGGTTTTACGCTGATTTGAGCATGGTACATGTTTGAACACTTAAAATTTGAACCCCAGTCTAATTTTCAAATCAGGTTTGTTTCGTTCTGTTGATTACTGGATAGCGAGTACTGAGTGTTTTGTCTGAATGAAACGACTGTGTGCGTTTGTTTCAGGAACGGTAGTGCCATCCAAAACAAAGATCGCATACCACTTTTCCACTCTGGTGCTGACATATGGTCAACAGCACACGCTGCAGATTGAGCCCCGGGATGAGTACGGCAACCCTACCAGTAACTCGGTGTCCCTTGTGGATGAGGTCAACTACAGTGTGCATATTCACTCGGTAAGAGCTCTTTACCACTTAAAAAGTCCACTGTGTGCAAAAGGCACTTCTTCTGCAGGGAACACGTGTTTTTTATACACAGTTACATTTTTAGCTTAATTTTGCATATCTGATAAAATGCGTGACTTGTGCAGATCTGCCAAGGACATTTTGTTGATTTTCTAAGTAAAGCTAAATGCAGTTCGCCCACAGAGAGCCCACTTTGCGTTTTATGCACAGATCCTTTTTTGCTGAATTGAGCGTATTAGAGAAAAAGTGCGACTTGTGCAAATGTGCAAAGGACAAATTACATTTTGTTGATCGTCTAAGTAAAGGGAAGTGCAGCTCGTCTACTGAGAACTCACTTCTGTGTTTTATGCACAGATCCTCTTTTTTGGCTGAATTGAGCATATTAGAGAAAAAAAGTGATCTGTGCACATTTTATGTTTTGTGTACAAATTATTTTCCAACATGTTAAACTCAGAAACTAAATGGAAATTGTGCACAAAAGTTTAAGTGTGGTCTTTATAGAGTGCTATTTTCAAAAGGAATAAAAAGGAATGTAATTTGACCAGGGGTGTTCAGACTTCTAGGTTGGGGGTGCTGAAATTTTAAGAATGAGATAAGCATGGTGAAGTCATGGAAAATTGATTTTTTAAAATAATTTGGATCAAGCATTATGTTTACATTAGACATTATGTGGTGAGAGCTTGCATTGTACATATATAACCAACGACACACTCCCTGCTTTTCTCCATGACAAACTTTAAGGTAATGAGTCAGGCGGTGACCAATCAGATTGTTGATATGTGAAGTGGAAGCTGATACTGGAGATGTAGTCATCAAAACAAGTATATTCAAGGCATTTATGTTAGAATAGTTTTTAAGTTTAAAAATGATATTAGGTCACTTTGGGACACAACTGTATGCATACTTTTCCTCTGGGCATTATGTTTTAGGGGCACAGCCATAATGTAGTCTCTTCACTGTAATGAATATGCTGTGTTAACTTAAGTCGTGTGGAGTTACAAAAATTTTGAAGATATACCTCATGCAGGCCCATTTTTACATTGTAGTTCTCATCAAATATCTCAAATACCTGGTTCAGCTCAGTCCATTCTTCATTAGATTAAATCAGGAGCGGCTGATGGACCATGTGAGCATGTGTTCTTCGAACCAGTTCACAGTACTTTTTACAAACAAAACAAATCCTATTATTTAATGCTTTCTTGTTTGTAAGCATTTTTTCTAATGTTAATGTATTTCATGGGTTAAAGTTTTCCGTCGCTATGACGGATTTCCTTCAGCTGAGTGCACTAAAGGTTAATAATGTTCCGATGGGAAAAAATTGATTTAACAAAGTGTAAGAAAGGCACCAGTAGTGTAAAGAGAGCACTGGTGCATGCAAAGGACTGTGTGTGCATACGTGTCTAGTGCAAAAGAAGGGGAGAGAGAGAGAGCGAGAGCGAGAGACTGGGAAACTGTGCTTGGGAGCTTGTAGTTATGTTCCAGCTTACCCTGTTCACTTTAGATCCTCTGACAGTGTTGTATCAGCTCTTTACTGTATGTGTTTGCGTCATTACTGACTGTAAGTACCTAGTTCATATGGCGCTGTTGTGCTGTTACTGTTTATTTTCAGATAGACGCTAGATTAGCCTGTGCACTGCTAATAACGGCAGTAAGCTAAAGAGAAAGTAAAGGCTGAACTTTTCATGGCTGTGCTGTATATTCTGGCACTTTGCTCTTGTTTGAGGATTGTGTTCAGATGAACAAAACTTGCTTGAGTCCTGAACCTATTGAATAATTACAGTTTATTGTTCTAGATGTACACTAAGCATTAAGCCCATCTAGCATCTGTTTAACGTAAGCACAGTAGTAATTTCTTCTTTTACTTGTTACAGAACCATACACCATACATTATCCTTACATGTGCAAGTTTAAATGGGCATTAAACATCCTTTGAACTTCATCCTGCAGGATCTGAGTCGTGACTGACATCCCACAGCGAGTGTTGTCCTCCTGCAGCAAATCTATACGGTTTTGGGGAGTGTGGCCCTCTTCTCAACAATTGAAAAAGAACGTATTTATGATTAGAAGGCAGCGGTGTGTCATGAAGTGTCTGATTCGCTAATAATAGTACTAGCTAAAGTCTGCAGTATTCAGCCTGCTTTAAAATGAGGTTCGGCTATTTGTGAATGTGGCTACATAAATAGTCCATAAAGCCATATTTTACAGGACATAGGCCTCTCAATTGGCATCACTCACGCGCGTCAATTTGCTTTCGGTTTTGCCAGCATGGGCACGCTTCTGTTAAAAGAAGGCACGGATGTGTCGGACATTGGCGAACGAAAGAGTAAGTGGAGATGGACTTGGCTAAATGAAATGGGCAATAATGGTAAGCCATTTAGTTCATGGTGCAAAAAGATGAAAATGGCAAGTGTTCTATTGTGTGGTATCTCAACAAGGGGCTTAAGGGATAATGGACAACACAGCGTAAAATTTTATGCATGGCTGAGGTGGGATGGGCCCGCGACATGGAGCATTTGGTTTTAAAAAAAAAAAAGTCACATTTTTTTGCTTTAATCCATATGTATTTGCTGGCAGAAAGTCTCTTACTGCTCAGGTAAATGGCTTTAAACAGTTTACACAGTACTGTAACAGGGTAATAATGCAAACTCCACCCCTAATCCAAATACACCTCTTTACTGTGCTCAAAAGTGTTGTGTTTTTTACAATAATGTGTATAAGTTGCAGTTTAACAATCTTTCTGCAGCCTCCCCTTCACCAACTCGAATCCCTGAACCAGAGACAAAACTGACTGTTCTTCTTCTTACCCTGTTGCTTCTGTTGTAATGTTTTGTTTTCTTAGTTGGGCACTGTGGAAGAGGACAGTTCTGAAGACCATTACAGCGTGGCTGTCTCTTGTAATAAGCAGCAGTGTCAGGTTCTGCTGAGGCTCACTCTTAAGAAGAAGGGCTGCTTTCGGGCACGCATCACTTACAGGGACCAGCCGCTCAGCAACGGAGAGTTTGACATCATTGTGCTAAGTGGTGAGTTTCTTTTGTGTTTTTCCAGTAAACATCTGGATTGGAATTTCAGAGGCCCGTTGATTAAACTGGTTTGTCGATAGCTCTGCTCTTGATGATGCCAGAAGCTGTGTGTTTGTAGCACACAGATGAACAGGGCACATTTCTTCCATAGCCTCTATTCTACACTTCTGGACATGCAGATGTTTTGTATGTGTGCGTTTACATGGGCTAATGTGTGTTTAAGTTGCCTGTGTGTGTAATTTCCAGCAGACACTTCTAAAAATGTGAGTGCTTTAAAAAAAGCCCATGCACTGATATCTGTATTCTCGTTGTCACAGAGAATGAGAAGAGCTGCGTGGAGAAGAACGTGTCCACTCCAGGCATTAGTATCTACTTCGAGGCCTACCTCTACAGCACGGGCAATTACAGCAGCTCCTCCTGGCAGTTCCCAGCATCCTCCTTGCTGTCTCCACAGAGGCGGCCCTCCATGGGCGATGATGAGGATGAGCACGACTCTCCAGTTGAGGGTCAGCCAGAGAAGGTCAAGAAACCAAAAAAGGTCTACTGCTACATATCGCCAAAGGTAGGTGACCAGTATTGGGGTTGGCAACACCATAAACATTTTTTTTTCTCCCTCGCATTCTCATGTTTATCTGAATTTTGTTTTATTTCAGCAACTCTCAGTGAAGGAGTTTTACCTGAAGATTATCCCGTGGCGCCTTTTCACTTTTCGCGTGTGTCCAGGAACAAAGGTTAGTGCTTATTTGATTCAAGACTCAACATTTTTAAACATTAAAAGTGGAAGGATTATACTTAATTCCACTTTTCCCTATTAGTTCACGTACCACGGGCCGGACCCAGTCCATAAGTACCTGACGCTGGTGGTGGATGATGGCATTCAGCCTCCTGTGGAGCTGAGCTGCAAGGACAGAAACATCATGGCAGCCACATTTATCCGCTTCCTTCACAAGAACATCGGTGAGTCTGACAGCTATTACACACAACCAGTCAAAAGTTTGGACACACCTTCTCATTCAATGTTTTTTCTTTGTTTTTATTATTCTCTACATTGTAGATTAATATTGAAAACAAACAAAATGATGAAGGAACACATGGAATT
>JBBPCY010000001.1:28603256-28626383 GCA_037974405.1 Brachyalestes nurse | reverse complement strand
GCATACAACATGGTGTGTGTGTGTGTGTGTGTGTGTGTGTGTGTGTGTGTGTGTGTGTGTGTGTGTGTGTGTACAGTAATATCCTGCTTTTTGTGGGGGTTACTTTCCAAGAGTAAGCCCCAAAGTCACGGGGTTACTTTCCGTGTATAGTGAAAAAAACATGCCTATAGTTTAAACCCTAATTCTGCCCCCAAACATGTTCCCAGAACATACGCCTAACAAAAATGGATACAGGGGCGTACTGGCAATCTATGCGTTCTGGAAAAGTCCAGAGCGGCCGTATCGGGCCTGACAGAGAGAGACAGAGAGATATTTAAATTCAGCACAGCAGCACGGCCATTCTGGACTATTCCAGAAGAGAGAGAGAGAGAGAGATTTAAATTCAGCACGACTAGAACTAAAATGCGTACAAAACAAGACGAGAACACGCTGTTTGGCCCAGAGAAGGAAAAGTTCACATTTAAAAACGTAAAGATGGAGTAGTTATAACAGTAGTCTAAAATATCACCTCAACGCAAAGCGTTTAGGAACTAACCCCCCTGGACCAAGCACTCAGACTCAAACTGAGCACGTCTGCCTGTGACCCACTAACTAACTAAAAAATGACAAAATGGTCTTTATTGCTGAGTTTATTTTGAGATGCCTTGTATGCACGGGCGCTGAAACCATTATATTTTTGAAAATGATCCCTTCACTTATCCACCCAGCGATATTTATGAGTGAAACAGGAGAGACGTTCATACACCCCAACCACGTTGAAAGTCTGAAATATTGATTATTCATTCACTTGTATCCCAAAATTTTAAATACTTTTACAGCACAAAATATGTGCGATTAATTTAGATTTAATTAATCAGAAAGCTTGTAATGAATTAGACAAATTGTAATTAATTAGATATTTTTTTTAAATCACTTGTTCAAAATTGTCCAGACTCTTATTTGTATAGATTCACTTTTTTATACTATACTGTGGTGTTCATAGCTTTTCTTCTGTTGGTTTTGTTGCTTCTACTTTCTCCTTTTGTTCTGATCACTGGCTGGCATAACATTGCAAATTTCCCTCCTGTGGGACTGATAAAGGGTTATCTTATCTTATCTTATCTTATTAGTTGTTGAGTTCTAACGCAAGCATTCACTTGCACACAAACAGCTTATATAGTTTCCAAAAGCATTGCCAGTAGAATTGGATTCTCTTACTCCAAAGTCACGGTGCCCAGTGCCAAGCATAGAGGGGCATAAAGCCCCCAGGACTGGACTGTGGATCAGTGGAGGTTTGTTAGCACAAAACATCTGTTTATTAATACTTTGATAATACACTCAGCTTCATGATGAGAAATTTACATTTATGACTTACTACTCGGTGCTTAAGTAGTCCGCTGTTTCTTAAACTTGTAAAGTTAAACTTAAATCAACATCCGCTATTCAGCCAAGTTACTGCACGCTCGGTACCCCGAAACAACACCTGACAAAGAAAAGTCCGCAGTTAAGACAAAAGTAAGGAAGGAATGGGGATAAGAGGGACTGTTTGAAGTGTATCACCATTGTTCTGTCCCTCTGTATGTTGTAGAATGTACATTCAATTGAAAAAACAGCATGCGTAGGTCCTCATATCTGCAGTTATACATTTCTCATAACACTTTCAATAAATCCAGTAGGAGCAAGTCATAAATCTGTCATTTGTCCTCAGAGCCTGTATGTTGTCGTCACTTCTCTGCTTGTTAACTTTCACAAAGGTTTGCATTTTTCTGAAAGCTGTTCTTTGAATTCACTCCGTTGAGCACAAACCCAGTGTTGTTGCGTTTGTGGCTTGTACCAAAAAGCTAACCGCATTTCGAACGGAATAAAACAATGTGCGTTGTTTATGACAGACATAAAACATGTTTATTTTATTTTATGCATCTGACTGGTTTTAATTCGTGTTTGCTATGGCAGTACTTTGAGACGGATGATCCAGAGTTCTACAAAACAAAGGTCTGCTTTATCCTAAACAATGACGTGAGCGAAATGGACCTTGTTTTCGCCGAAGAGAAGTACAGCAAGTCAGGGCAGCTGGAAAAGGTGATGCACACTCATCCAGATTATTTTACTCTGTAGTGGCATCTAGAATGACACGAGCACTGAGGAAAACCAAATAAAACAACAGTGTTACTAGTTCACAGCAGCACAGCAGTAATTAAAAAAAGCTGAATGGGTGGGAAGGAGTTTGAATGTACAATATTTGATAAAGGCTTATTCAGAAAAAGCTGTGTGGGTTGCACTCGCTTCAGTATGTGTCAGTAAGAGTGTGATCTTTCTTCACAGGTCGTGGAGCTCATATCTGGTGGGGCTCAAATTGCTGTGACTAATGAGAATAAGATGCATTACTTGAACCTGCTGGCTCAGTATCGACTGGCCAGTCAGGTGAGGGATGAGGTGGAGCACTTCCTTAAAGGTAAGAATTCCTCACTGCAATTTTGCAAGTTGTGTAAACACAGTATCCCTTCTTTAGAGCTTCACCAAGCAAACATGCTCAGAGCTAACCGAGGTTTTGCAACCCTCCAGGTCTGAATGAGCTTGTTCCTGAGAACCTCTTGGCCATATTTGATGAAAATGAGTTGGAGGTAAATCAGTCAATATTGATATTCCTGCCAGCATGGACTGGTAGTTGTTTATTGTACTCTGTGTGCATGTGTTATGTCTCAGTTTGATCCCTCTTTCAATTATGAAACTAAAAAAATGTAGTTTATTTGTGTGTGTAGTCCTGAAAAAGCCATTGTTTAAACCAGTCTGTTGTTGTGTATCTTTCCTCTTTATGCAGTTGCTGATGTGTGGAACTGGGGATATTAATGTGCAGGATTTCAAAGCCCATGCTGTTATCGTTGGAGGCTCATGGCATTTCAGAGAGAAGGTGGGATGCTAAACTTCTATACTCTTCCATTTTCAGACACTGAAAAATTTAGACATCCATGAAAAATTTAAGACACTGATGTTGCTTTAAAGTGGAAGAGGTTGATGTGTGTCGTGCTGAAAGGCATATCTGAAATAGATACAAACTGTGTAATATTCGTGCTGATTAAAGATTTAATATATATGTGACTGTCATTGCAAAATCCAATCAAAATAAGTGAGATATGTCAAGTAAATCTTCATAATGGGCTATAAAGGCACTGAGCCAGATATCGTAGTTACTGAGTGCAGATCTGAACTGTGTGTGTGTGTGTGTGTGTGTGTGTAGGTAATGAAGTGGTTCTGGGCCGTGGTTTCCTCCTTTACTCAGGAAGAGCTGGCACGTCTCCTGCAGTTCACCACTGGCTCATCTCAGCTCCCCCCTGGCGGGTTCAACACTCTCTGCCCCTCCTTTCAGATCATAGCAGCCCCCACACACAGCACTCTGCCAACCGCACACACCTGGTGAGTACACACACCTCCTCAGATCCACCTGTATGAAACATAATGCATTGCCTTCGTGTTCCATTATATATATTATATATATTATATATATTATATATATTCCTGTTTAAGCACCAAATAATACTTGAAACTGAGTGACTTGATTAAATTAACCAATAATCTCGCTTGGGACTGGATGTGATTGTAAAGATTTCATGTACATACCACACAAGGGTTTGTATAAAGCAGTCCACACCACTACTTTCGGGAAGATCAGGGATTGGTACTCTGGACTGTTCCAAATTAAAAGTGCTTTCGTGCTCGGCCGAGGACACTGAACTTGCAACAAATGGCTCAAATCACTAAAAAAAGCTCTTGTGAAAATGCCCTTAGAGTTAAAAGGGTAAAAGTCAGTATGTTGGAGCAGGGTGGGGGCTGCAGTAGATCTGTTGTAATTGGTGTCCTTTTTTTTCAGTTTTAACCAGCTGTGCCTCCCTACCTATGACTCCTATGAGGAGCTGCACAAACTGCTGAAGCTGGCCATCAGTGAGGGCAGCGAGGGCTTCGGCATGCTCTGACCTGTCGGATACCCCGGGGAAGTCTCTCTCTCTCTTTCTCTCTCTCTCTCTCCTTTTTTTTTTGTTCTCTTTCCTTCTCTCGACCGAGCAAGTGAGCTGCTGTATATGAGCCAATGCACCTTTTGCCTCCAGTAACAGACCTCTTAGCTCAACCCACCATTCCTGGACACCCAGAGTTTCTCTTTCAAGCAGGACCTTCTAAGAGGACATTACATGTGATCCTGAGATGCCTTTGGCTAATTCCAGTGGATGCTGGAGCTCTGTAAATATGTAAACACTGTTTCACTTTTTGTATTGTTAAAAAAAAACAAAAAAAAAACCGAAGAGCTACGTTGACTTTTATTTTAGATGGTACATTTGCTTCGTTTTACGTGTGAGTTAGCGCGGTCATTTATATACGAGGGCCCATGTAAGCTACTATTGCATTTATGGCATTAACAAAAGCTGGGAACATTCAAATAGAGTGTAGCAGCCTATAAGAGGTGTGTTTCTTTTACACACTCACTGCACTTTGGCCTTAACTGATCAGGGAAGGTTGTTTGTGTATGTAGGTATGTGTGTGTATATATAGATACATATTGCTGTTCTTTTTTATTTGTTTTTTGCAAGTTGTGTAAATAGAAGGTGTGGATATTTTTCATTTCATCTTTTTCCATTTGATACCTAAGGGACTTTGATGCGCGTAAACAGAAATGAACGCCGTTCATTAGGAATGTCATCAGTTTTATTTCTTCATTTCTTTTTGTTTGTTTGTTTTTATTACACAATGACTGTTGGCGGCTATCGATTGGTCATTTGTCTGGCGGCAGCCTCACAAGTGGACTGTGCAGAAGTTTCACTTGTTACTTCTCCTCTGTTAACAGTCTCCCTTCTTTCAGCCTCCTATTGCGAGGGGTTAGAGGAGTGAGACTGCGCTTAAATGATTTAGACTGAGCTTAGGGATATATATATATATATACGTTTTTATTTCCTATATGGTCACCGATGAGAGCTGCACCGCAAACTTGACACTCCTCCATAACGATCTGTAGCACTGGATGGAAAAGAGCATGTCCTCCTTTCTCCAGTGTTGCTTTCAAGTCTCTGGGTAACATCTATGCATCTTTATTAACCAGTCCTACCAACGGAGAAACGTTAGGTTTCTGCGGCCTGTACGGGACGTCGCATCAGGACAAGGGAACGGGATGTCATACTAATGCAAAGGGTTTCAGACTTCTTCTGAGATTTATTTTGTTATTTATGACCTTATTTATTGAAACGTATTTACGTTTATCGCTGACCAAAATGTCACTGGACGCTGTGCTTGTGTTGTTGAAACAGGTGCTAATGTGAAGAGAGAAGCTGAGCGACAGGTGTGTGTGTGTGTGTTTAGTTCGTATGAGTTGCGTTTGTGAGTCTGAGGTCGTTTCCATTAACTGAATGCTTGTTTTATTTCTACTGTTCATAATTGAACACATGATTTTGCTTATACAGCACTGCGTTGAGGGTATTCTGTTGTTCTCCACCAGTTCTTTGTATGTTTTTGTATTTTTCATCCTAAGAGGACCCATCAAAGACAGCCACAGAGATTTATCCTTATACCTCTTCGTTGAAGCGTCTGGAACCGTTGAGATCATTTCCTCCAAAGACTGATCTGAGAGCAGTGCAGGTGACCAGTAGAGGGCAGTAAACTTCGTTCCAGTGTGGCTTCTCACGTTAGTGGAGCTTATTCAGTGCGTCTCGTGCTGCCTGTGTTGCAAAGCCTACACGCTGTCGTCGATTGTGTCTTAACATGTACTGTACGCGCTGTGTAACATTACTGCAAGGCAAAGAAACATAGCTCTGGCACTCAAGTCCTGTCGAATAATCTGTAGAGTGTCATACAGAGCATTTTATTCTCGTATCCTGAAAGAACATATTAAATGAGAAAGTTAAACTTAAGAATATGTTCTAGGCCTACAGTCATCTCCGCCCTTTAATGCCACCAGAGAAGCTCCAGGATGATCTCACTGTAGGACCGGTGCGCTCTGACCCCAGGCAGACAAGAGCTTCCTCATAATCCGGCCGAAGAGCCTGCTGGGTGTGGTCCGAGTGAGGATGAAATCACAGCATGTGGTTCTTGCTGTGCATGAAGGCCAGGGCTTATTGCGATGACTTCAATCACTTTATTTTAAAAACATGGTGGCCGAAAAGCTCTCTGCAGTACTGTCACTGTCACATTGCATGCATACTTGGAATGTTCTTTTGAAGCCATTCTCCAGGGGGGTAAAATACACACGCAAGGGAAACATATACCACAGCTTGGAGCAGTTCTGGGTAGGTTCTGGTATTTTTTTTGCTTACATTTCAGTACAAGGCCTTTGGGTTCCTCTTAGTTTGCTGCCTTGGGAATATGAAAAGAACTTGGTTTTACTTTGAAAGTAAGATTTGAAATGGTTTGGAATTGGAATTTGATGTATATACTGTAATATACTAAGCTGGTGGCTTGGGGTTTGATTGATCGGGGTAATTTTTTTCCTGTGTAAAGTGGGAGGCTGCTCTCACCTGCAGTGTGAATGTCTTGGGTTTTCAGCACTGTTCTGTTGGCTACATCAGTTCCTCTCTTATTTATGTGACAAAATAAAAAAAAGTGGGACTTTATCAGTCATCCGTGTCACTTAATATATTGATATGGTCATGTTTGGAATTGTTTTACATGGACTGTGTACTTCTTAAGCAGTTTATGAGACAAGAATAAGGCCTAGTCCTGGGCTATGCAGGGTTTTAAATGAAGAGCTGAATGGTAAAAGGTACATGACATGGTGTTGTCTCTATATGCGACATCATGTGGAAATTGTATCCGGATATATATCAGTATGGTACCATTTGGTTTTATTTTAGTTTATTACTGCCTGTAATTGGCGCAACATACTACTTAAGTAATGATTTTTTTAACTGTGCACGTGTTTCTGGTCAAGGTAAACCTTTTTGAAATGATTGTGCTCTTATAAAACATGTTACCACATTCTTCTAGGAGCCATGTTGTTTTAAAAGAGAATTGTGAAGAGCCTTTCGGGAGTCACATAATGCGAAGGTTCAATACTAGTTTAAGGATTCTTCCCAGAACCTTCAAATCATATGGAAATTCTTTAAGCCTTGAGAAGGTTCTTTCCTACTCAAACAATTCATTTAAAAAATGGTTCTCTGAAACTCTTTAATTCAATCCTGGAGTTGGAACGACCCTGCCCTGCATATTTAAGAGCTTTTCTTGCTTTAATACACCCAGTTCAGGTCAGTAAGGGCTTGTTAATGATGAGGGCTGGGTTTCCCACAAGCATCTTTGAGCAAAGATCATTCTTAAGTTGTAGCGTGACACTGAACACACTCTCTACAAGGAAGCTAAGACGGTTTTGGGACACTTGGTCTTGTTAAAATGGATCAGGTGTGTTGGGAGTTGGGAAAATGCTAAAATGTGCAGAGCATACAGCTTACAGAACAAGGGTTGGAAAAACCTGCTTTAAAAATCTCTGTTGAAAGTTTTTTAGGTCAGTAATTCTCAAACTGGTTCTGGAAAAAAAAAAACAGGAATAACACAGAGTATAGCAAAAATCTTAGAGAACCCTTGTGTTGGATAACAAAAAAGTGGCTCTTCTAACACATTAACCCAACAAACACATTTATTTTTATGTCGGTGCTTAAGAAGAGTAAAGAGCAAACCTAAAATAAAAACATTCATGAACTTCACATGCTCATGATAACTATTAGGCTCCTCTTCATTAACTCACCTTACTGTTGCTGGAACCAGTAAGTAGGACATTTAGTTTGCATTTGAATGATGCAAACACAGCAAGGCTTTATTTGTCTGTATGGAAATTTGTTACCTGCTCTGCTCGGGGAAAAGAGATGAGCAGGTCCATCGAGAGGTCACAATGACTTGTCTAACCGTTTCAATGTACAGAAAAATTGCTCAGATTTTCCAGTGGAATTCCCCCTCTTGCACTGGAGGGAAACGTCTGCTGTGCATCAGTTCGGAGCTGATATCTCCCTGAACAGAAGTGTCTGTTTCTTCCCTTTGAGATGTTCCAAATGTAATTTAGACCAAGGGTAAGCTTAATATATGAACAGAAAAAACAAAGCTGGGTGATACCCAATGCCTTATATGTGAAAACAGGGTGAATCTAGATCCTCTCACTCCAAAAAGTATTACATTTCTTTTTCTCAAATACAAACTTTCGATTCAAATAGCTTCGGACTCTTCAGTCTGAGGCCTGGCGGTTAGGTCTCGGGTGCAGTGCTCCATGCTGCCTCAGGAGGGCAGTTGTTGTACATGAGAGACAGAGACTTCTCCCTTTCACCAGACTCTTGTTCACACAGCCCTCACTTCTCTAAGAATGATGGGACTGTCCTGTCAAGGGCAAGCACTGCACACCCCAGACCCACGCCGACACGTCCACACAGCGATTTAAGTCACTGACAGTAAATTCCTGACTCATTCGTCTTGTGAGTTGGAATCAACAGTGAGTCCCCATTACTCGTACAAATGAGATTTGCTTGGAACAGGGCCTCTGCTGCCTGATAGCTTAATAAGTTCAGGACATTTCTCAGGAATGTTTTTCACCACTACAGGTTTGGAATGTGTATATAAATAAGTATATAATATGTGTTTGTGTGTAAATACCAATCAGCCACACCATTAAAACCATCTGCCTAACAGTGTGGAGGCCTCCCTTATGTCACCAGCACATCCCACAGATCAACAAGTCACGCTCCTCAAACCTCGGTGTTTGCAGCAGGACTTTCAGCTCTCTGGCATTAAGGAGTACCAGTGCTGGACTGGCATTTGCCCGGTGGGCCGATGGTAAATTTGGGCCGGCACAGAAGCACCCCCGCCCCCGAAAAGCATGATATCGAGAGGGACACCAGCGCGTATTCCCGTTAGCACCACCCCACCAGGTGGGCTGATCTCAAAATGCCCGGTAAGATTTTTTTGTCTCAGTCCAGCCCAGAGGAGTACTACACGGTCACGAAAGGGTGAAGGTGGTCTGCAGCAATGTTTAGGTCGGTGGTTTGTGTCAAAGTCGGTTCCGATTTAGAACCAGTTTTAATTTTGCGAAGCACCGGTATCGTTTACCTCCGGCGTTATCGGTTCCTCTATCAATTCTTTCTGACTTTTGGATGACGTCACACTCCGCGACTCAAATTCTCATGGAGCGGAGAAAGCGGTCCACGGTGTGGTTGCATTTTACCATTAAAAAATGACAGTTGCGTTTGTAACCAGTGCAGTGCCATTTTAACTTGCAAGGGTGGTAACGCCAGCAACATGTTAAAACATTTAAAGTCTCAGCACAGCATTAAAATTAAAAAATGCCATGTGTTTGATTCTCCTCGCTCGAGTGCAAGCTCCGTGGTTTCCATAGATGAGGGTAACTTTAACTACAATGCCACTTATTATCAATACTGATTTATTTTTATAATTATATTTTTATATTTGGACTATATTGTTTATTGTTTAAAGTCAGATTAGTGCATAATTTATTGTTCGTGTTCATATTTACCATGTAAAGGACAAGATTGAGTTCTGACATCTAATAAAACAGCTGCTTTCGACGCTAAAAAAATGGCCTATGACTACCTTTTTTAATGTAAACATGTAGCTAACCAGGTCTCATTACATGTCCACAAAATTATGATCAGTTTAAAAAAATATTTATTTGATACTGTTGTTGCCTTCTCAGCCTCGGCTTTAGCGACTGCTAGCCAGGCGTCTTTGGCTCGGTACTCTCGGCCACAGAGCGGATCCAAAAATGAGAATCACGGGGAGCAGGGTCTGTTCTTTCCTCCCTCGGAACGGGAGCATTTATTTACTATCTCCAAAAGAACATTAGAGTGGCCAAACACTCCCCGCGCTACCACACACTGAACTACGTCCCCCAGCCTCCCTAGAGGCTCAGTTACCCAGAATGCAAAGTTTCTTAAGGCAACAGGCTCACCCTGTAACACTTTAGGAATCGATAATGGAATCGATAAGGAATCTGATCGATAAGAAGAATCGATAATGGCATTGACATCAATAATTTCTTATTGATTCCCATCCCTAATCTCCTTCCCACGCACACAAACCTTTCCATCCACATGACGTAAAGAAAACGTGTTTCATCAGACCAGGCCACCTTCTACCGCTCCATGGTCCAGTTCTGATACTCATATGCTCATTGTATGCACTGACCCAATCAAATATCCAGTTCCAATGTCCAGACATGCTCAGATCCTTGTGCTTGCCCTTTTTCCCACTTCCAACACATCAACTGACTTCACTTGCTGCCTTTTGTGTCATATTTTAGGATTTTCCCACAGACATTATATTTATTGGTGTGTTTTGCACATGCACTGTTTTCTCTTTGTTGGTTTGCAGTTACTTAACATTTCAAAGACTTTCCAACCTAATACTAGTGGCAGCATTTGTGACTGCAATTCAGAATAAGGCCAAAGTCCGTAAATCTCCTCTATACCCTTGTTTTGATGTCCGTACTCCTTTCAGGTGTTTATACAACCTTCGGGCCAAAAGAGTTTCAAGATATGCTTTTGACACTAGTTTAGGGAAGAAATGTGACTAATCGTAATGTAGGCAAAACCTGCACTTCATACCAAGTTAGACACGGATCATGAAGCTGCAAAATATAACAAGATTTGAAGAAAAGTCATATGGCTGTGTGTGTGTTAATTGATTCAGTCTTCTGGCTGGAAGAGGACTGTTAGGAAGTGAGTAAATGAGCATGTGAGTGGGAAGTTGCCAGCATTATACCAGCAGACACTCAAAACACAGTCTCCCTAATCCTTATCAGAAATTTCCGGTTTCTCGCCGAGTCACTTTTCTTCTCCGGCTGCTCCTCGTCTGAGTGTGTGGCTGCAGGCTGGAATCTTCACCAGGGTCGGAAGTAAGGTGTGTGTGTGTCTCCTGACCTTGGTCAGTACAAAGAAAACACCTCTGAACTGATCAGAATACAGGTTCTACCTTCTTTTATTGATTTTTTCTTAATATAACCAATGCACATGCGTTATTACTGTCTACAGGCCATGATAAATTTAGACTGATTAAGCCTGAAGATGCTGTGAAGGTTTCTTCTGTGTCAACTGTGAAAGACTTTGGTGTCTTTTAAGATCTTTTGGTGCACATATAGGTAATATTCATAGTACAGCCTTTCCTCATTCTTATATAAGGAATGCACCGCTCTTACATGATACAGAAAGAATCTGTTTCCTGGTTTATTGTAATGCCGTGCTGTCAGGATGTTCTAGCAAAAACCTAAACAGACTTCAGTTCGTCCAGAATGCTGCAGCTCCAGTCCTCACTAGAACCAGGAGTCTGACCACATCAGTCTGATATTATCAAGACTACACTGGCTTCCGGTCAAATCTTGATCAAAATTGATTACAAAATTCTACTGTTGACACATAAAGCCCTGAATGACCTCACCTCCGAATACCTCTGTGTACTGGTCTCCTGTTATGAACCTCCGCACTTGGATCACAAGGTGCTGCTGTTTACTAGTTCCCAGAATTATAAGAGCTGCAGCAGGGTGAAGAGTATTTTCATACAAAGCCCCCCAGCTTTGGAATAATCTTCCAGTTAATGTGCGGGACTCAGACGTGGTCTCAGGTTTCAAGTCTAGGCTCAAAACCTACTTGTTTAGTCAAGCCTTTGGTAATTAAATTTTCCCGTTAGATGAAAGGTGCAGATCTGGGAGTTCATGGACCTCAAGAATTGAAGTAAACTGGGGGTTTGGACCAGGGTTCTGTAAAGCTGCTTCATGACAATGTCAGTATCATAACAAATGCATGGATAAATACATAAATAAATGAACAGACAGACAGATGGTTAGATAGATAGATAGATAGATAGATAGATATATTTACATATATTCTCATTGGTTTAAAGGCCCCTACTTTGTATCTACAGTCATTATACATTTGATCAGATTTTGTTGGAAATTACCTTTTTTGAAATGTCAATTGTTTGCTATACTGGACTGAAAAATGTCCATAAAACATAATTGCCCATTTGAAATCTTTGAGAAAAGTGTATAGAACTACTAACTGGTGAGTGCCTGTGTTTCTTGTATAACATCACAGTAAACCAGAAGAAAACTAAACCTTGATTCGAGTTCTGCTTCTGGTATGGTGTGAAAGAGTCACAGTTTGGTGATAATGGCCCATTAACACCTGTGTGTATAAGCAGAGCACTAGTACACCAGTCTATTGTAGATGTTGGACTGTATTCATGCTTTGTGCTGTGTGTGTTTCTGTATATACGTCTGTGTGCATGTGCAGACTGGTTCGCTCGCCTCATCCCCACTGTTGTTGTGTTAAGCCGTGCTGGATCAGACCGAGGCATCTCGGAGCACTTGGCACGCAGCGGCCCCGGTCCTCCTTCCTTGGCAGAGCTCGGACTATTTGCATAATGGTCCCTCTCTCAGTTTCCCCTTAGGAATGTGCAGTGGGCAAAGAGCAGACCCCTGACCAGCAAACCACAAAATCCACTGCTGGCTCTGGCTACAGAGGTACCCGAGTTATTTGTTGATCCCTGTAAGTTCTTACTTTATGTGCTTCCAAAAAAATTCCACATTTTACCCTCGACTGCTGGTGCCGTTTGTGTGATCTCTCCGTGATTCATCCTTTGATTTGACACTGAAGTTGCCAGTGCTGAGACCACGCCACATTTCTGCTCTTTCGTGCATCACACACGGGTCAGAACGTCAAAAGAAGGCCTGCTCTCAGTTTAGCAGATTAGGATCTACCAAGTAATCCATTATATGATTCTTTAATTATGGCTCATGTTTTGTCTTCCGTTGGAATTTGAAGGACTGGGTTATGCAACCTGACGTTTGGCAACCGCCTCGACTTAAATCGATTCCACTTGAATCGGTAGATCAGAGTTTCTGATGCTATGAAGGGAATGCCTGCGCATTTGGCCTCAGACTTCATGTCCAAAACAAGTATGATCCATAGATTAAGTCATGCCAGGCAAGACAACAACCTCAGTAAACTGTTTACAGTAATGGCAAACAAATCCAGGGACACACACGCCACACACATGCCCGGGCCCAGAGCCGTAACCAGGATCAGAAACACACACCCCACCCCCGCCCTTACCCCCAGTTTTCTCCCCAATTTAGTCATGTCCAGTTCCACTGGACTTGCTCAACCACAGATCACAGGCTTCCACCAGTGCTGCCAGGGCTGGGAGGGTGCACATGCCTTTTGTACCCACCATAATGTTCGTTACGTAACGTACATTTGTTTATTTCATTCCTCCATAAACTGCTTTAACTGTTCCATAAACAGTTTCGCTGTTTACTTTATTTACTTTATTATTTAATTTGATTTGTTTACTTATTTATTTATAACTGAATACACATTGAGGTTGATAATCTAATTATAGTTTCATATTGGTTTAATTTATGCAAACCTAATGCAGTTTAACTGTGTGCTTGCCTTCTTTTTTTCTCTCTTGCTTCTTGGACCTCTGATGAAGAAAAAAAAAAGACTAAACAATTAAAAAGACGGTCTCTACCAAACCCTGGGCAATGTGGGTAATAGCAGGCTACTCATGCACTTCACGAAACATAATACAGCTTAAATTTCTGAGTTCCATTATCTGAAACTGCACCATCAATAGGCTTGTAAACATGTTCCCATATTAAATACTGAATAATGCAATGTTTATCTTTAAACTAAATAAGCACTAAACCCTCATATGGGTGACTAATATACACTAAATCAATAAAAGTATTGGGACACTTCACCAGTACACCAAGAGCCATTTTATTGATATTTTATTCAAATCCATAGACTTTAATATGGAGTTTGTCCCCCTTTACAGCTATAACAGCTTCCACTCTTCTTTCCAAAAGATTTTGGAGTTTCTGTGGGAATTTGTGTCCATTCATTCTGTAGCATTCATTAGGTCAGACACTGATGTTAGACGAGAAGGCCTGGATCACAATCTCCATTCCAGTTCATCCCAGAGGTGTTGGATGGGGTTGGGTTCAGGGCTCTGTTTGGTAGAATTGGTCATATTAAGGAGCTCAGTCACTTTAAACATGGCACTGTCATAGAATGCCACCTTTGCCCTAATTCAGCTCATGACATTTCTGGCCTGCTAGATCTTCCCCAGTCAACTGTAAGTGCTATTATTGTGAAATGGAAGTGTCTGGGAGAAACAACAGCTCATCCTCAAGGTGGTAGACCATAGAATGGGGCTGCTGAATGCTGAATTACATAGAAATCGCCTATCCTCTGTCACCTGACATGACTAACATGGGGAGAAAATGAGAAAAATGTCAAATAAAAGTATCCTTCAGAAACTAACAAGTTCTGGACCTCATAGCTTGTCAAAGCCATGCGACCCTAATATTCCTCAAGTGAAGGTTTGTGTAACGTGCCTCTGATTGTATTCCTCGTGGAGTGAGTTTGTTCTGGTAATGGCTTGAACCCCTGATTGGATTGCGTGTGTTCTTCCAATGGCTTGGGCAGCAGAAGTGTGGAAGTGTGTGTGGAATATGCCTGACCTGCTGGATACCCTCAGGGTCTGGCTGTCTCCCCAAACCTAGTTCCGGATATCCTGATTGGAGGTGTTGACTAATTGGAAGACTGATGGGCAAATGGGCCTTTTTGACATGATAATCATCTGTGTAGGACGAGAGGACCTGTTGGGCAATAAATCCTCCAGGTTTGGCAGAATGTGGTCCCTCGAATGTTCTTCTTGTGCCAGTGACTTCACATGCCGTGCGACCGTTCTGTTCGGCCAGACTCCAGACCCTGGCAGACACATGCAGACGAGTCGGTTCGTGAGAGTGAATGTTCTTGCAGCTTGTAAGAGCTGGCCTGCTAGCCTGCCTCTGACAAGCTGATGGATGAACCAAACGGATCTGTGGATCTTTAGTGGCTGTTGCGTCCTCTTGGGTCTTTCCCCTTCCTGAAAGGATAGAGCCCACCATATGACGTTTTATGGTGCTGTGACACTGCGGCTGTGTGGCTGACGAGATGCTGCCTGGAAGCGTGTATGACTAATGGTGACTAATGCTAAAGATGGGCAACAGACGTCGCTGAAGCGCTGCACAACTTCCTGTAAACACTTAGCAGCTGATTCGGGATCAGCTCCTGTTCCTATCTCTTATACCGGAGTGTTAGAAGGCAAATAAGCAATCTGTCTGTCCTGCTTAAAGGGGCGATGAAGGGAGCTGGCAGCGGGAGAGTGCGAGGAATGAGGCCGGCGGATGATGCTGATTAGCAGAGCCTCTGCTCGCTGTGAGCTGGAAGTCATCACAGCCTGGGTTCCTCCCAACAGGAACCCGTGAAGGATGCACATCTAAGATAAACTGAGATGGTTATCAACAGAGGCACATCTAAGAGTAGTGGTGGACCAAAAATAGAGAATATCAATACTTTTACCATATCGAGCATAGTAAGCTAATGGTGTTGAGGTCTTAGAGTTTGAACCCACAACCTTCTGGCTGCTCATCGTTATCACCAATCTTCCAGGCACTCAGTATTTGACTTTTAGGCCTATTGGTAAACTGACAGGATATTGACAGCCAGTGTTTCATTAGACCACAAGATGGCACCGAGACTTCTTCTCCTTTCTGGTGAGCTGTCAGTAGTAGCACTGGTAAGAAAAGTTCATAGCATTGTTACAATATTTTCCTACGTACGAGCTCTGAAATGTTTGATTGCCCATCTAGTTAGGATCACTTCTTTTACACTATTAAGGAAGAAAAAAGAAAAACTGCCACTTTTCCTCGCCGCATCGATCGCTAGTGAATCTACTTGCGAAATATAAAGTCTCTGCTGTTTGGGGGCAAAGCCCTGTATTACATCATGCAAGTACCCTCATCATGTATCATGACTTAAACATGGAGTGCTGATGCTTTAACTGACATTTACTTGGTGCTGTAGTTTTACAGTGACTTTCAGTACAGATCTGAATTTAAGCCTATGAATTTAAGTCTATGGATATTAATGGTAGAGCCTATGAAGCCTTTTAGCTGACATTATTTGATGAACAGGCCATTCAGTTCCATCCTCATGCTTTTCTCGTTGCTAAAAGGAGCATCATTTTTGAAAAATACCAGATTATGTTCATTAATGTGTACACATGCAGTTCTATGGCAACCAGTATGGATATGTGAGCAGATTATTGTCTATTGTCTGATCACCCAAATCACATTTGGCCAATCTGAACACTCAACTCTAAGATTTAAGACCCACTCGCTCTGCAGTGTGAGCATAGCCTTAGTTAATGTTGTTACATCTGCTTTACAATTCTGTTGTCCTTCACTAAAACCAGTGAAGTAATATGGACAAAATGTGAACAGGAAAGAGGCATAATTCTCAGTAAAAAAGTATTAAATCACAACACAATACTAATTACTGATCAGAATAACCCCAGAAGAATAGTATTATGTTCAAGGATCTTGATAATATCACATTATATGGCCTCTAGTGATTCCCACCGCTGTGTTAGAGTGTGAGATCTCCATCTGCTAACATCCCCCCAGTCCCCCCCCGCCAACCTTCATCACAAGCCAGCATCTGTCTCAGAGCCTGGAGCCCAACTACTTCCCTCTCCATATTTCCCTTCTTTCATTACTGCTGATGTTGAACGACTGGAGTATGTGATCATCGAAAATACAATCAGCGTTAAAGCACAGGCCGTGTAGTCGCTGTCGTGAGAAGCGAAGCAGAACGTCTAAGATTTGTTTTTGGCCCGTTCCATGCCTGGCGTGTTTTTGCGCTTAGGATATCAAATGCACAATGGCTTTTCAGATTGTATCTATAGGTCCTGAAATCTCTTTCCTCTTAAGAGATCTCTTCATACTAGTGTGAAATACATTTAATATGTCCCAGGTTTACATCATTTACATTAAACAGGCCAAAACCTCTCCCCGCATGACGCAAGCGTGTTAGTCTACTGAAATACACAGTCTCATAAAAAGCAGACAAGCATAAGCTACAGTGAGTTACATAAAGGACGACGCTTATGTAGCCCAGACCGGGGTCAAGTACACTGCGAATCTTTCACGCTGTCTGGTCCACAATACCGAGTAAAAATGTCACTGTAAATAAATGTTTTGCGGGAAAAAAAGGGTGCCCCCTGCCTGGGCCAGGCTGATTTATATAAGGGCTTAGGGATGACTACACTGATTCATGAGGTTAGCAGTCCTGCAGGGACGCGCAGACATGATCAGTTCTGCGCATCAGGAAACGCTTGTGGTGCTCTTGTGTCCGCCATGTGTCCAGGGGCCCGGCCGGTCGTTCAGTCGGGCCCCGAGTCCCCTTTCCCCCACGGTGAGGTTTGGGGGTGTGGTTATGTGTAGTAATGTGTTAGTGAGCTCATTTGTAAAGCTGTTAATGATGATCAGTATTTATTATGATGGTGAGATGTGTTTTTAACACTGGCATGACTCCCCCTTTACCTGTTTACTGTTGCCTCTTTGACTGCTATGAAACAAAAGACTTCAAATCAAAGCGTCACTCAGTGTGAACTACTGTAACATGACTCATACAGTCTGCTCCCAGAATCCTATCATAGTTTGTCAGTTCTTGCCACAGATGGGGACTTGAGTCAGTGACTTGGACTTGAGTCACATGTTGATTGACGTGTGACTTGACTCGTCCGGAGAAAAAAGCGCAAACAATGAATTAAATTAAAACCGGCAGCCTTAACCTTTCATTTCCAGCCTTACTGTTCGCTGCGGTCACGCTGCTCTGCTGCAGTGGTTTTCTGTTTGATACAGCTCCTAATAATGAGCCTTTCATTACAGAAAACCCTAGTGACTCGAGACCTGACTTGGACTCAAACCCCAGAGACTCGAGACTTGACTTGGACTCAAACCCCAGAGACTCGAGACTTGACTTGGACTCAAACCCCAGAGACTCAAGACTTGACTTGGACTCAAACCCCAGAGACTCGAGACTTGACTTAGACTCAAACCCAAGAGACTTTACTTAAAGTGCAGAGATTTGAGATTTAAACTGGAACTCTAATCCCAGTGACTTGAGACTCAGCTTGCACGTCAGAAATTTAAGATTCAACTCTAATTCACAGTCCAGCAACTTGAGACTCAGACACTTGAGACGTGTCTCATGCTCACATTACTTGATGTGATCAGACTCGAGGTGCCACATGAATTCACAGCCCAGAGACCCAATTCAGACATCAGACTAGAATGTTTACATTCAGATCAGCACCGAATGAACCCACTCAAAGCAGAAAAGTACAGCTTATGTAATGTTTATTTTTATTTATAGAGTATAATACAGACTTATAAGTTCAATTTGCATATGTCATATTTCCTTTATTCATTTAAAAGACTCTCTTCTCTGCCCTCAGAGACTGTAAGTTACTCTGGATGTGTGCTTCATAATTACCTTAAGTGCTCTCTGTTTTCATGCAACAGTAGGTAGTATAACATCGTCATACAGAGACCACGCTGGAGAGGTATGGACTTCATGGGTGGCAGACTAATAGAAGCTCTTTGATACACAGACAAAGAAAAGGTTAGACCTCGACTCCCTCTTACCCCCCTCCCCCAGGCAATGTCAAACCTCCCTTTTTACTGCAAACACATGTTCAAACACTGTCACGGATACGGAACGTGTGATTTTTCACTATTGTGATCTCTCCGAGGCTTTCGGTGATATCTCAGCATCGAGGATTTTGAAAGGCAAGGAGAAAAACCAGAACAAGGTCAAGCTGGCCTGCCGCGGTGCTTGTGGGTGAGGTTTTGTGCCAAAGGCTGGCAGCTCCCGGTGCCTAGGAATGAGCCTGGCGTTAGGCTGTCTTCCGCTTTCCAACCGCAGCTGCTGCAGACTTCACACTGTAATCCAGCTGCCTCGCGCGCGGCCAAGCCTTCAGATGCTGCCTGTCCTGAGCTTTGTCTCTCATGTTTGCACGAATGTCCTGAATGCCTCATTCATTTAGACGTGATTTATCTGCATGGATTAAATGGATGTGTTCACTTTTTATACTTAAGTAAAGCTCATTAAATTAGGGTTTGTAACTCAGAGTTGTAAATTTGCAGACATCCCAGGAAAAAAGCTTTATCTGCCATCGTTCACATCCTACCACATTCGTACTGGGACGTCCACGCAGCTGAAAGCTGACCCCATGTTTATGATCTGGATCTTTATGGTTGTCCTGTGCTGAGAGAGTTAAAGTTAGATTTAGAGTGATACGTAGTAATAAATGTATGTGTTTATAAATTCTGGTCCCCTGTAACACGCATAGTTGCCTGGAATATATCATGGCTCTTCCTAAAGGAGTGATTCTATCATAATCTTTTACACTGTAGAGGACTAAAACCTGCACAGCTACACATTCCCAGTTCAAACCGTCACTGCACAAACTCTGCTTTCGAGAAATAGTGAGGCATGTTTTATCGATCAGTTGCTCCAATGATGGCTCTCCGGCCAGTTCATGGTACTGCAAATGATAGTGAGTGATTTAAATGTGAGCTACACTGAATTTTCAAAATGCATGCATCACTGAATAATTGAGATCATAGTAGTTTGGTGTGAAATGTTTCAGAGATTCTTAGCAATTCAGATTTCTTTACAGTGGTGGTGAACGGAACCGGGGGTCAAAGCAAAAACAGACATTTCATCTACTATCCAAAACCACTAATGGACCTACACAAATATTTTATGTACAATATGAGTCGAATGAGTTTTATATGGAATACTGAAAAAAGGTGGCAAATCTGAAAAAAAAAAACTATTTTGCCTCACAACGCCCCTTCATGTACTCCTCCACCATGAATAGATTCTGACTCGGTAAGTTTCTCCAGAAGAGAGCACTTCAACCCCCTCTGACTCTTAACTATTTCAAGTTTTTGAAAACAACCGTATTACCCTTTATTGAGTGTGCCATTCCAAACACAGAGTAGGTGTCAAGTTTTTTGTGGGCAGAAGAGTACAAATGATTTACAGACTTGCATTTTACATAACAGAAGCTGCAGACAACGACAACAACAACAACAAGCTAATTTCAAACATCTGGCTGCCAAATGCACGGTAAATAGCCCTGCGTGGCACGTCCAGGTGGAGGACATCAGACACCGGCAGTGTGCGGTTAACGCAATGGCACACTCTGATCTTCTCATGAGAGATGCTTTAATTGCGGCAAGGATTTATGGGAGAAGTCTAAGATGTGTACATATCTGCTCCATTTTGGGATAAAATGTCTCTAGCGCTGTCCAGCCCTGCACCATTATTAGAACATTCCATTCCAAAGCTTGGCTAATGAACTCTTGACAACAGGGTTGTTGTCAGGGAAGATAACCGAGGCTCGGTTACAGAAATAATAAATAAATAAAAGCACGAAAGAAGTTGCAGACTGAGCAAGAGCGATGGCAGTGAATGTTAGGTACCCCACCTTTTGGAAAGTGCTGAGTCCAGGCAACTGATTTTCCATCTGCTTTAAATTCCTGCATCCTGCTCCCTGCTCTCAACAGCGGATGAACAAGAATAAGACTCTGACGATGCTTTATGGCTACATTGCTTATAACTCAGTGTTTTGACCAAACTGAATGTGCTTTTTTACCAAAGTACCGCAACATTCCTTTATCCTATCTGGAAATAAACTGCTCCACTGACTTTGGCTTTCCTTTAGACCGCTGTGCACTCGTCTGAGTGATAACACAGCCTGACTGAGCTCTTATCTAAGGTAGATCCATGTTAAAGGCCAGAACAAGCTCACTTCTTAACCTTTTCTGCATCTAATCTGTTTTAGAACCAAAGGAAAACTTGTGTATGTTGTATGTAAAAGTGGGTTTGATGTGAAATGATTCATTTTGCAGAAACTAAACCTCTCACCACTTTTACAGTGCTGGTGAATGGAACCAGGGGTTGCAACATGTGCACTGCAAATATGGCAAATTTTCAAAACCACCAGTGAACCCAGATGAGTCCTTTTTTATGGAATGATGATAAAATGGTGATAAATCTGAAAAGAAAGGGACTAGTTTGCATCATAATGCCCTGCAAATACCATGAACAGGTTAACAATATTGCAGACAGCATATTCATAACCTTTTATTGCTGTTTCTTTATGTGAAATACTCTCTGAAACGTAAAACACATTTACAACTGTTCATACTTTCAGTTAAAGTAGAAGCAAAGTTGTTCATGGTTTATTTGTCAATATTGACTATTAAAACCCCCAGTAAACCTTGTTTCTATATGGAATGATGATTAAAAAAAGTGATAAATTGGGTTTGATGTGAAAGGGTTAATTTTGCAGAAACCAGCTCAACACCTTTACAGTGGTGGTGAATGGAACCAAAAATGGCCAATTTATTTACAACTATAAACCAGCAGTGAACCACTCAACACCACTGTAAATAATTCTGACAAAGTAAGTTTCTGTATGACCCAATTTTCCCATTAAATCACACTGAATTGCTTTGTTTATATCTTAACCATTTAATTAAACAGGTTTAAAAAACCAGTGGCATTACCTTAATCTAAAACTCAGAACATTCCTTTGTATGTATTTGCTCCCATATAGTGTGTGAGGGTTTGATGAATGATATGATTGAGATACTAAAAGTGTATTAACACCTTTTAAATGCTGGTGGTTTGAGGGATAGTGGTGATTCTTAAAATCTTGAAATTTCATTTGTGCTTCCACAAGAAGAGTTTCATTTGTTTGGATGGAGACTGAGCTCCAAATGGCTGTTACTGGTATGAGGTGTGGCTTGCATAGTAGTGCCAGCGTTGGTCCTGGAGTTGCCCTGGCCAGTTTTTCCTACTCTAGCTCGCCCACTGTAACTGAGGAAGGGCTCGTTTATTGGCTCAGGTGAGTTAGAGCATGGAAAACACTTAAATTCAGAACTGGGAACATAATACAGCATGTTCCTGAATACAAACGTGCCAGCATGGTGGTGCTCTGTACTGGGAGGAGATAAAAGACCATCAGCATGAAACTACACGCAAAAGCATGTAATTACACGATAAAGACCAGAACCATGGACTGTTTACCTCATTCTGGGCAATGGACATAAATGTTTTATTCTCAAACAAGTGATGAGGCAATAAAAACAGATGTACATATTTTCCCCCAGATGTAGATGATCAGCAAAGATACTTGGAGTCCAAAATTTGCTTCTTTAGCTCAGCACTGGAGCAGCATGGCTAACACTGCTTGTAAACACAAGAAGTCAATGTTCACCCAAATATATCATCAGAGGCTCTCTAAAACTGCTTAAACTGCATCCAGCTCTTCATCAAGGTGGTCCAGTCATAAGGAGTTTGTACCACCTCAACCTTTAGGACATGGAGAAGATCCATGCTGGAAGTGAAACAAATGGTAAAAACTCTTTATCTTGAAGTTTCCCTGGTTTGTGTTGGTGCTCGAGGTGGCAGTCGTCATGCTGAGCTTGTTTGGTGTTCCTGTGTCAAGTAGAACCAAAGTTACTGTCATTTAAAAACGTGTAATAATTATAATAAATGCTACTGGGATTTTAGAAACAGTGTCACATGTAAATCAACATAAAGGACAAAAATGAATTAGAAACAAAGAGATCTTTGAACCCAGGAGAACTTTCAGGATAGTCTCCGCCCACAAGTGGGAGGGGAAAACCCACAGAGAGAGGGGGTCTTACAGCATTTTTTACACTATATATTTTACACTGTTTATTTTTACTGAAATCAGACTTTACTAATAAACTGAGTTTGAGGGTAAATGAAGAGCTGGATGTGGTTTGAGTGGGTAGAGAGAGGTTTTGGTGATGTGTTTTACAGAGATTTGGGTGAGTGTTGACTCTCAGTGTTTGGTAGCCTCATAGTTCCTGTGCTAAACCAAAGAAGCTGACAGAGATGGGGACTCGAGTCTGAGCCTTGTACTCGAGGCGCACTTAAATCGCACAAACAAAGACTTGTGACTTGACTTGAGACTTGACTCGGACTTGGGTGTTGTGACTCGTGAGTCGTAACTCGTAAACAATGTTCAGTTCATGGAATTATTTATTTATATCTCACACTCTTTCCAACGACCGCTCGTTTGCCATAATAACCCCCGAAAACCGTTCACCTCGCTCCAGTGTCCTGTTACTTTTGTCCGAGGTGAACAGTTTTCAGCTAATAATGGTTTTCGAGGGGTTGTTGGAAAGGTGTCACTGTGCCCTATCTAACTGTGAAGTTTCACATTTAAAGTGTGAGA
>JBBPCY010000001.1:28589992-28601284 GCA_037974405.1 Brachyalestes nurse | reverse complement strand
CACATTTAGAGTCGCCATTTGTAAACATTGCCACTCAAAGACTTGAGACTTGACTTGAACTTGGTAAAAATGACTTGTGAACATCTCTGGAAGCTGATCAAATGCATCTGGAGTAAATAGAAAACTGCAGAAATGTAATGTTTTCGCCCAAAGTAAAGATTGCTTGTATAGACTCAGTGGCGGCCCTGTGCTATGAGCTGTTTCACCCTCTGACCTTTTCCATCTCCGTTTTTTATTACCAGCTCACTGCCATGCCCTTTGTAAGATTCACTGTGTGCAAGTAACACACACCGGTATTGTGTTATGGCAGTGGGAACAATTTTAGAACTCTGTTTGTTTTCCATGAATTGGACTTCAAAGGTGCACAGACATCTGGTGGCAGCTGTGCCTTCTCACAAAGCTCTGTTTTAGTAGTAAAAGACACAGAATGTTGTCCTCCAGTCATATTTACTTGGAAAACTCAACAGTTAATTCATCTTCAAGCACATCAAACTCATATGACATAGTGGGACTTCTCCTCCACCCATACTGGCCTGCAAGTTCTCTTTTCAGTTTCTCTCTTTAAAGGTCACTAAATGCACAAAATGTCCTCAACCACTTCTGTGCTCCTTTTAACAAAATGTTCTTATTCTGTGCACCAGTGATTTGCTGCTCATTTATTAAGAAAAACCGGCATTATTTCTAAAGATAACCAAGACTGGCTTGTATGATTAGTGGACGTTTCTCTAGTGTGCAATAATTCTCTTCTTTGTGTTTTTTTCTGGTGCAACATGTGTGATTTTTAGGAGTATAACATTACAGTGAGCAATTTGCAAATGGTCTTGTTACATTATGACAGTATTGTGAATGCCACACCAATGTGTATCTCTATATTTGTCCACAGTGTTCATACATATATATATATATATATATATATATTTATAAATATGTAGGCTGCATGTACACATACATATGTAGATTATATATACACATATATTTGCATACACATACAAATGTCTATATTTATATTTTTGTATTAGCTGTAAAGTCTAGTTTTTATTTTATCTTGTGTTGTATAGCTTTTTATTGTACTGCTCTTAACTTTGTTCTGTCCTCTTTTAAGAATGTAAATTTCACAAAAGTTGTGGGACTAATAAAGGTTTATATCATCTTATCTGATCAAAGGTCTATTCTTGTGATATTTCATGATAGTCTGTGCTGCCTTTAACTCTCAGGAACTGGACTGTACGCTTTCATTTCTCTATATGTTTCTGCTGTTTTCTCCTGTAATGTTTATTACATTTTTGTACTTTGTTTGGAATTTTCTGAATGAGATCGATCTTACAGGCTGATGAAGTACATGAGAAACAGGCCCATGACTGGAACCCTCTGTTTCGCTGGAGGGGCAGATGGCCGAAAAAACCTGCCAGATATAATTCAACCTCTCAACAAATGGCAGACAAGGACAGACATAAATATGCTGAGAAACAAACAGCGCAACTGTAACGGGACAAGCAGAGATTATGAGGGGCTTTCATAAGCAGGAGATGTGCAGCAAACAGCACAAAGCGCAATGGGAAATCTGCGTAATTTGCTGGAGGCCTCATGACAAGCATTATCTAATAAGTTGATCTTGCAGGTGATGACCCTGTACTAGTGGTACAAACCAATCAAATATTTACAATATTTTGACTTTGAAAGAAGCATACGAAACAGCATGTCCATACAAACACAATAAAGGAGCAGTTAAATGCTAGTAAGTCTTAAAGACACCTAAGAGACATCACAACCTGGAACAGCACAGTAATATCCTTCTGGGCAAAAAGTATGCAACGTTCCTGAGATGTTTAGTGGACCTGAAGGCTAAATCCTTAAACACAGTAACTCAGCTGCACAGCAGCCACAAAATATAAGCAATTTCCATCTTGTCCAGAGTCCCTCAGTTGAACTGGGCATTTCTTTGGCATTGTGTGTATAGCATAGCATATAGCATATATAATGTACAGAGTATTCCTCAGAGGTTTTATTTTAACTTTATATTTTATATTATTCTGTCTCCGTGTCTCTGTGTGTCTGTGCGGTCGTAACATAAACAGTTTCCTACAGAAATAATAAAGATACTGATTCTGATTCTAATCTTGGGCATGACACCGAATCAAGTTTGATATGTGTAGATTATTATTATTATTATTATTATTATTATTATTATCAAAATCATATTATCCAATATTTTATATTCATGACAATATTTATGGCCTCTCATGGCTTGCAGAGGAGGCTAGTATTAACTTTACTGTGGATATCAGAGGTTTTTCTCTTACACAGCTGTCAACTCTCATGGTTTTGCCTGGTTCTCATTGGGTTTTCTACCTACTTTATTGGGTTTTTTATCCTGAAGGTTATAACTCTCTGCTGGTGCTGTGCAGTGTCATTGCATTGACAGCCAAACAGCCAATATTGGGGTCTGCCACTTATTTAGGTTGTGTACTCTGGTTTTATTGGCCCTCTGAATTTAGCACAGTGTGCAGATTTTGTGAGCTGGCACTTAATTATACTACAAATCTGGATGTCAGGCAAAATCAAACCGCAGCTAAACGGCCCTCATGCACAACTGAAAAGACTCCAGAGTGGAGAGCTTCATTTTACTGCTTTGGGAAGTAGATCTACGGAAACTACATTCATTTCGTGAAGTGCGTGGGTGTGTTTAAATGGGAATTTGTCACTGAAATGCTGATCAGAGTGGAAAACAGGCTGGTACAAAACAGCACAGCACTCAGGACAAAGTAAACTCAGGTTCCCATCGACATAATCAGTAATAAGGTATGATTTGTAACTAATTCTACAGGTTTTTCATTATTCATCTCCCAAATCTATAGAGCCAGACTGACAGGTATGCTCTTGCCTCTTCTATTGCACTGTTACTGAAATGGAAACATAATTGTGCAACACCTGCTTTGAAGCTAGTTCTTGTCAAAGCTGTACTGAGATAAAAGCTGCTTGAGATAAAAGCCTCTACCAAATGAACAGGTGTAAATGTCTCTTATAAACCTAACATAAACAAAACAACTTCACATTTTGAAGTTTTACTCTGCAGTATTACTGTTTTTGTTAATGCCTACTGCTACCAAACAACTGAGGACACTCCAGTGTGTACCTGTATATAAATCCACAGTGGAAAAAATAAGAGAACAACGCAATAATTTTTAAATCAGCATCTCTCTGAGTGTGACCACCATTCCATCCCAGTGTCTGTTAAATTCCTACACAAGCACCTCATTAGTGATCACCTGAATCACATCTTATTTAATGAGGAAAAGTATAAAAACACTGCTGTAATCAACACTCTCCTCTCACAATGAGACCAGTTGGATGGTAAAACACTACTAGAAGTTCGTCAAAGGTAATTATTGGTATTTTGTTTATTTTGTTATTAATATTTTTTATTTGGAATTTTGGAGACATGTTGTCAGCAGTTCTTAAAAACTCAAAAAGTCAAAGCTGTTCAGTTCAATATTGTTCAGATTTATATATATATATATATGCATACACTCAAATGTCTATATTTATATTTTGTATCATTTGTATAGTATATGTTTTATACCTTACCTTATCTTATCTTATCTTACTGCATATGACCTTTCAGTCTGTATCAGGTCTACTTCTGCTTGACCACATGATGACTTTCGCTTGGGACCCTTTCACATCGAATGAGGTAACATAAACAAGCGGAGCAGCGGAAATACTTTTCACTGGCCTATTTTTTTCTTCTTCTTGCAGTTGAAGAACCAGGTGTGCAAATGGTTTTCCAGCCCTAGATGAAGCGAAAGCTCACCACAGCTGAAGTCTGGTACAGACTAGTTGCCATCCTCTCTTGGGCCATAAATGCAGTTTTGACAGGCGTACTTAAAGAGATCACCATCATTTGTGACATAAATTACTGTCCGGTGTTCACTTTCAGAGGCCGTACCTACTTATTAGGGACCCTAAAGCCGAGCCCTTCAAGTCTGCAGACGAAATTACAGCTCCTACAGCCTCGTTCAATAACATGCACCGCTGGAGGGGAACGGCATTCCACAAGGCCCCGTTCGCCTTGCTCACAATTACAGTGGCGCTAATTGAAGAGGTCATAATGAACCGAGTGAACGACCCCTGTGTTAGCGTACCACAGTCAACGACATTTACTTATTAACCCAAATCTGATTTACAGTGTACCCCATGTACACACACACTTTACAGTCAAAACTGCAGCTTAAATCTACACACTTTTGTGTGTAAAAGTGGAGATATTTTATTTTGACCCATAGATTTAAGCTGCTATTTTGACTGTAAAGTGTGTGTGTAGAGTGTGTATCACTAAAGAGGATGCAATGTTTGTGCTCCTAGGCAAATTTTAGCCTTTCTGTCATCATTGCCTGTACCGTCCCAGTCCGGCGCGGAGGTTTCGCTCTTTGAAATGCATGCGAACGTTCCTTTTCCTCGCGGCACCATTTCTGCGCTGGGAGCGAGGAGGGAGACGACAGGTCGCGGCTTGCGTGCGAGACTCCCAGATGGTGTTCATATGTCATCCATAATGAAAGCGCCTTAATACTCTGTTGATGTTAAAGTGGGGGAAACGCACAGCGCACTGCTACTCTGAGAACCGGAGGGAGAGGTGAGGTTAGGCTCAGAGGCATGATAAGGGTTTTATGGGTCCCAGTACAAAAAAAAACACCACTCTCAAAAAAAAAAAAACAACCCCAAAAAACCTTAACTGAATACAAAAAAACTTGACAATGTAATACACTGTAATGTAATATTGTTATGTGTGAATCAAGTTGGTGCACTAATACAAAATAATTAATGAAGCGTATAGTGAAAGGGAACGTATAGTATTTCATGGCCCATATTAAAGGGCCCATATCCTCCACTTTTCTTGTGTTTTATTCTTTGTAATCCTTTTATGTTTATGGTGTCATAATTCATACATAAACATTTTCAACTCTCTATTACCTCCTTAAACAGAATATTTTTAATTCTGTGCCTTTAAGGCAGATGTATTTAAATGACCTCTCTTCTGATTGGCTGCTCTGGGCTGAAAACTCCAAGCTGAAACACTATTTATCACTTCATTGTGAACAGCCAGGTCTAAACTACATTTAAGCTACGCAGGCAGTTTTTGTGACATCACAAATTCATAATCATTTCCATGTGTAGACATGGAGATGGACTGGAGAGCAGATGGTGTGTTTTAAAATTATAAAAACTTTTATATAACACATTCTCTGTTTATTTAAATATAAGGTTTTTTGGTCTTGTAAGGACCCTTTAATGGGTTTAAACTGGGGGTCCGGTTGTTGTACCCCTGCTCAGGCTGCTGCTGTGGCCTACATTAGTCCATCACGAAAGCCTTGTTTACTGTGAGTGCGGAGGCCGAAAGCTGAAGCCTTTCCTGGCACACGGGCAGCAGAGCAGCATGCGTGTCCGCAGGCTTCTTACAACTCAGCTGCTTAATGAGCGCTCTCTCCTGAGAAGGGCCGTGAGGATTTCAAGCACAGACCGGCGGCTCTGCCACCAGCACGAAGGAAATGGTATTAACCACACTCACTGGGCAGAAGCTTGTTAGATATAACCTGATTTTGTGACGGCGTATGTAATCCAGAGTCAGCATGGGAACGAAAAGTCGAAACTGCAAGTCATTAGTTTATTTCTGAAGTGATTCAGGGCGCCAAATTCGTGGTGCTTGTCAGGGTCTCATTCAGTGGTGCATTCAGTTTGAACCATTTTAAATATGTTTACTTACATCTTAATAGGAATTTCGGTATATAATACTTTACAGGCTTACGTCTATACCTTTTTCAAAAAGATAAAGACATCCATCGTCCACATGTTCTATATGTGGTTGACTGTTCTTGTACTAAGTTAGTGTTTTTATATAGAAGTGCATGAACTCGATAGGCCTGTAAGTCCTGTAGCAATAATAAACATGTCATAGATCAGACAAGGGGGGTGTTTTAATTAAGTAGGTCAGGACGTCACACAAAATGCTTCTTCTGATTAATTTATATAAAACAGGACGTGTTCCGATGTGCCATAGTGTGGTGAGAAATGTTCAGCTTATGCACCAAACTCCCCGCTCACTCTGCTCTGTCCTTCAGGAAAAACATTATGCAAATGAGCTGTGCAATGACCAATCAGATTGTGGATGTTTGACGCTCTGAGATTTGTAGTGTGAAGTGTCCTTTTGTCATATGTGAACACACCACACGGTGCGAACAGTGTGAAATTCGTTCTCTGTATTTAACCCATTCACTAAGTGAAGCAGTGGGCAGGCAGGAACACAGCGCCCGGGAAGCAATGTGTGGGGACGGTACCTTAGTGGTGCCACTAGAAGACCTGGGATTCAAACCCATGACCTTCTGATTGCAGGGGCAACTCCCTAACCACCAGACCACCAGCTGCCCACATCCAAATACACATCAAGCAGGAAATATAAAGGTTACAAGACAAACTAATATACTCAAAATGCTTCACATTAGTGTCTTTAAGTAGTTTTTAAGTTTAAAGTCAAAGTGGGGGGCAAAATGAAAACATGCCTTAATTT
This sequence comes from Brachyalestes nurse, assembly GCA_037974405.1. Lineage (NCBI taxonomy): Eukaryota > Metazoa > Chordata > Actinopteri > Characiformes > Alestidae > Brachyalestes > Brachyalestes nurse. The sequence goes on along the minus strand of JBBPCY010000001.1, from coordinate 28,594,725 downwards.
ATATAGTGCACAGCTACAGCAAGTGTAAAGTGTACATTTCTTATATGTGAACAACACAGCACAGTGTGAACAGCACAGTTTTTTTCTCTGTATTTAACCCATTTAACCCATTCAGCAAGTGAAGCAGTGGGCAGCCAGGAACACAGCGGCCGGGGAGCAGTGTGTGGGGACGGTATCTTACCTCAGTGGTGCCACTAGAAGTCCTGGGATTCTAACCCATGTCCCTCTGGTCGCAGGGGCAACTTCCTAACTACCAGGACACCAGCTATTAAAGCTATATAACTAAAATACAGAATAATAATTGCATTATCTTTAGGTTCACTCCTTTTTTCATTCTTGTTAGCAGTTGCAGTTAAACAGTCCTGCAATCTGGGACCCCTTGGTTCCCCCAAATCCTTCCCTGCTGTTACAGACGACCTAAGTTAGCCTTCATGTATCTTCATTTTTTTTACTTGTAATTCTCTTGAGTAAGGCTGCTTAGTTTTGCCAAAATAGTCCAGCTCTGTCATATTCAGTTAGTTTTAAGATTTACAACTGAGGGGCATTTTTAAAAACATAAAGCACAAAGACTTTCCGCATATTCTGCATAACTTTCTTTCCTCAAACGATTGCAGTGAGACAGAGCATTCTGAGCATCAACATAATTTCATTAGTGAGCTCGTTTGATGAACAGTGCTGTCTGGAAGAGAAAATGCTTTGGTGGGATTCAGTGGGATCAGTAAAAATCACCCACTTTTTATTTTACGTGAGAATTACAGCGTTTAATGTGGCCATAATCGTTTGTAGTACATGTTTATACAGTGTTTTGTGGCCTTTTTGCCTGTTTCGTGCAGAAATGTTAACCTGCTGCACTCAGTTCCGAACTGTAACACACTGTTGCCTACTTTTTGGACCCAATCGCCGTGTTCAATTCTTACAGTAAATTAGAATTTATGAAGGACAAATTGACTTAATGGGTAGGTTTAAATCGCATCACGGTGTCCTGGGGTTAGACCCTTACTGTTAGACAATTAGACCCAGCGGGGAAGCTCCGTCTTTAATATTCAACTAATTGACGATGCAGACAGGCACATGACCCTGAGTGCACAGTTAATCGAGCATGTAGCCTTTAACACACAAAAATGCACCACTGCCCTCATAGACAGCACAGCAAAGCTGAGGTCTTTTGATTTAAGGCTGTACTTCTTACTATATTGTACATCAAGCTGTTGGTACCTCTAATACAGTTCTTTTAAAAGGAACAGTCCATTTCACACCACAACTAAACAGTCTCCCTTATACATAGACCCTTCAACTATACTGTAAAAAACCCATTAATACATTAAAGCTATGAAAAACTGCTACTTTAAAGCAGAGAATTAATAGTAAAGTAGAGCATTTTATTTGAGATATTTTACTTATAATCTTTGAATTGCCTAAACAAAGACTCAACAAACCCACAGGAAGAAATATATACACATTTATAATGTTTTGGATAATTAAATAGATAAGTTTGACAAAATCTTTCAGAGTGGTTTTAAAGGGAAATGCTACAATGTAGATTATTTTTAACAGAGTAAGAATATTTTACAGTGGTAGTGAATGGAATCAGACGTCTAAAGAGTTTACCACCTCTATAAGACTTTACAGAAAGTATTGACATGAAATGTTTATGGAAACACTGCCTAATCCCTGAGATGTTGTTTCGAGGAGGTTTCAGCCTAAAAGTTTTTTTTTTTTTTAACTCATTCTTGGTGGAGAGATACATGCAGTCGAAATAGTCTCCTAAGAAAACTTTTTTCCAGATTTACCACCATTTTAGAAACATCCACTTTACGGATAAAAACTCCGAAGTCATGTAGTTCAGCTGGAGGTTTGGGATTGTAAATAATCATACTGTAAACAAAATGGTACGTTTCTCTACAGTGAGCCATTGCATATCAGAGCACTTGGAATATCTTAGTTTACTTCTCAATGACTCAGTTATAATGCTTTTAAAAATGAGTGGAATTTCTCCTTAAAGTCACATATTCTAGGTTAGTTACAGAATAAGATTTATTAATTACATTTATTTTATTTTTAAATTTATTAATTTTCCTCCAATTCTGCATTTTTGTGAGCACTAATGCAGATACTGGGCATCAACCTGGTGAGGTCTGCAGTTTAAAGAATATACTGATAAATTCAGTATCTTTTACACAACTGTCAATGCATAATGGACAGGATTTTTATAAAATAAATGAATACTATCAAGCAAAGAAAAGCATTAAAGCATTTATAAAACTTCAGATGCAACCAAGCCAAACGTAAAGGTTAAGACTCTTGGAGGAGGAGATGCATAACTGAAGCGATACTCATAAAAAAATCATATTTATTGGCGATTGGTTCATCTTTGCTCTGGCCTCTAGGGCTCGGCCGTGCTGTGATCGTGGCCCACTCTTGGTCTCAGGGAGCTTTAAAACAGTTGAGAGTGAAAAATGTAGATGATTGATTACTTAACACATGTTTCTGCTTCAGCAGATCACAATTACTGTCAGGCAGGGCCTGAACTTCAGCTGACGCATACTTTTGCGCCAGAGAGGCAGAGTAAACTGTAATTTGTGTTTGCGAGTTTCTACCACAGCGTTTGTTCAAGCATTGTCCTGCCTGACATTTGTGGGCCACAAAACTAAAGCAGAGACGCCATGTTGCTTTAAGGATGATTGAGACTGACACATCATGGTTTGTAGGTTTCAAAGTGGGTGGAATTTTATACCGTATTCCTAAACAACAGCCGTAATTATCCGTCAACAAGTGATGAAACGCAAACTCCCTGCAAAACTTAGGTTATGATATGACATGAGCTTCCAGAAGACTGTATGGACCTACTTGGAATATTTGGGATGGAAAACCAGCAGTGGGGAGAGAATCCTTACACAACTGCACAGTCCTACAGTCCCAAAACTGGACATTTCACACACTCACCCACTTGTGAATGTGAAACTGACTGTGCCAACGTGTAGGTAACACTTTACAATAAGGCTACCCTTATAAAGGATTTATAAATGATTTATAATCAGGTTGTAGACAGTTTATAAATCATTAGTAAGCCCTTATAAACAAGTTATAACATTTAATAATGCAGGCTCACTATTTCAGATCTTGCTGGTTGCTGGCGTTTATCTTGTCTTTCTCAGGCAGAATGTTCATCTGTTACACTTCACACTATTTGGTAAGATCTGGTGATTTAATATTAGTAGCTTGTTAACAAAGACCTGATGAAGTTTAAGTGTGTAAAGTGAGCCTACATCAATGTATGACAACTGTTATAAGTTGTTTATAACTGCTTATTTATGATTTATAAAGTGCCTACAACCTAATAAACAACCTGTCTATGAATCATTTAGAACCCTCTATAGTGGAAGTCTTATTCTAAAGTGGTCATTGACAGAGTTCATGAGATTCTATGGACTCATCGCTTGTTATTTCTAATCTCTGTAGTGTGCTGTTTGTTGTCAGTGTGGTTCTGCATGCTTTTTGTACTTCTGCTGCTGCTTATGTCGCAAATCTCCATTTGTATCCTCTTGGGCAGTAAAGTGGCTAATGTGGAAAATGTTTGACCTTGATTTTCCGCGCTCTGTTGGTGGAGTCACCATGGAGCGGGGCTGAATGCAGGGCATGGCCGCGACTGGTGTCTTTGGGGAGCGGGAGTGCAAAAGGACAAGCGTTAAGACAGGAGTGAGGACAGGCATTAAGTGGAAGCAAAGCAGAAGACCAGCCCAGGAAGAGCCCGGGGGAACATGGGAGTGCCAGGAAGGTCCTGCAGGGTGATGGAGTTCAGGGTAGTGTGTCTCTTTCATCCATCATTCATAAAGTGAATCATTTTAAAGCTTCAAATGCTATGCTGTTCTACAGAAACCTCTGGGAGCCACTGCTTTAGACCAATCAAGCCAAACCAGTGAAATGAGAGCAGTATACAATACATGCATTAGTTTAACCCTTAGAATTCAGACTGTATCGATAACATCTGAATTCCGTAATTATAAACAGATAAAACAGTCTAAAACTGGTGTGACCGGAGATTATCCTGAAGGTCCTTCCAGGATTGTTTCTAGGAGCTAAAATGAAAGAAATCTGTTTATTTTTTGTTCTTTCTGTGTGACACTATTTGTAAAACCCCAGTAGTGGTTATTATTATTATTATTATTATTATGATTACTACATGTTTATTAAATGTTTATTAAATGTTCTAGATCAGCAAGTCTAGCCTGAAAGCTTGAACATTTCAGGGCTCCAAATGCTGTGCTTGAAGTATTATTGTTTATGTGTCCATTTCAAGGTTGTGTAACGGGTTACTGCCCCGTGTTACTGGCGTCACTCTCTACGTTGTGTTCGGTTCGGTTCTGGTGTGTGGGTGTGGGAAGCATGGAAGGATGAAACGGTTACGTTACTTAGTAACACGTTACTGTAATTTGATTCTTTTTTTAGTAACGCAGTAATCTAACGCGTTATAATTTTAAAATGTGTAATTAGATTACCGTTACAATTGCGTTACTAATAAAATCAAGTTCACAGTAACCTGTCAGCGGCGAGCAGATGTCTGTCTGACAGGCGCACGCGTGACGTCATCTACGAGAGACCTGCGTGCGACAGCAACTCTGACAAAAACAAGCTGAGCATTAGAGAGTGAGAAGTTCACGTTCAGTAGCTGGAAATATAGCCTTTACTTTAAATTAATCTCGGTTAAAGGCAAGAACATTATGTGAGTTGTCGTA
>JBBPCY010000001.1:28559378-28569451 GCA_037974405.1 Brachyalestes nurse | reverse complement strand
GGGGGGGGGGGAGAGAGAGAGAGAGAGAGAGAGAAAAAGAGAGAGAGAGAGAAAGAGAGAGGGAGAGAGAGAGAGTGAGAGAGAGAGAGAGAGAGAGAGAGAGAGAAAGGGAGAGAAAGCATTTGTGTGTGTGAGAGAGAGAGAGAGAATGAGAGAGTGAGAGAGAGAGTGAAAGAGAGAGAAAGGGAGAGAGAAAGCATTTGTGTGTGTGTGTGTGTGTGTGTGTGTGTGTGCGCGTTACTGTGGATGCCTACAGCCATGTGGTTCTCCCTCAAAGCTCTGGCACCCATTTGCACATTCAATTTGTGATCAGAAACACCTGTTTCTCTTGACGGCCATCTCTCAATGTTGAAAAGCCCTCGAGATTCTTTTTACCTTTTTTTTTTTAAACCTAAACAGATCCATCGGTAGTTTCCATCTCCCTTTTTTGTCTCTCTCTCTCTCTCTCTCTCTCTCAATGAAGACTCTGTTTCCTCCTTCACATAACAAGGCATTGTGCACGTGAGAGAGAAATATGTTTACTCGACGGCTCTAGCATCCTTTATAAGTTCAGCTCGGGTTACCAACAAGTGTGAATGCCACATTCTTTCGCATGTCGTATCAGGACAGGGCGGCAGGCCTTATGGGAAGCGTATAATTTATATGGCCAATTTCTATGAGCCCATTTATGAGCAATAGAGGGCCAGACTGTAAGTGGTCCACCATCTGCAGATGCATGTAGGTCACACTTAGAAAACCCCTCGACTTCACCTCTATAAGAGTTGTCCCGTATACCAGTGTCAAGGCCTTCTAAGCCTTCAGGGGAGGGCCTAATGACTTGTGGGGACTTTAAAATACAGTAGTTTTAAGTTCGTTTTCGTTCAGCAACATTACATTGAACATTAAGGCCAAATAGAAAACTATCCAGTCTGGATTTTTCCTTTATGGTGTCTGGATAGATATAGATAAGCGAGCTCTCCTATTGGTTAAGACTTCAGGTGATGGATTGAAGGTCTAATGTATGAGATTAACCACCCATAATTAAGAAGTTGGATGATCAATACTGTTACGTTTGCAATGGGTGAGACCAAATTCATGAGGAAAAACGTTACTCTAGTTCTAGACACATCACTGACTTTACAATATACAAGCAGCAGCCTAACCAGTCAGTTTGTGTCAGATAGTAAACATCAGCAAACTCTGTGGGCTCTTTACTGAAGGAGTCTCTGTAGAAATGCAACATGCAAGCTTGAACATATTGTAATATGCCTGATACACAATTCAAATAAGCATGTAAGAAGGTCATGTTTACTCTAGGATGAACAATGTTCCTGTGCAGTGGTGTTAGCTTAATGTGGAAAAGAATGACTATAAAAGTGTGTTTTTCTTTGCATTTTAGCTGTGTTTTAATAATTATGGCCTAAACTGAAGGCCTAGCTTTAATAGTCTCGTTTCACCCGTATGTCATAGGGATGGCATAACATAGTAAGACTGTGGACAAAATTACTGTAATTAGCCAATAACTGTCTCCAATCATGGTTTGGCATAATACTCCTAAAAATATGGTCTAGTTTAACTTATTAGTCATTTCTAGGCCAACTCTGCAAGTCACCCTTAGTTTATGTTTGGTTTTAAGTAACCGTTGTTGCTGTCGTCCAACTCATCACACAGTGTGATGGAGGCGCCCTACGTACTGATTTGATCTGTTCGCGCTGCCAAGTCTCCGTTTCTATCTACACCACATCCAGCTGCGGATTTACTGACTTTAAAGTCTATCATTGATAGTCAAAGAATCCATTTGGCCCATTTCAGAATAGAGCGCCAAAGTGCAATCCAATATTTTAGTGGTCTTTTGTTACTTTAAAGAGTTGTTTTTTTTCCCCTCAGCATCAGTTAAACGTTCCGCTTTGTGTACGAGCCCGGCTGAATTTCAGCCAGTGGTGTTGCTGAAGCACAGAGAGCCGAATCAAACAGGTGTCATAAATCATCAGTCACGGTGCTCTGATAAGTTTTTTGCATGCTCATTAACTGTGACTAAATCATCTTTCTGTGACTTGTGTCAGCATGTTTGGATGACACTTTTTTCTCTGAAAGTTCCCGCTGCTCTCTGGCTCACTTACTTGCATCCCACAGTTTGACATGTAACGTTAACGCTCGCACCCGCGTCTGTACAAGAAAGGCTTTGTACTGAATCGTTATTAAAGGGGAATTCTACTCACTACTGCATAATTACATGGTTGGGGCGTTAATAAAGTCGTTCAGAGAGGTTTGATGTGAAATTCTCTGCTCTAGAGAAAATGAACCAGAATGCTTTGAACAGCCAGAATCGTTCTGGTAATAGGTACCAGACATCTGAAGAGTTTAATGTCTCTAAAAGCTTCCTCACGTAACGTTAAGACATGAATTGATTATGACTGTGATGTCTGAGACAGTTTTACCTATTCTTAAAATTCATTCACATTAGACATTTGACACAAAACATTTGTAACATTATATATTCAAAAGCATGTGTAAGGTCACTGTGAATATTGGTGGTTCCTGTCACTATCACTGTAAGTCAGTGTCTCTACAATTAACCATTTCATGTTAAACCCACTCCGAATGACTTTATGTGGAGCTCAGAGATTCAATTATGCAATTTTGATTCCCTTTTGAGGATATTATTGACATCATGGCACGATATCATGTATCATTTATATGACATATATTCCTCTCTGAGTACCACCGTGCTTTATAAAGTATTAGAATAGCTCCTCTTTACACATTCTGTCCTGGCTGTAGATCACAGGGCTGGACAATATGATGACATTTATTGTGATAAATAGTGCCACAGTATACTTATAAATGTGTGTATATAGTACATTTTGAAATCAGTACTTGAAGGACACTGACCAATTGCATGTTTACTTGTACACAGAACACAATTAGGCCTGAATAACGGGATTTAGTGCAGAGAAGGTGGCAAACACTATAAAACGGATTGTTTTATACATTTTTAAATGTTGTACCACCAGTACTTATCAATACTGATACATACTCTAATTGACCATAATTTCCATTATTGTTAAAGAAATAAGGATCTAAACCTGTGCAATCACTACAAATACGTTTTGTTGATGAGCAGAGTGCTGCTTCTGCTCTTCCACTGATCCAATCCAGCATCAACTATTTGAAAATGGAGCTGTGTTAGAATGTCAGTTAGGAACTGTCAGTTAGGATCTGGTGCCAGTTAAGAACAAGTTCTCAATATCCATCCCTAACCACTGGTGCTTTTTGACTGTTCCAGCCTTTCAGTATATATCATGAAGTATATTTTTATTATATTTTTGCCATATCGGCCTTCCCAGTAGATGTTAAAGTAAATATGCCCCTTATAGTCACATGTGAACACATAGCACATAACAAGATGAAATTCTTTCTCTGTATTTAACCCATTCACCAACACTGAGGGGCACCGGGGAGCAGTGTGTGGGGACGGTACCTTGCTCGAAGGGTACCTCAGTACTTGTGATCGCATTGGCAACGCCCTAACCACTAGTCCACCAGCTGCTCCAATTACATTAATTCAGAGGTACAAACCTTTACCTATTGACCTAAAATTTTTAATCAACTTTACAGTGTCATTACAGTCGAGTCACAGTCAATACTGAAGATCTACATGCTTTCACTCATGGAACCCTGTCAAAAGCATCCTGAAAGGCCTTTCGCCTTTGTTTCCATCATTTTGAATCTCATATTTGCGCGTGATATTGATGTTTGAGGTCCTGTCTCTTACAGTTTCGCCGCCCTTGAGCAGTTAATACGAGTCTTTTCATGTTGCTGTGGGCAGTCGGTTAAGTCATGGAGAGCCGTGTTTGTGGACAGAGCTATGCCAGGAATCTAGTTATTGCAGTATTAAACTTGTCGTCCTTCATTTGAGTGGAGATTTATGCACGGCACAGGGTGCTTTTCATATCCACGGCTGCTGCCGTCTCCCTCGGTGTTCCAGATAACCCCGGTATTTGTTTTCACATGGCTCCCCATGCGTAACGCCGAGGAACCACAGCACCAGCTAGAGTTACGCACCCCGCTCGAAAATGTTATTGAATCAAATACAATTTAAGTGTAAGTCTCAGAGGTGTTCCTTTCCTGGCCGAGCCACATCAGAGCGAGCCGAGACCGTAATGACCGGCTTAATAAAAATCTGTAGAATGTTGAAGTCTCGGGCTCGGCCTTGAATTAGAGTGTCAGGTGAGGTTATGGAGATGGAGACCTTTATTCTAGTTGAAGTGTTGAAATACTGTACCGCGGTACTGTCCGTCATTGTTTTAACAGCATGGTGTTTCTGTCACCCTCTCCTCCTGTAGGCCACACGTGTGTGGGGGTCAGCAGTGCTGTTCAGGATGGGCCGTGGCACCGGGGACAAACCGCTGCATCAAACGTGAGTGCCTCTCCCTCACCACCCACCCAGCAGCTAAACTTTTAAAGGAACAAAGAACCTTCACATTGCACAAAGGTCCTTTTCTTAAAAGGACCAGTTTAACGGTTCTCTCAAAAAAGTTTCAATTGCATTGAGGTTCGGGCCTTTTTACAAAACACTGCAAGGTTCTTTAGAGAACCGAAATGGCATCATCCAAAGAACCTTTTCTTACCTTTGTTTTCAAAGGTGTATGAATGGTCATTTTCTCCTCTGTGTTACTGTACTTACAGTTAAACAGGACTAAGGCTGCAAAAGGTGATTACTGACATGAGTTAATAGACAAATAGCGACTTAATTTGCCTTAACGGAGTAGAACAGGTTTGCCATTTTTTACTGGTTCTTTTGAAAAAATGGCGAAATAAATGTAACTTCATTAACACCAACCACTGTACTGAACAGAAATCCACTGTTCTTTGTGTGTCCAGCTTCATGCAGACTCCATGATGATACATCTAAAAGTACGCTGTATATTAGGTCACTGGGAGGGTTAAAAAATGACATAATTCCATAAAATGAGTGATGCTACAATAACGGGATTGTGGGCTGATGCTGATGTCTGATATTTGTTAATGTACACACCTACTCATATGGAAACTGGGGCTGTATACGCCTGGATTAGCATCACCACTTCTCTAGGGTTACAAATGCAGTAAAATGAATGAAGTCACTACAGCTCAGTAAAATGTTCCACTTTTCTAGAGTACAATAAACTCATCGAAAATGTAAAATATTGGTCAGATCTAAACATGATTCCAGGATGATTCTGTTTATCATCGTGCATCACCACATCATTTAGTTTTGTAAGGCGCGGTGTTGCAACACAGCAAATGTCCTTTAAGCCCAGGATTATGGTCCCAGAATAAGACATTTTTGATTGCCACACTGAGTTTCACATTGTGTTCATCTTAGGGCATCAATTACCAGCCCTCAGCATCTGGCTCACACAGCTCTCCCCTGCAGCTTAAAGAAAAGAACACGAAAAAACCCCGCTCTGACACAGGCGCTTAATTATGGGTGTAGCTCCACGTTTTTATTTGACCGCAGCAATATTGGATACCTTAATTGCAATGTAATTAAAAGCTAAAGCACCGATAATGCAGGAGGAGGGGTGAATAATGAGCCACTTTTTTTTAAAAGTGCAATTTCACCAGAATGTTAACAACTCCACTGCAGTGTTCCTGGGCGTAATTGTGCCTTCAGCGTTTTAGAAAAGCTTGACTGACTGAACACTGCAAGCTCTCAGAAAAGTGTCTGAGTGTTCAGAGCTGCTGTGTGATATTCCTCATTCTGGCTGAGTGTCGTTTTCAGTATTGATACCTATGCTGGTACTTTGACTTTGATACAGGTTCTTTAGGAACAATTTCTTTAGATTTTTCTTTTAAATTAGAGTCTAAAAGTGACCTGACGGCCGCTGACTGCTGCTTAATTAAAAAGTGATGATGTTAAAGGGCCCACATCCTACAGTTTTCTAGCATTATATGTTTACATTAATGTCATAACATCAGTTTGTGGCCTTCACTAAAATCAGAATCAGAATACTGTTTTGATCCCAGAGGAAACTGCTTGAAAACTTTCACCAATACATTTTACATGACCTTTTTTCAGCCTATATTCCTCAGCATTAACCAGCCTGTGCCTTTAAGCCTGATATATGTAAATGACCTCTGTTCTGACTGGCCGCTCTCTATTGTGCCCCATTCAGAGAGCTCTCCAGGCTGAAACACTCCCTATAACTTCAGGCTGGATAGGTGGAGCTAAAGAGCAAGCTAGTTAGGTGGATGTGTATAAATGTGTTGGTTTTCCTGAAATCGCAAAATCAGTCACGTAAATGGACCGTTTGGACTGGAAAGTAAATGGTACGAGTTAAACCTAAAAACAAGGAAAATGAGGTTTTCCAGGATATGGGCCCTTTAATAACATGCATATGGAATGTCATTGAGATAGCCAGTCAACTGTCTGGATTTTGGAACGAGCATCCTTATTGGCTCACAGATGCTAAGACTGACCACATAGGTATTGTAATTAGGGACTGAATGGAATGACGGAATGGAAGTCTTTCTCTGTCAATAAGATAAATGCGTTTCAAGGGCCTATTCCTGATTCATCAGATAATTATCAAACCCCTCATGACAGGAAACAGATGTGGCCGGTGTTCGGGGGATAATAGCAGGAATCAATCCCGTCTCGTGGTACGTGGAGCCATGAACCCGGTAGCTCAGCAGCACTCCACTGTCCTGACTTTGTTAGACTGGTTTATTGAGTAATGCATTGAAAATAACAACTTTACTTTTTGTTATATGAATTGAAAATCATACCTCATGCTCATACATTTTAAAGACCAAGAGACCACCCAGCCTTAACTAAACAGCACCCACCCAACTGAACGGCAAAAAAGCTCAATGAAAGCATCAGTTTGTGTTTTTTCCATATTTTTGTCCACTTGTTTTTCTGTTGTGAGTTTCAAAAAAGCTCTTGGTTGCGGTACCTTTAGGTTTTACAACCACAATACATGCATGTTCTTCCCTAAAACATGGCACTCACTGAGTCCATATAGTGGTCTTAGTAATATACTATAACTGACCGATTCGCAGGACTGTGTTGAGAGAGCCTTTTTTCCACTTTTGCGTCTTTAATGCATTAAGATACGCTGTTAAACACACATAGACAGAGAAATACACTCACAACCATATCAAACATTTACTTTTCTATTATGGTAAACCACCAGTTATGCAAACTGCATGTCCAAATCATCTCATACTTGCACCACTGACCTAAATAATCTCAAACTGACTTGTTTATAGGGTTCCTCACACTATATAACATACTGTAATCTATGCCATTTGGCTTTATTACTGACAAAGAAAAACCTAGAGACAAAATTCAGGTTTGCGGTGGCAGCTTTCACTGTACTTTAACTATACAGTATAATTTTGTCCATTTTAATAGACTTCAGTCAAACTTCACAGACCAAGCATGCCTTGGCAGGTTGAGTCCATTTGGAAAAAGATGGGGAAAATGATGTAAATTTGATTTTCTGCTGAACCTCTTGAATAAATATGCCAATTCTAGTTAGTGGGGAGTCCATTGACTTGCTTGCTAATTAGTTACAGTTATAAAGACATTGGACGACTTTGTGAAAATGTGGGAAACAATACTGTCAACTGCATGTAAACAGTGCAGGAGCTTTCAAGAGGGATAAAAAAGTGCCGCATCTCCTCTAAAGCTATTTGCACGTTGGAATCAACTTGTGGCTTGCAGGATCACTCCTCTTGGTACATCTGGTCTCTTTTAGTGCTTGGCTCCTAGCCAGGTGGGACTGTACTCCACCATCAGCTGACTAAAGGCCCACTCCGGGGCCAAGGGCCAGGGGCTAGGGGCCAATGCAAGCGCCACGGTTCCTAGTCTGGAAGACCTCACACTCTAGACCTCCACTGAGATGGAAGCTTCTTCGTGTTTCATGCACACACTCTCAGCCACTGGCATGCATGCTTTCCTCCCTTTACACACATTGCATTGCTTCCAATTCATATCGATACATCCTAGAAATGTAGATACGATCAGGCAGGACACGTACTTACATTTGCACCCCAGAGACTGGCTGGAAGCACGACTGGGGGGGGGGGATTTACAGTTGGAGGAGGACAGGCTGCTAGAAAAAACATAAGCACAGTGGGGGAAAGCAAAGGAACAGACTGTCATCTTTGCCATTTGTAAAAACATTTTACACTGGGGTTGCTTTCCTGTCTGGACATTCGATATTAAAACTGTGAGAGGTGGGCTATTCCCATTAGGGCGGGTCTGATGTTATGGTAGTCAAGTAGTGCCATACCTCCATAATTCATGTTGTGACTGGACTCGTGTATGACAGGAACTAAGGAGAGAGAGAGAGAGAGAAAGAGAGAGAAATGTCGACCATGAGTGTGAGAGTTATGTAATAATATTACAGTGAAAGTACCTGCATGCAGATGTGCCCTGATTTTGAATAGCCTCGTCTGCCAAGTTCTGTAAATGGAGTCTGTTTGAAATTTGGTGGTCCTGTTAGGGTGGTCTAAATGATGGATACAAAAAGGATAGCTTTCTGAACAATTAGCCTCTTATTGCTGGAAAGTGCTGATGTATTTCAAAATCACAGTATTTTTAACATGCAAATGTTTGAACACCCCAGATTGTGCACACTTTAATTAGGCATTTTCTGCAAGTATCAGGGCAGTTTCTTTCCGCTTGAGGTGAACATTCATCCAGTATCTGAGCCGCTGGGACATCCCCCGTGACGCTGTGGGGTGGCGGAGGCCTAGTGGGTAGGATACTTGTCTCATGGGTTCGACTCCTACCTTCAGCAAACCACCACTGGGTTCCTGAGCAAGACCCCAAGTTGCTTCAGGGAGACTGCCCCCTGTAGTAAACGAGGTTACATTCATCTAGTATCTGAGTCGCTGGTGGCCTGGTGGTTAGGGAGTTGCCTCAGTGATTGGAACGTCATGGGTTCAAATCCCAGGACTGAGGTACCGTCCCCACACAGTGCTCCCTGGGTGCTGCAGAGAAAGATTCTCACACTGTGTGCCGAGTTCATGCACCACCATTTACATTAATGGCATTTAGCAGACGCTTTTCATTCCCTAACTACTGGAGCAACTTGAGGTTAAGGGTCTCTTGTTCAGGAACCCAGCGGTGGTTTGTTGAAGGTAGGATTCAAACCCATGACCTCTTGGTCCAGAGGCAAGTATCCTACCAGGCCACCACCACCCCACAGGCTCAGCACTCATTGGGCAAAAAACAGACAGGTCACCAGTCCCTCTCAGGACGGACACACAGGAAAACACACACATGGGGCAATTTAGCAACTCCAAATCACCTGACAGGCCTGCTGTACAGACACGAGATTTCTCTCAGCCACACTGGGTGAATGGAACCAGGACCCTCCTGCTATGATGCTACCCACGGTGCCACCTCAAGGCTCATATACAAGAAAAAATTCAATATAAAATGTGCCATAACTTTTGCACAGGCCACATTTTACATACAAATATGTAAAATTCAGGAAATATCTAGTTTAAAATTAAAACAAAAAGAAGTGTTCTCTATACAGGATGTGTACATATAAGGAAAAGCAATAAAAAACCTATTTGACTGAGGCATTTAAACTTTTGTACATGACTGTATATCGCTGTATCAGTTAGTTTGCATTAATAATGTTATAAATATGATTCCTGTTAACTGCGTTCTAAACAGTGTTGGGAAGGTTACTTTAAAAATGTAATTACAAGTTACACTGTTCAAAATGTAATAGTAGTGTAACTATATTAATTACTTTGTCTGAGTAACTAATTACTTTTTGATTACTTTTCATTACTTTTCTCATTTTTGAATGTGTATTCTGTAACATCTGTACTTGTAGCCATTTTCGAATTTCAAAAATGGTGCAGCACTATTGCTTTTACACTTTACAAAATACATTTAACTTTTTACTAGACAATACATTTTACTTTTAGTCTATTCTTCGTTTGGATATGAAATTTCATCTCAATGTGTCATCACTTTGCTTAAGTCGATTTCCAATAAAAAATGGCGAAGTAGTCGATTCCATGCCTTCAACGCACAGGGGTTCGTTGGCTAGCACATTTTAAATGGCATAGCC
>JBBPCY010000001.1:28545163-28559204 GCA_037974405.1 Brachyalestes nurse | reverse complement strand
TGAAGCAGCTTTGTGACAATGACCATTGTTAAAAGCGCTATATAAATAAAATTGAATTGAATTGAATTGAATATTTCTGAATAGATCAGAAGTTTGCAAGTACTTGTTAAGACCATGAAAGAGCAAATAGTTGCAGACGTTCTCGTGATATTAATGGCCTTTCCCGGTATTTACAAAAACAGCATGAAGGAATGAGGTCTACAGGCCAGAGTGTGTTTAGTGTGCTCTTGCGTTTTTCGTGATTAAGTGATGGGACACACACCAGCAGGCTCATAAACTTACACATTAGCACACAATAGTGGGAGTGTAACTTTACACCTGAACATTACACCTATCAAAATTATCAAAATGAGTTATAATACATACACCAGCAGCTAAAAGATTTAGCACACACCGAGTTTTTGTGCACATTTTCTACAGTTGCATGTTACTGGATTAATATTTGCTACAAAGACAATCAGTATTCTTTGCTAACAAATAAATGTACGGTATGTTTCACCTTCTGAGAACCTTTATTAGCATAAAAACGTTGTATTTTGTCTTCATCACTACCGACCTAAAAGTCACCTAAACTGTAATTATAATGTGGATCAACGGGATAGCTGTTAGATATTTAACGATCTTTTAAGAGACAGCCACAGAGATGAGGCAGTTTAAAATTTAAAGGAGAGTCTGGAATTTGACTCTGCATCACCACACAACCAGTTAATAGGAGTCAGACCTGTGCTGTTGATATTATAAAGGAAACGTGTTGTTGACTCAAGAACTTTTCAATGTTTAACAAGAATACAGAACTGCAGTTTATGAAATAAATGTATAAAGGGGAAAAATCTGTGGTATGCAAAAACTTTTAACTGGTAGTGCACACCTACTGGAAACTGTTTACACTTGTCCTGGCTGTCCTAAGGGTGCTAATACTATAAATTATGGCCTTTATGTTTGTTTTCTGGTTCTTGTAGAAAAGCCTGGTGTAGGTTGAGTGTACTGGCTCAATCAGCTTTACAGCTCTAATGTGTGAGTGAGTGCTCATAGTCACCATAAAAAGGAGAATTTTAGAGAGCATGAGGGGTAGAGATTCTCAGAAACGCCATTTTTCAGAATTATTTCTCTAATTGTTGATGCAAACTAAATAAAAATTGCAAAATGAGTGTATTTGTGTTGAAAACATTTTCTAGTCTTGTCGTTTCTTACTGTATCTTATCTTATCAATGCCTTTGTTAACTGTACATTTGTAACTTGGTTGAAACCGACTAAGTTGAAACAGCATACTGGCAATACGTTCTCATTTGGGACCTGTCAAATCTGGGATCATGACCTCAGTGTGTGTGTTTGGGAGAGGGAAGAGAAGCTAAGCCCAATTTTAACAGCTTCTATACACATCACCATGTGCCACCCAGCTGGAGTGCTTCAACATATGATGAAGAAAACCAAAGTGGAATGAATTACTGAGTTTAACACATGCTAAGGGTTGACAAATTCACCACCACGCCATTAGAACAGTCATTTCATGGTCCCGACTGAAACCCACTGAATATTAGATATGCAGAAGTCGAAGGGATAAACACTGTAGAGCAAGTTCGCCTACATCAGTACGCAACATACAGTCGTGGAGCATTTTCAGTTCTTTACTAGGCCTGGGTGGGTTAGTAGAGGGGTTACACAGTTCACAGCGCCAGGGCATAACTCTTTCTGACAGACTGGAGAGTTTTATGGGCCATCAGACAGAGCCTGAAATTAATACACACCATAGCGAGAGGCCATTGTTACCCTCAGCGCTCTGCTGACATGCTTTCAATTAGCAGGACAGAGCAGGGTGGCTGGTTTCTTACTCTCACTTCCAACCTGTAGATTAGGCGTTTATTTCACTAACATTTTATGGATCTACATTAATGGATCACAGCTACAGTAAATTTGAGTTTATTACCACATTAAACTGCCCTGACATTCCAAAAGTGAATTTCATTCCATTTTCTTTTCGATTTGCCACTAATTTACCACCAACATCACATATAAAAACTAAAGAACATGAAAACACATGCGGGTTCTTTAGTGGTTTAGATCAGATGCAAAATGGGTGTATTTGTGTTGAAAACATTGTGAGATCTGGTTCCTATCAGCACTACTGTGGAAAAATTAATACTCAAGTCAAGTTAAGTAGGTTTATTGTCATTTCAACTGTATACATACAGCACACAGTGAAACCAAACAATGTTCCACCAGGACCACAGTGCAACACCAGAACAGAAACAGAACACCACTAGACTACATAAGTGCAGACAGGACAGAAGAGAGTGCAAGAACAACACAAAACAACCAGATAACACGAGACAACATTTGATACAGTTGACAATAGCAACCAGACTAGTCTGAATGATACAGTATTATGACAGATGCTGTCATATACACTATGAAACCAAATGTCTTAAATTTACCCCTTAAAATGACCTTAATTTTGAAAAATAAGCTAAAACCTTCACAGATTAAGTCTGATTAAGGGGTATAACTACTGAATTCCCCCTTTACTTTTTCTAGTTTGCCCCTTAAATAATGGAACTTCCTGAATCAACGCCTTAAATTTATGATGAAGGGGTTTCACACTCATGCCTAAAATCTAATTTTAAGGTAAAACTAAGGGGCTGCTTTCCCAAATGAATGGCCACTTCATTCAAATGACGGGGTTTGGTGTATTTTCAGGGGTAAATTAAGGTAAGGTTATGCACATTTTAAGTACATAGTGTTTCATAGTGATAGCCGCAGAGAGTTACGTGTGCAAAAATGCAATACAGTTAAATCGTAAAGCGTGAATGTATTTCAACAGTACATTTCTAAAATGGAGCATTTCACATCAAGCCACTCTCAATGACTTTGTTTACATTTTAGTGTCTGAATTATGCAGCAATGTTTGAAAAATCGCTGGAATTCCCCTTCAACTCATGCTCTCGTTATTAGCAGCCTCACAATACACCGTCAGTCATAAATTACATGATTCCACCTCATTCCCTGATGGAGATCGTTCGTATTGCATGTCGTTGTCCTGAGGTCGCTGCTCTGGAGGTTTGTGGGGTCTGGTTTACACACCAGGCACGGTGATTAACCATCAGGAAAGAGTCTGTTAAACTAACTTCTCCCTCAACGCGTTTCATCACCCTGTCAGATTAATGTTCCGCTAATAGACAGAGGTAATGTTCGGTTCCCGGTGTCATGGGTCAGACGGAGGTTTCTGTAAGATTAGATTTCCAACCAGCTTTCAGGGCAGCGCAGAGTTCAAATGATGAACTATGGCGTTAGACTCTAAGTAGGCCTACAGAGAAACAGAGAGACTGAAACTGAAGTGATGTTGTGAAATCTAATCATCGCTGTTCATTACATTTTCATTACACGTGGGAATGAAGCCTTCGTGGTGACATACTTTATATAGTCTCTTACTACACGCTTTCCACTGTGATTAATCTCAGCCATTCGGAAAATCCAACAGCCGCCCATGAGATTCTAACCCCTTGAACCCAACGCCTATTAGTTATTAGTCTTAAGACTTTTCTACTCAACTTACTATGAGTTATGTGGCACCATCTATGAAACTATGAAAATAACGTGTCTACTTCACAGATAAAGCCATTTTATTTGTTTTATCTGAAAGCAACTTATAATCGCTGTCATAACAAAACCTTGTATCTGCAAAATCGTACCTTCTCAGGACAAGGAAAAAATTTTCAAAATGTTTTTTTAGAAAAAAGTTCTGAACCACTTCTGATATATTTCCATTAGGAAATATTCAGACCATATGAAAGACTAATAATGTAAAAAAGGGAAAATGTACAAAAATGTGTCCGGCAGTGAGGGACTGAAGTATAGGCCCTCTAACACTTTTTTTTTAATGAATTGAATTGAATTAAATGGTCTTATTTTTTAATTACTTTCATTCTTAGTATCTTCTTCATTTATTTTCATAAGGAAGGTTTTTAGCAAATAGCAGAGCTTCTCTTTTTGCACACACACATTAGCCAGCTCAAGCTTGATTCTTATTCCCTAATGAAGCCCCCAAGGTCCGTAACGCTTGGCCTCCTAATGGTTCCTGACAAACTTTGTCGATTCTTTCGATGAAAGCAATTATTTCTCATGACGAGTATCTTTACAAAGGATGGAAACCCCCTCAGTGGACATTGAAGCTGAAACATCACACTCTGTTTGGGCTGGTTACTGTGTCTGGTGACTGTAGACACATGTTTAGGTTAGATCAGCTCAGGTTTCTTAGTGATTGAAAACCTTTGAGCCTCAGTGAAGCAGTGGCCATGTATTGTAGGAGCTGTCCAGCCCTCCTTCCTCCTCTTTCGTTACCCATCACTCTTTACGTGAGATATCTACTGTACGTTTAATTGCGGATCCCCTCTGGACATTTTTTGGAGAAAGGTTAATGTTAACTGAGTTCTGTCCCGTGGTTGACCTGTAGCTGTCTGCAACAGGTTTGGCTGTCTTTTCCCTAGAAAAGCATGCTGTATTATTTCCAGCACAGCTAATGCTAAGCTAAACAGGATAACACAGCTAATGTATCAGTTCACACTCTGAAGAGAAAAAATCTTAGCTTTGCTTGGCTATCCACACCTGTGTGTGTTTTGTGACTGTGTGTTCACAGAAAAGTGCAGTACTTTGTTTCATTTCTGCCAAAAGATATGCTAACTAGCAAGCAATTGCTGTTTCACACTGAGACATAAAGTCAAGAATGATATAAAGTCAAAAATAAAACTCAAATAAAAAAAACTATATGGGCAAAAGTATTGGGACACACTTGTTTTTCAGGGTTTGGGCCCCTTACTTCCAGTGAAGGTCAATCTGAATGCTCCAGCAGACCAAGACATTTAGGACAACACCATGCTTCCAACTTTGTGGATCCAGTTTGGGGAAGAACCTTTTCTATTCCAGCAGAACTGTGTCCCAGAACACAAAGCAGCTCCATAAAAGTTCAGTGTGGAAGAACTTGACTGACCTCAACCCCATCCAGCACTTTTGGGATGAACTGGAACGGAGATTGTGATCCAGACCTTCTCACCAACATCAGTGTCTGACCTCATAAATGCTACAGAATGAATGGGCACAAATTCCCACAGAAACTCCAAAATCTAGTGGAAAGCCTTCCAAGAAGAGTGGAAGCTGTTATAGTTCCAAAAGGGGACCAACTCGATTTGAAAGTCTATGTATTTCATGTCATTAGAGTCTCTGTTGGTGCAATGGTCAGACATCCCAAAACATTTGTCCAGACAGTGCATTATCACAGTTCTGGGAAAATTGTCTATAACTCGAAGCATGAGTTGTGTTGCTAGCTGTTTGGGTCAGCTTTTGGTTGAGCACTTCAAGATTCCAACCCCCTTGATTTGTTTGTGGCCCTGTAAGTTTAATAACCCATGCTTTTCAACAGGCCTTTCACATTGTTCTCTGATTGGAACAGTGGATTCTCTGAATGAACTAAAAAAACAAACATCTCATTTGTTTACTTGTCCCCTATTAGCTTTTATTCACAATTGATGATGGCAGCTTTGTGTTCTTGTAGACGCCCCTATTTCCTCCAGAGCAAGAATAATAAAATGAAATAAAATAATGGTGGCCATGAGAAAGCATGCCACTCATTCCACTGATGAACAGGGCCATTGCGTCGTAAATGAGAAGAAATGGAGTCGGAGTCTGCATCCTGCTCACTCTTTGGACCACTGCATCTCTTCGCCTCTCCACCCATGACTGGACTCTCTGTCCCCGCCGTAATTATTGTGACAGTGGCTATGCAGAGAATGTTTCCCATTTCATTTTTCCTTTACAAATTTTGTTTTTTATTATACCCCAATGCGACAATTAAAGCACATTTTTGTGCAATGAAAGGAATGCGAAGCAATTAGTTTTAATGATGTGCAAGACAAATCAGCACGACAGCAATTAATGCAACGTTAGTAGGCCGAGCTGGGCGTGGAGACCCACTCACGAAGGAGTGACGGCACAGTAAAACCACATAAAAAAAACTACATTTAGAGAGCTTCAAGTGTCACAGCTATTTTTAGTCATTATGATTTAGGGTAGTGGTTGGCTGTCTAAAGAAAAAAAAAACGCCCATACTAAAGAAACCTAATTAACCTTTAACTGGTATTGTGTCTGGCTCTCAGAGCCTATTTAATTCACCAAAGTCCTACCAAATTTACACATGCATTGTGAACAAGGGAACAGTGTAAAATGCAGAGAATCAGTGGAGGAAAGATTGGCCAAAGTTATTAAAATCATATGCATGGTAACTTGCCAAATACAAAATAATCAAGCCTTAAATGCATTGAATGTGTCTGAATTAAGAAACATTAGGGCTCCTTTATCTTTCATTGTGCTGAAATACTAGGAAATACTAGGAAAACTGGCTAGCTGGTCAGAATTTACTGCTTCCCACAAAGAGCACATCTTAATTTATCCCCTTCTGCACAAAACATTTACATACATAAGTTATATAAATCTGCCAGCAAGCCTCAGACTGTGAGCTGTTCCTTTCTTTTAGAGTTAAATGATGGCTGTGAGCATGCTGCTTTCCTTTATATAGAGCTGAGTGCGGCATAAAGCCGAAGAATGCGTTCTGGATTTGGGCCCTTTTTAATCACGAATGTATACATAGAAGTGGAGACCGAATTGAACGGCTTCCTAAATACGTATTGTTGGATTCTGTCGTGGTTCAAATGATTGATTATACATTTACTGCAGTACACAACGTTAAATAAAGCACCGCATGGATTGTGTTGTATGCACAGTAAAATGTCAGGATAAACATTTACATTGAAGAAGTAAACCTCTACTTTGACCCTGAGTTTAAATGATGCCATAAAATGCCGTTAAAATTAAAATTCCTAAATTCTGATAGCAATTCACAGTAAATAAACAGGTACTTGAGTTGTTGGCCAATGGTTAAGGTCACACTTGGCCAAAAATAAAAGAAATGCCAAGAAATAAATGTAAATGTAAATAAAATGTAGACTCCAATATGTGTTATGAATTAAATTAACCATCTTCAGCTGCCTTTTTAGTTATAATTTGCACTTTGTACTGTTTGCATGGTTCTGTGATTGTATGGTTGTGATTTTATACCTTTGGCTACTGTTGTTATTATAATTATCTCACCACTAAATTACAGTGATGACACATTGAGTTAGGGCTGCACAATAAATTGATTGCTGATGGTTATCATGATAATCTGGTTACAGTTATTATTGCAGAAGTTGACCGTATGCAAATCAGCCTCTGACTAAATATTGAATGTTCTGTTGTGTGCTATGAGCATTTAGACCAATCACCTGATGTGCCAACAAGAATAAATAACTAAGAAATGTACTAGAATTGTCAAAAAAGTATCATCAACAGGGTAAAAATGTTACTTTATATAAACAAACTAAATGGTATTGCAGATTGTTCATAGCCATATTCATAGTACTCTAGGTTCATTTTGTTTATGCCCTGAAAAAGTAAATGACAACGTTCTTTCCTATTTGCTATTTGGAGTCAGACAGCAAAGACTACAACTGAGGCCAAATTTCTTGGTGTAATCTTGCTACTGCTAGAATTCTAACAAAAACAATTCTAACAAGAAAAGAGAGCACATTACTCCAGTCCTCAGGTCTTTACACTGGCTTCCAATCAGATACAGAAAAGCTTCAATGTATTACTCATTGTTTACAAGTGACTCAATGGTCTGGGCCCTAAATATATCTGTAATATCTCAGTAATGTTTAATGAATATCAGGCTGGTAGATCTCTCAGATCAGCAGGAGCTTGTCAGCTACTGGTGCCCAGTGCTGAAACTAAACAGGGTGAAATGGCACTGGTCATTATGTTGCTCACTGCTGGAACCAGAGCCCCAAGGAGATCATATCTGCCCCAGCTGTTTTAAAAATAAGCTAAAATCGTTTGGTTCAATGAATCACCTGGCTCTACATTTATCATTGTAATATTTAGACAAACACGTGCACTTTTATCTGTTTAAATATGAAGTTTCTTTCCTTACTGTTCTTTGACTTATTTTAAACCTTTTGCCAGACTACAGGAGGGGTGTATGGGGTCATCCACAATGCTGGTGTAGATGTAGTGTAGATGTCTCTGACAGCATTATCTTTTCAGCTGTCCTTTTAATCTTCTGTAGGGTCTTGTGGTCTGAGGTAGTGCAATTCTCAAATCTGGATGAGTGATTTCTATAGTCTTTCTATAGAACATGGTGAGGATGGGGAGAACTGAACTCTCCTCAGTTTCTGCAGGATGTAGAGATGCTGATGGGATGTCTTGACTTTCTTTGCCTGGCTTTCTTGGTGTTGATGGTCCATGTGAGGTTCTCCATGATGTGAACACCAAGGAACTTGGTGCTTTGGACAGTCCTCACAGAAGAACCATCAAGGTTCAGAGGAGAGTGATCACGGTGTGCTCTCCTGAAGTCAACAACCAACTCTTTTGTTTTGGCCACATTATGATAAACGTTGTTGGCTCTGCACCACTCCATTAGTCATTGTACCTCCTCTCTGAAGGCCACCTTGTTGTTCATAATGATCAAATTAACCAAGGATGTGTCATCAGTGAATCTGATGATGTGGTTTGAGCTGTGTATTGCTGCACAGTTGTGAGTCAGAGCCTCGTGCTCAGTGTAGAGGAGCCAGAGACGTTGCTCCCGATCCTGACTGACTGAGGCCTCCCGGTCAGGAAGTCCAAGATACAGTTGCAGAAGGAGATATTCAAGGTCAGCAGTCTCAGCTTTCCTATCAGAAATTGATTAATTATTGTGTTGAATGCTGATCTATTCAGGGCTTTCTCACATAACAGTCCCTTTTATCTACATGAGGTGAAGGGTGGCGGTCCAGTGAGGAGGGCAGCTGGGTCCTTAGGTTCCTCACGAAGAACCTTTTAAAGCACTTCATGATGATGGGTGTGAATGTGATTGGGCAGTTCATACTGAGGAGATAATTTCTGAGGTCAACATTTGGTTCAGTTTTTAAGATTTTATGTATTTAAAAGTGTTTTCCTTCTTCAGAGTTCTGATTATAAAGGTCACTGATTGGTTTCACTGTATAACATTTTCAGTGTCTTTAAGGCAAACCATCTATAATTCCTAAAATCACAACCCCACAATTCAGCATCTTCAGAAAAAAAAGGAGAAAAAAAACAACAACCACTTAGTTAGTCTTTAACTACGTCAAGGAGTCTAATGTGTTTTAACATATTGGAATTTCAGTATTCGTCATTATAGCGATATGGTGTTTTGTTCTTGCTGTATTAATAGAAGTGGCGAAAACCACTCTAACAGTTAGTGAAAGGCTGTTTGCATGAATGACAGCCCCATCCAGCAGAGCAGACCTACGGATTGTGTGATGTCACTTCTAGGTACTGCTATCCGGTACAAGGCAACCTTGCGTTCAAGCATCACGATAACAGGAAACGCAGCAGTTCACCCAGTTAGTGGGCCATGCAGCCACTCTGCCCCCCAGCTCTCTGCCAGAACAGCCAGAGGAAGCTTTTCTGCTTGCAATCTGTCAAGTGTCCCCAGCATCTGTGTCAATAGCATTCCAGCGCTGTTGACAGAGCGCCGCTGTTTGCTTTAGCCGCTAGAGAGCAGCGGCCTGATTTACTGTTTGAGGACAATGCCATATATTCTGGGTTGCCATCCAGTACATACAGCCGTGTGACAAGACGGAGAGGCTTGTTTGGTTTGTGTTGCATGCCACATGCCCCTCTGGATGCTGTTAAAGTAGCCAGGGGGCCACTCGCGGGGGGTTTGGATTGTTTTTCAGCCATCCATGACCGTAGAATTACCTCACACTGACTGTGTTCTCAGACGATTGATAAATATTGCTTGTCCATCAATCACTGATTGTAGAGTGTGGACCGTATGAGAGCAGGTCTGAATTTATTTAGCAAACATGTGACTGTGGTATATAAAGTGTCAAGTGAATTGAAATATTTAGTGTTGTGTTTGACTTGGTGTTTTGAAATGTGGATTTCTTCACTGTAAGGGATCTGGTGTTTGCTTTCTGACTTTGTTTTTAAGAATCTGAGATGTTTAGGTGTTCCTCTCAGAAAATGAATGAAGCTGTCTTTAACGACTTGTCTTGCTGTGATTAAATGGATGCACCCTAAGGCTTGCTGTAAGAATGGCTGTAAAGTGTAAATACAGAAGAATATGTACTTATGTGGTGGTGTGTTTTGTGGGGTTTCCCAACACGGACCATTTTAGAAGCCAGACCTAGTGTACATTATACTAAAGCAAGGTTGCATTACTGTTGGAAATACTATTCAGGGTGAAAAACCTTGAATAGCTGCACTTTAAAATTGCATAAATGGATATCATGGACCGTACATAACAGTACTTGTCATACTATATTCTGTAGCACTGTATTGTATCTATCTGTTTCAGAGTATTTGTGACTTATGCTCTCTCACAATAGCCAGTAAGCCACCATAATGAATCCCTGTGGTGTCAACCAGACTGCTAGCCTACCAACTGAGCTGTGGCCTAATAAATATAGCCAAGCTAGCGTTTTATCAAATGTCCTCACGCCATCAAAATACATCATCAGAAGAGGGTTCTTCCAGTTTCTAAACCTGAAATTGTCACTCTGGAGACTAGCGAGGCACCGTTACAGCATGCACGTGTATCTGTCACAATAGGAGGTTGCAATGGGTCCTTTTTCCCTTTAATCAGATTGTCGATACACTTTATCTGCTGTAACTATTTTAACATATTTTGTGTCAGGCTACATCTTAATTACAAGGTGCTATGCAATTCCTATGTTAACATTAAATATATTGCTCTTATCTGTTCTAAAAAAGACAACAAAGAGTCCACGGCATTATTAGAACCAGGTCAGAGAAAGCATGTCATGACATTTGTAAAAGGTATTTTAGAAATGTGTGCTTAACAGAGATCTGTGATCAAAGCCAAAGTGCAGTAACTACATATTTGATCAAAATTGACTTTAGACTACAAATAGGGTTTCGGACATCTCCTTTGTCCTGTGAGAAATGATAGTGTCAAAATTGCAATAACAATCCATACTAATACTAAAACTTTAAAGCCATTTTTCTCAGTTTTAGCTTTGGCGTAGTTACTGCACTTTGGCTTTGTAGGGCAGAATAGTAGATATTTATTAACATAATGGCATTACTCACATTTGTTTGTCTCCACAGCGGATTGCCAGCCGCCCTGTCAGAACCGAGGCTCCTGCAGCCGTCCCCACACCTGTGTGTGTCGCTCAGGCTTCCAGGGAGCACGATGTGAGGAGGTGGCCCCAGAGCAGGTGTATATCCGCACCGGGATGTCCAGGGTGTTGACGCCTGTCCGGTCTGGCAGCGAATCCACCCAGCGCCAGCCTGGCCGCAGGCGACCCACCGAGAGACAAGCGATCGACACGAAGACAAGAACCCACACACCCAAACCTCCAACCACCAGACTGCCCCACACACCTGTGTAAGTCTTTCATCACCCCCACAGTCTGTGGGGAATCGCAGAAAACACGAATAAATGAAAATACAGCAGGACTCACTCACAGCTTCTCCTGTCTATGGGATTCCCAGGTTAAAAAATTATTTGTTTGTAATTCATTCATTCATTCATTCATTCATTCATTTTCTGTAACTGCTTAATCCTTACTAGGGTCGGGGGTGCCCGGAGCCTATCCCAGGGTCTAAGGGCACGAGGCTCTTTATTTGTAATTCGGTAATAACAAGTATGTCAAACTGTTTTTGTTATAGATTATGTAATTAAAGTATTTTTCATTGGGTATTTCATCAACATAATCAACACTTGGGCTAGTTCTTTAGAACTAAAAGACCCCGAGTTGTTATTTTGTTTATTTCCTAACATAGTCAATTGGCTTTAAATGGTCTTTTCCAGACCTCTTACATTAAAGAACATCCCATTTGAGGATTCGGGTATTTTTTTAGCTAAGCTCTATTGTTTTCAGTAGATATTGGGCATATCGGTTTATTATCGCTGCCATTTATGACAGGAACTTTGCTTTAGAGCTGACAAGCGCATGTGACCATATGTAACTGATTGCTACTATATGAAACACTATAAAGAAACACTGGCTATTTGGCCCCGTAATTTCTGTGATGTATTCTTGGATGTGCCAGTAATATATTATTACCACATATGCTTTAGTTGATGTTAGTTATAGCTTTGAGACGTATATCCAAGCGGATGACAGCAGCTCAGATTTAATGTGTTTTGATAAGGCAGCAGAATAAGACATAGTATAACAACCGACCCCCTCGCCTGTCATTTGTGAAAACGTTATCCCTTGGTTCTTTCAGGCGGGGGGGCTTGGAGGACCCATAGCTGAGGGAGGCACGAAGCAAAACATGTAAAACCAGGGAAAAACAACATGGGTGTGCTTTGAGGAAAGATGTGGTAACTCTTGCCATTTGCAGCAAAAAAAAAACAGTGATTTGGAGTGAATAATGTATTTTCTTTTGGCTTTATGTAACACCATAAAAATCCAGTTTGGTCTATGAGTCATTGGACTCATAGACCACTAACAATGACTACCGGTACAAATAGCGTGACAGATTGAAGCAACGCTGCGTGCCTCCCCTTACAACTCATCCATATTCTTCTCAAAGCTTATTCATCAACCCATGGAATGGCTTAAGCCCCAGCTTTTGACAGCATTCCATGTTTGCCGTAATCATTTTGAAAGTACTTCCCGAAGAAATACCTGTGAGTTTTGAATGCTGTTGTTTTCTTAAGCATCCTTTGAATGCTCCATCCTGTGCCGACTCCTTTGACTGGACTTTTGTTACGTCTTGAACCCTTTTCCAACTCAGATGTTGTTTGGCAGTGTTATAATTTCACTGGACGCTGACTATTAACAAGTGTGGCTTTATCTTGTCATTGTGCTCTCCACGTTCACTTCTACAGCACTGGCTCTCTAATCCCCAAGGGGTGCATTAAGTGCTATTTTAGCCAGTGTGAGTTATTTGTAATAGCCCCCCAAAGCTCTGTAATATATTTGATTTTACTAGACATTTCAGAGGAGACACTGTAGCCCTGCACAGGCTGTTAACACCACACTCTCACTCTACACTGGAGGTGTAGTATCAGTCTGAAATGTTGTTTTATCCATCCTAATGTGTGTGCATGGTCACATGCTGTATTCTCTGCAGTCTTTGTTTTGTAATTAATCCAAGGCTTCTGTCTAGAGTGCACAGTTGCCGCGCACATGTTTGCTTTGATACGTCCTCTGTAAGCATTTTTGGAGTCTGAATCACGGGCCTGCCACCAGCAGAAAGTAATGCTTTGTGTTTTTAATGTTATGAGAGCCAGGCGCAGGACCTGAGTCGTGCGTTCTGAGAAGATGAGTGGTCAAAGCACCTTGGCTGACTAACTCCTCTGAAAATAACAGGTGTTGGAAATCTACATATGAGCAACAGAAGGTGACTCATTTTAGCAAAATGGGCGCCTTTAGTGTAATTCACCATGGGGTCTAAGTGTAGTTTAATTGACCAATATAGACGTTAGAGAAGATTTGAAGCATTTTTAATGCCTTACACTACATCATAAAACTTATACTATAAGTCCAGAAGTCAAGTAAAGTCCAGTTTATTTATAAAGCCCATTATCATACACAAAGGTCATTTAATGTGCTTTTCAGGAATATAATAAAATATTAAGCATAAAAATAGTAGGAAGTAATACAATAAATGATTAAAATAAAAAAGAATACATAGAATGGAAGTGTAGATATTTAAAAGAAAGAGGAGAATAAGGCAGTTTTAAGCAGCTTTTTAAAGCTACAGTCGGTGCAGGTTTAATATTGATGGGCAGTCGGTTGGACAGCATAGTGGATAAACACCGTTTCACCAGGTTTAGTTTCAGATCTTTTCTCCACTAGCTGAGCAGCTCCTGCAGATCTAAGAGACCCACCAGGATTTTGAACATATTGTTATGACTTTGGACATCATTAACTCTTAGAACTCAGTAAACTCTGATTTCAGTAAATATAAACAGTGTAAAACAGTCTAGAACCGGTGTTTACTCTCAGAACTC
>JBBPCY010000001.1:28475675-28497561 GCA_037974405.1 Brachyalestes nurse | reverse complement strand
TTTAAAAGATATGTCTTTGTGTTAATGTTTTCTGAATAAAAATTCCATAAACAGTATACCTGCACCTCATTTTTTCCTCTTTCACCATAACATGATGCATATCTTAAGTGGTAAGATCTATTCTCAACCTCAAAATTGGTTTTTAATGTAACTTATGTCTGTGATTGTTCAATCGTATGTCAGATAGAAGGAGAAGATTGAAGGAGGTACAGATAGAAGGACGTTGTATTGTAAAAAAAAAACAACAAAAATGTAAAAAAACCCCAACAAAAATAAATGAACGTGAACTAGTTCATTTTTGAGCCGTGAACTTCGTTCAAAATTTTTAAAAATGAACTATAAACGCGAAGTAGTTTATTTTTGAACTAGTTCAAAAATGTATTTTGAACTAGTTCTTTTTCAGTGTGAACTGGCACAACACTGCCAATATGATTGTAATATCTTCATGCATCTGTAGTGTAAAGTGCCTCTGATGGGCTGTAAACTCTTCCACCTTGAGTCCTGACCTTTGCTATACCACCATAATGTCTCCTACAGCAGAGACATACATGGTCGCCTCGCCTGCTGTGTGCAGTTGTCTGGAAATCATGTGTCAGTGCAGGGGAATGATGACTGAATGATTCGATTAAACGCTATGCAAGGCTTTCTGTACAACACTGCCATTAAAACACACCACTCTGCATTTTTTTCTCTTTCACTGGGTTTCATATTCTCTGCAGCCTAAGCACTTTTCCCCTGCACATGCGGTTTGCAAGCGGCTGTGGGTCGGCTTGAGCTTCTGCCCGGCCGCTGATCTCTTCTCGCTCTTCAAAAGCCCAGAGTCGTGCGCATCATGCTATAAGTCAAAGCTTTGGCTGGGTCCCAGTGGCTTCAGGCCTCGAGGCATAGAGAGACAAGGACATGATTGACAACCACGAGATCCGAACCCCTGCGAAGCTCTTCTCGAGCAAGCACAAGCAGCACAGGAGTCTGATCCCCATGGGTCGGCTGTTGTGGGGATTGGGATGGAGGGGGAAGGAGTGGAAAGGAAGCAGTTTATTTTGTTGTCGTGTGGAGAAGTTAAAGATGTTAGCATGGAGGGGCTCCTCTGGGAACTGTCTATAGGAAACCATATGACTTAAACAGCTGAGCCTCGTGTAGGACCTAAGCAGCATTGCTGCTGTTTCAGTTCAGTTCAGGTGATTCAGCTGAATCAATGTAGTTGACTTTGTTAAATATATGTGTATGTACAGTACTAGTCTCATATCTTCATATTTTGCATCCTAGGAGCCATCCTGTTTTGTATTTTAGTGTAGTCTTGAGGAACAGATCTCCAGGATTCCTGAAGGACTTTCAAAGGCTCTCATTTCCAGTCCAGTCCTTGAACCTGACCAGCTTCAGAGGTGGTGTTAGAATACTTAGTAGTTGGAAACACCTTTGTCTAGGCACTTTGCAGCCTGTCACAGGTGGAAAATAGTGTTTTTGCACCAACAATAACCAGCAAAATATAAAGAAATGAGGAGTGAGTGGGAATATATGTAACATTAAAACCTTCTCCCTAATCCCCCTCTTACCTTCAAAACAGCTCAGACCCATCCAGAAAAGACCTCTGAAGGTATGCTGTCGTATCTGCTCCCAGAGATGTTAGCATGTCCTTTAGTGAAGTTTTAACATTGTGGCTGATGTGTGTATATAGCTGTAAACAAATCTCTCTGTTTTGACTGGTCCTTGACTGTCAGTAAGAAGCCTCTACTGAGTATGAATTAATGTGATTCTTGCCAAAGCACAACTAAGGGGCGGCACAATGAGGCAGAGACAAAGTCAGAGGTGCACTTCCTATCCTTGGATTCTTAGTACCCACCCTGGGTGCCACCCCAAATTTCTTTTACATAACTGAGTGATTAGAGTGCTTCCACTTTCTCATCTGGAGGGAAGTACTGCATACTGTTACACACAATTTGACAGAGACAGCAGGCAAGTGAAGCAACAATACGTTTTGCAGTGAAGCGAAGTGAAACAAAAGTAAGTTTAGCAAAATTGCAAATTGGTCTCTTTGACCTGGATTCAGTTCCAGGAATCCTGATATGAATCTAACCATAAATAAAAGGTGTTTTGTGTTTCCCACAGCGAAGTGGGTTCAATAAAGCTGAAATAATAGTTTTATTTGGTGAAGTTGCCTTTGCTGATTTAGTGAATGAAACAAAGATGTTGACTCAGTGAAGCTGACTCAGTTAACTCAGTTAATTCAGTGTAATGTTAATCAGTTCACTCCGTTTATGTAGTTAAATTGTCTCATTCAGTAGAGCTGACACAGTCAGTTTATTCACAGAAGTTGAATGAGTAGACTCGATTTAATCAGTAAAGCTGATCCAGTTGACTCATTTGATTCAGCAAAGCTGACTCAGTAGACTCAGTCTGAATCCATGACCTGAGTTTTGCCCCCAGTGTTGATTGACAGAATGAAAGCTCCCAGAGTTCCCCTCTCCATGATCAGAACAGACTGCTTCACACCCCTCAGCAAACTAGACCAGCAGGATCCGGCTTTAACAGAGCTGTGTGTGTGTGTGAGAGTGTGTTGTTTTTGGCAGGCCACGGTGGCAGGGGGTCACTCAAACGTGGTTAACCTGTAGACATAAATTACAGTCTTTCTCTCTCTCTCTCTCTCTCTTTTTCTCTCCTCGTCTTGTTCTGTGTCACCTTTATACACCATTGTGTCTCTTCACGCTGTATAACCACCTACATGTGTTTGTACCTGTGTGTGTGTGTGTTTACCTGTAAGCACACAGTATTGATGTCCTGCCAACTTTGTGCTGATTATCCAGCCAAGAATGCACGCGCATGTGTGTGCGTGTGTGCGCGTGTGGTATCCACATTTTGGCTTCAGAAAATGTGCTCTGGAAGCCGCTGTGTCTGCCTGTCTGTTTCTTTCTAGGTTTTTTTTGCCCTGACCGGGGGACGTTCTGCGACACACGCCTGGTGTGTTACATTAAACACATGGAACTGTGGCTTTAAA
Source organism: Brachyalestes nurse (assembly GCA_037974405.1). Lineage (NCBI taxonomy): Eukaryota > Metazoa > Chordata > Actinopteri > Characiformes > Alestidae > Brachyalestes > Brachyalestes nurse. The sequence continues at coordinate 28,494,569 of JBBPCY010000001.1, read as the reverse complement.
AAAGACAGAATCTGAGAAAGAACTTTCCGTCACAGAGACATTTATATTCATACTGCTGTTATTAGTGGGATTCAGAGGTAATTATATACTGTCATACATGACACAGAGCCAAAGAGAGAGAGAATGAGAGAGAGAGAGAGATTGTGAGAAAGGGAAAAATGTTGAAAGCGAGTTGGTGGGGGTTAAAGAGAGATACAGTGGACAGAAAGAAGGTGAGAGAGAAAAACTAAGATTGAGTGTGTGACAGAAAGATTGAATTGAAGAAAAAGAAAGGAAAAACACAAGAATAGAGAGACAGAGAAAGAGGAAAAATGATAAAAAGTAAGACCACAGTTAGAGAGACACTAACAGGAAGAGCAATGTACAGCTGAGAGATATAAAGGGATGAGTTGGACAGATTAAATAAGAGACAGTGGACTAAGAGTGGCAAAATTGTAAAGAGGGAGCAAGAGACACTGAGAGAGAGAGACTGACAGGTATAGAGAAGATAAGGAAAAGTAAAGAGGTGAGAGAGACTATAAAAGAGAACAGAGAGAGAAAGAGAGAGATGCTAATACACGTTGCTCTTAGGCACATTCCTTTAGGTTACTGATAGTTGCCATGACAACAATCTGCGTTAGTCTGGTCCATTGCCAGGGCCACAAATTTAGAGAGAGAGAGAAAGACAGAGAGAGGGGGGAAGAGACAGAAGGAAAGAGAGATATAGAGAGATGATGATGAGATAGCGTATTCGCTCCTGTATGAATATAAAAGGTGTGAGAGCTGGTTTATGTGTGAACAGGCTGATTTCTCATTAGCGCTTCCAACAGATGGTTCCATCACGCAGCAGACAGGATCACACATGTGGAGGAAGTGAGAGTTTTGATGTTACAGAGCGCAGCATGTGTATTTTACAGTGAGACTTTAGCTTAGTGACACTTATAGAACCTTTTTTACAAATACATTATCTTCTCCACTGCAGTGTTAAGTCCTACTGTACTCCCATCCTTCTTTTCTCTTATCTTCACCTTATTCTTTTGTTTTCTCCTTTCTTTTCTAAACTTATATTCCCCTCCCTTTTTTGACTGAAGCTGTTATTTTCTGCTCCAAATGTTTCATTTAAGTTAGATTTTCTACACAAAGAGAGAGAGAAATATAGAGAGAAAAAGGGCGAGTGAGAGAGAGAGAGAGAGAGGGGTGAAAAACGTCTAATCCTCAAAAAGCTTGTCTCTTTGTAGTTAATCGCTACCACTGTGGGACAGGAATAGGTGTGTGTGTATGTGTGTGTGTTTGTGTGTGAGTGTACATGTGTGTATGCGTGTATGTTGCATTTGTGTGTGCTGTGTGTATGTGGGTGTGAGTGTGTGTGTGTGTGTGTATGTGTGAAAGCAGCTTGAGGAATTCAAATATTTGACCGTTCTGAGTTTTCGCTAAAACCACATCAACACCTAAACAACCTCCGAGGATTATGGGAAGGTGGTGGGAGAGATAGCGGAACAGTTCTGGACTCAGATTAGGGCTGTATTAAATTGCATGCTTGATGCTGATTTATTGAACATTTTTAATGGCACATTTTAGAGAATCCAGTTTTCACAGTGTTCTCCTTATTCAGAATGTAGAAAATCAGTCAAGTATATGAAGTGCATTTCTTTAGTTTTATACTGGAGGTAATGAGGCTAATGAAGCTAATAAGTAATGGAAGCTTACATCCCACAAATCATGTAAAGTGCACTAATATTCTAATGCTTGTCGCAGTCTGTGCCACCAAATTGACAATGACCCATTTATAAAGATAACATTGTGTCATACAATATCAGAAACCACATAAGCCAGCCTATTTCAGTTGAACATCTGAACAGGCTGACTTGTGTGTGATGCAGTTTGGATGAGGGTGATTGGTGGGATATAAGCTTCCATTACTTGTCCGCTACTTTAGCCTCATAGCTCCTGTACAAAACTTAAGACACTCAACTCATTGACCACATTTGGAATACAGGGGAATTGCTGTCTTTAATCTGTCTCCACTGAGGCAGTAGTGGGAGTAGAGTTAATTGAGTTCGGAATGGGCTAATAAGTTTCTTGGTGTCCTTCCTCACTCTTTCTCAGTGAGAACTGACCGCAGGCATTCTGTTTGATTTCTGACTGTGCTGGAGTGAAATTTTTGAGGTCTGTTGTGAATGAACTGAAGAGACCTGTGGTCTCATGGCGTGTGAAGGGCCTGGCTGGGGAGGGCTGTTTGGGTCAGAGTTATACCCTGGACTCTGCTGGAGACTGCTGTGGTTGTGCCGTCTAGCCTCCATTTCCAGGCACCGCTATAGCCTGTATAAACAGACAAGTCCCATTTGGGGAAGAGGAGCCAATCATTTTCTACTAGCCAATTAAATTACCACACATGCTAAACACGGTGGGATTTCCTGGTCATAGCTCGTCCTTTGACGCACAGATCAACTTGAACCCACCTCTTCTCAAACGTAAAAAATGTACATCAAGGCTTTTCTCAGTATTGGCAAAAAAGTTTTAGAATGGACAGTCAGAACTGCTGAGATCCACACTGTCTTTAGAGACTAAAGACCGACCTCTCCACTAAGCACTTAGGATAACAACTACGTGTTCATGTCATAAACTAATATAACACAAACCTCACTTCAAAAAAGTAATCTGTGTGTGATCAGATAGGATCCTGGTGGAGGACTTATTTTGTCTTTGGGGACTCTTAGTCTTCTAGCAGCTCTTAAAGGGGACATATTATGCAAAACTCACTTTAAAGTGGACCTATTATGCAAAACGTACTTTAGTTATAATTGGTCTATGGGCTATACAAAAGTTATTTGCACAAAATCACTCTCACATAAAGAGATATCACTAGGTTGTCAGTTTCTGTCCCTTTCAAAACGAGCTGTTTCAGGGCTCTGTGACTTTTATACAAATAAGCTGTTGCTGGCCATGCCCCACCCATCCCATGCTTACGAAACGAAATAAACAATCTAGTTCATACTTAACTGCGATAGAAACACAAAAGTCATTATTTGAAAGTACTTAAATCTCTCTCATCTGCTGACTTGTCACGGACAATAGATACAGATCCCCCCACGATGCTGAAGTTAGCTCATTAGCTCCTTATTTGAACTTTAGGTTCAACCTTAAATACTTAAGGGGGAACTTTTTAAGGCGGAACGAAAGCGATTGTTGCTGGGACATGGCCATTGAAAATGAAATAGAGCAACACAGTCCTTTGGTTTTCTTTGTCTGGGAGAAAATGTAGGGATTTGTGCTGTTCTTTGCAGCAACAACACAACACTTCATGTGTGACTTGCCTTTGCCTGTAGCCGTAGTGCTCAGCTTATCCGTGCTCGTAAAACTAGCAGACAAAATGGCGGATCTTCAACTAATCTAGTGGGTGGGGTCTCGACAGATAAGGGTTCTATGCAAAGTGGCCCAGTATTACATCACACTGGGCCCTCCATCTAAACGGCTCGTTTTAAAAGGAACCCAAACTGTAAAGAGTAAACCTGCTGGTATCTCTTTATGTGAGAGTGATTTTGTGCAAAGAAGTTCATGAACATGTTTTGTAGCCCATAGACGTATTATAACTAAAGTGAGTTTTGCATAATATGTCCCCTTTAAAAAATTAGATTTTTGTGGTCGAGTGGCCTCTGTAGCGTATGGGGAGAGAGAGCGGAGAGGTGAGTCACTTTAAAAGGGTGTACTTGAAAAAGAGTCCATGGTTATGGCAGCCAGAAAGAGACAAAACGTGAAGCAACAAATCAGAATTATGAAGATAAACACACAGCAGACTCATAAACTGACTTCAGGACACTAAAGCTCAGGTCAGTTATTAAAAAAAAGATGTGTATTACTGTTTGTTGTGGTTTAATTAAAGATAATCAGCCTGTGAATGTGGCTATGTGTGCTTTTCCCACCTGTTTTCAGGTGAGAGAAGTTCACTCCACCCATTTTCAGCTCTCCTTAACCGTAAATGGCTTGGTAAAAGACAGCAAGTCAGCAGTAAAATGCAGTGCTCTGATTGAAGAGGGTCATGCTTTGAGCAGAATATTTTCTTTTAAACACAAACTTTTTTGGCCATAGAACAAATGTTTGGGTGTCTCTTAACACTAGTTATGAGCAACCATGCAATCACAATTCGCATTTTCTCTCAGAAATGCAATCTGGTTTGAGACCCCTCCTTTAGGATACCGTACCATATTGCCTGTCCAGTCGCATGAAGGTTATGCGTAATGTGGGACTGTGTAATACTGTACCATGAACAGACACTAATGCACTACAGTACAATATTGTATTACAGAACCGCACTCTCTCTTGTCCAGTCCTATAAAGCATGAAATGATGATGTTACTATACTGTAATTTGAATTGTACCATCTTGTTTTGTGCTATAGTCCAGTCTAGTAAAGGTGGCTGGTTATGTAATTTGAGATTGTGTGGGTGATTTTGTACAGCACTGTACTGTATAGTCTACAACCTGTAAAACCTATAGGTAGCTCTCCTGTCCTGTCCTGCGGGAAGTGATGGTGCTGTTGTCTCGGCTTGAACCACTTTAACCAGGCCTCATGGGTTCCCACACTATTTTTATAAAGCCGGATAAAGTTTCTGGCAGCTTTATAATTTGTCACCGATGAGGTACTTTTTCCTCCCCTGATGAAAAATCTTAAATTGCAGGGAAAACTGTTAGGTGAGTCTTGTTGGTTTGAGAAATGGTAAAAACCTGTGATTAATGGTGCAGTTCCTCTCAACCATTCAACTCGGGTTACGTATGCTTTCCGCCGCTGTCTGCTCCTTAATCCATATTCTCTACATGTGCTGGTCACCGGACCATCTCAACATCCTTCCTCCTCCCAGGGAAACACCTTAATGTGCTTGCAGTGTTCAGGGAAAACTGGCTTTGTTGATTTATTAGGCGCTTTATGGGCTACATTCGGGGTCCAGTTATGAATCCTGATAGCATTGACTCAAATTTGACAAGAATATATTCTGTCCTCTCCTGAGTTATGTGGGTATTTCTAGGTTTTTATGTGATTTACACACTTATTCTTAGCCCTCTTACCCAGAGTCCTGACATATGGCATGACGTTTTTTGTTGCTCTATTCTGCATGATGGCTGCGTAAAACTTGAAATGTAATGAAGGGGATCAGCTTACATATCTCACTGTTACATCTCATTTGGCCCACTTGATGGACCCCTTATTTCTCTCCCTGCCAAGATATGCACATCTGTAATTTATAGCTTTAGGCTCTCTTTCATTCTCTCTTCTCACTTTTCTTCACAGCTTATGCAGTGATTGCGAACGGCCAAGTGGAATGTCCTAAAGGCTATAAGAGGATGAATTCGACTCATTGTCAAGGTGAGTAATCTGAGATTGCAAGGTAGCCGCGAACCTGAACTTGCTCTTACTTTTGTGCAGGACCTCGCGGCATCATACGTCCAGGTGGACCAGTAAGAACTTTAATGAACTTAAATAGTGAATGGAAAGAAGGGTTTGGCCTTGGTTTCGTAGTCCGTGTACCACTATAAATGTTCACGCACTCACTGTACCTTCTTGCATGTTTATAAATACACCCCTCAGGCATCCATAAAAGTACTGTGTGTAAAAATACAAATGGGAACTAAGTTTTCAGCTCTGGTTGAGAAGGTTGAGCTGAGGTCAAACACTCATTTACTGCTGATGAAAATAAATGCAGGACCTGCGCAATGAAACATTTGGCCTGTAGTCTTCTAATACAGACTCAACTAAAGAGTGAAACAAATGTTCACAGCACTTTTAGGTTGTTGTGTTTCATGGTTATACAGCATCACTGTTGGGTATAAAACCTTGTGAATCCAAATGATAACTTTACGAGAGAAAAAACGTCCATTTATAGGACTCACATCCTAAAAGGACTGGCGCATTTTAGATTTTTATTTATTAGATTTTCAGTATGTTAAGCAAATAAATAGGAATTGTGAACTAAAATTAGCAAAGAATGCTATATTTCTATGTGTTCTCTGTCAAGGTACTTATATTACCTTTTAAAAAGAACAAAATGCGGCATTTGATCAGGGATGTTCAAACTTTTTTATTTATAATATTGTCCCATTTACAGCCGACAAGTCAGAAACACTGCTTATGACTTCATTATGAGAGGGCGGAGCTAAACTGCTGTAGGCGGGACAGTTGGATATTTGTATGCATTTGTTATTGTGTCATCACAAAAGCAATGAATACAAAATAGGTTTTGGTTTTTCACTATATGGGCCCTTTAATTTGAAATAGAATTTAATGCAGCAAGATTTAATTCAAAGTAAATTCATACCAACAGTGACAATATATTTGTCTTAGGTATGTATGTTATACATCATAGTTATTGTGCAATTCAGTATATTCAGTTCTTCATCCTACCTTCATGAAGTTTTATCCTAACAGCTGTGAGAAGGTTTATGTTTGTGTGTGCGTGTGTGTGTGTGTGTGTGTGTGCGCGTGTGCGTGTGTGTGTGCATGTATTTAATTGTAAGAGTTTTTTCAGAAGAGTTGCATAAATGAGTTGTGAGAAAATGTATTAAACTGCATGTCATACACTTGTTCCCTTATAAAACCCGCTGGTATTTAAACTGCACATATTATTCTGCATGAGTGAGAAACCACAATATTTCTTCAGTTATAATTACGTCGTACTAATTACATCGTCCACAGGTGTGTAAACCTCCAGCTCACTGGAGGGAACTGGGTTTAACGTGATTTTTGATCCGTCGTCATAATTCTCTCTCTCTCTCTCTCCGTCTTCACTGAACTACAGAAAGGCTTTGATTCAATTACCGAAAGGCAAACTGATTAGACTAAAAATGTTTCTTCTTGCCTGAAATGCTGTGGATGCAGACACGTGCGATCTGAACCGCTGTCAGGAGTTGCTTTGCCAGCAAACGCAGTAATTTATCCCGCTTTGATTCAGTTCCCTCCCTTATGATCACTTCAAGATGTTCTCCTCCCCCCCAGCCTCGTGTTTTTGGGATGCTGCAGAGCTAAACTGACAGTTATTCACAATATTTTCTGGCTGGCTTCAAAGTCTCATTCCTCTGCCTCTCCCTCTCCCAAAAAAATTATTTTTAATTTCTGCCGTCAGATGGACTGCCAGAGTGGAGAGGGCTGATTTTTGTGGGATTCTGTCATTGTCAGGCTGGTGACTTTTCTGCCAGTTGTGGCAGACACACACACACAAAGTCATTGCCTTACCATACCCTTAATTTGAGTGCACAATATATCTCTGAAATGTTTGACGAATATTTGTGTGGTAGGTCTCACATCATCAGGAACTGGTCAGCTACTGGTGCCCAGTGCTGAAACTAAACTGGGTGAAATGGCACTGGTCATTATTCTGCCCACTGCTGCTCTCAATGGAGATCAGATCTGCCCCAGTGTATGTCAGTTTTTAAAAAGAAGCTAAAACAGCCCTGTTTCACACTGTCTTAAGTTAACCAAGACCTGCACAACAACTACACTTTTATCTGAATATTCTCTTGTCACTTACTGATCTTACTTTTTATTCTGTATTGATTTTTGATTATGCTTTTGTGCTTATTTGATCTCTGTAAAGCACATTGAATGACTTCTGTGTATGATAATATGCCTTATAAATAAAGTTTCCCTTGCCTAAGGTTGGGTGATCAACATAAAATCAAATTTAAAGCCATTTTCAGTACACATAATATAATCTTTTCCTGCAGTTTGCAAACAAATTGGAATGGAAAAAAACAGCACTTATAAAAATAGGTAAAAGGATAGCTAATGTATAGTAATGGATGAAAAATAAATTGGACTACTTTGCATTAAGACCCCCTCATAAAGAGTTTTAAAAAATGTATAAAATGATCTGGGATCTACCTATGTAGATTAATGTGAGTTCACTATTTGGCAAGGAACAGGTCACTGTAGAGCTGAGACTGAAATGAACCCCCTCTCCCTAATTATTGTTGTGCTAAAAAGAGGCATTACTAAATAGCAGTAGTAATGAATTAATCATAATTATGAATTTGGACTGTGCCCATAACATTAGCTGCCTGTTGGCTTCTTATTCGTAGCCATAGACATCTACTTACAGTATGTCATTGCGTTTTGTCATAACACTTTTAAAAACCTACACTTTTAATGTGAGCACTCCAGGAACCTGCTGTTAGCAGTCAGTTTTTGGCTTCATGAGTCTTTTTCACAAAAGTGTTTGCAACTATACAGAGCTGCAGTCTTTTTGTGTTTCTCCAGAGAGACCAGGAGAGACCTAAAGTCTAAAATAAAAGCCAAATAAAATAAAAGCTTAAAATACTCTGAGTGGGTGAGGGTTCAGTGGAGTTTGTTCTCTCTGTCTGCATATTTCTGTCGGGTACTCTGGTTTCCTCCCACAGTCCTCAGACATACAGTAAGCTGGTGGCCTGGTGGTTCGGGAGTTGTCTCTGTGATTGGAAGTCTGTGGGCTTGAATCACAGGATTGCCAGTGGCACCACTGAGGTACCCTTGATCAAGGTATTGTCCCCATACCCTGCTCCCCGGGCTGCCCACTGCTTCACTTGGTGAAGGGGTTAAATACAGAGGATGAATTTCACTCTGTTCACTCTGTGGTGTGTCTGTGTGTCTGCCCTGTGATGGACTGGTGATCTGCCTTTTGCCCTCTGACCACTGGGACGGGCTCCAACTCCCCCACATCCCTGGTTAAGAATAAGCAGATCAGATAACAGATGGATGACCATAAACCATAAACCATTCCTGACATGTGGTAACATACAAAATAAAAAAACATTAAAAATAAATGAGTAAAATAAGGTGACATCATAATGACATACAATCTGTAACTTGTTTACATTGTTCAAGATTATTTATTTATTTATATATATATATATATTTAACGGTGTATGCAGTTGCTCAGTTTCAACCGCACCGGCGAAACCCTTGGGGAAAAGTGTCCGATGCACGTGTCTCATCAATCTGCACGAAAAGAGACTGGTGTGATTTCCTGCAGCTCACAGCATGGGCCGTGATTCACTGTGGCCATTCTCTCTGTTCCAGTTTATTAGGACCGGAGCAGTAAAGAGGTCAGATAAGAGTTCCTCAGAAAGAAGTCCAGCTCCGCTGACCCCTCAACACACAAACACACACCCCCGCTCCCCAAAACTCTCCAGTGAACCCAGGGCAGCTGGACTTCACATCAGTCCCTCTATCTCCTTCCTGTCTCATGGAAAACAGAATGAGTCCTCCACTGGCAGGCAGTTATCTCGACCGAGGGGAGCGGCTAATGGCCCTGCTGAATAGTTGTTATGGTTCCAGAGGATGACATGGCATACAAGCTATTTAGCACCATGCCGTTCTTAACAGAAGTAGCAAAACATTAACATACCAGCCCTCTGTAGAAGAGTCAGACTAGCACAGTCACAAACAGTTCCTCTTTATGTCCAACGCTGTTACAATTAGACCGGTGTTAATGCAGGTGAAATGCATGTACTTGAGATTGAAAGCTAAATTGGCAGCGTTTTGAAACGAAACATTTACTTTTCCACCATATACAAATCAGTGAGTTCTCCGCCTCAGTTTAAAGTCCGATTTCAGCTAAAGTCTTTTTGGCTACTGCCTCTGCTAGAACCAGATTAGGGCTGGAGAGGGTTCTGTTACTACAGTCTAATAGCAAGATGACAATGCATGGCCTACTATAAAAATGTAAATTGTCCCATTTGTCATACATGAACACACCACAGCACACTACAGAGTGTGGACAGTGTGAAATTCTCCTTCTGTATTCAACCCATTCAACCCATTCACCAAGTAAAGCAGCCAGGAACACTGCGACCAGCGTGGACGGTAACTTGCTCATGGGTACCTCAGTGGTGCCAATGGCAGTTCTGGGATTTGAACTCACACCCTTCTGATCACAGGGGCAACTCCCATACCACCAGACCAAGAGGTTTATAGCGAATAGTGTGTTATACAGATTCAGAAATCGCATAAGCAAGGCCATTTGAAATAACTTAAAGTGGAATTCCACCAATTATTCTAAACGCCCAGGTGTTTTGATGTGAAAAGGTGTATTGTAGATAAACACGCCTATCTAAAACTACTAATGAGCCTACACTTATGCTTTATATGTAATGTGGTTATGATTAAATAGTGGTAAATAAACAAAGTTTTTTGTTTAAGGATTATTTTGCGTCACAATGGCCTGCTTGTACCCCTATATCATGATTTGAATAAAAATGCATAATCTTTTTAAAACAACATCTCAGACATTAGGCAATTTACTCTTAACCATTTGTGTTTGAGCTGATGGAGCTTCTAGCAACATTAAATACTCTGGATGTCTGGTTCCACCACTGTGTGTAATACAGACTTGGCCAGTTTCTGTACATTTCACATTAAGACACTCAGAATTACTTTTTTTTTACATCTTAACAAGTCTGCATTTTGCATACATTTAGAAATATTTGGTGTAATTCGTCTTTAACAACTCAACATGCTTTGAAGCAAGCAGGCGATGATTTAGACATGCAGTTTACGCACTGCTGATTGGTGTAATAAAAATTTAATTACATTTTACCTACACTGGCCTTCACTGAAAACTAAAAGAGCAGCTTTCAGACTCCAAACATGTCTGTCCATGATCAGCTAAGAGAAAGTGAGAACTGTGTAGATTTGTACTGAACGATCACTTTAAATAGCATATAAATACATATGAAATATCAAAACGTTGAGACAGTGGGAAAATCCTTACAAAGTACAGCCTAAGAACATGAATTATATATATTTCTGAAAACCGAGGCCGAAACACCACAAGATATTATGTCATGAGCTGTGCATGCGGATAGGCTTGGCAGTGTGGTACCGCATTGTAGCCTGTTGCTGACTCCCATGGTCACCATGTCTCCAGTGAAGCTCTCTCAGGTCCCTCTTGCACTCAGTTTTTCCAGAACGTTCCCCCACAGCCAGGCAGCGCTGGAGGCGTGCTGATTAATTGTTATTGGGAAAATGGGGATGGCAGCCTGACAGGCTCCACTCCACAGGAGGCAAAAATCCCATCGCTGTCTTGAGAGAGCAGCAAAACAAACTGTCCGAACAATGGCAGAGTGGCCGAACTGAGAGCGCCCACAATACAAAATGAGGATGACCGCAATACCAAACGCATTGCAGTGTATTCTGTTTCTGTTGCAGGATACAATGACAACAAACACCAATCAGCCACAACATTAAAACGACGACTCTCTAAAACAAAGGTTCTTTAATGGTTCTGGGCTTAGACTTAAAGTTCTACACCCTTAAAGGAGTGTTCTTTAATGACACTATGACCATGGTGGAAATGCAGGGAGCCATGACACACCTGATTCTGAAGCATTGGTTAGAAGTGTGAAGGTCAAAGAGCTCTTGCTTAATTTATTACAAATTTATGTCAGTTGGGGGGAAGTAACTTTGGCCTTTAGTTTGTACAAAACAGTGAATATCTGTCCTGCAATTTGTTCTCTTTAACATTAAGATACCAAAAGAACCTTTGGAGCAATGCCATAGAAGAACTGAAGTACCATATTTAGTTATCTGATGCAATGGTTCTCAAACTGGTCTTGAGAGACCATAATTTTGCTCCAGCCCATCTCCCATTGTGTCGGAATAGAGCAAAACTGTTGGCTGTCTGGGGTCACTGAGGACTGGATTGGCAACCATTGGCCCAAAGAATGATATTTTAAGGAGGTATTTTAGTAAGAGTTTAAGTGTTAAGAACATTCTTAAATGTAAAGAAAGGGTTTTAACAAAAAGAATTCCATTTAGTACCTAAAAGGTTCTTTGACCTATAGCAGTAGTGAAACCCTGTTTTGGTGCTACATAGAACCATTTAATGCATCAAAAAAAGGTTCTTTAAAGAACACCATACAAAAGTTATTGGTCACTTAGAAGTAAACAGTCAAATGACATTTTTTAAGCATTTAAATAGTTATTTGAGTTGTCATGGTCGTTGTGTCATTGAAGAACACTTTATTTAGGGGAGTAGAACTTTAAGTCCAGGCCAAGAACCATTAAAGGACCTTGTTTTTAAGAGTGTTAAGCGATGTGTGTTTGTGTTGGAGGAGGTTTAGCTTAGAGTTTAAGGGAAAATCAACTGTTTATATGAATGGCAGTTTCGATGTCACTTGTTGTTTATGCTTTAATATGCTGATTGCCCACTAAATATGTGTGTGTGTGTGTGTGTGTGAGAGAGAGAGAGAGAGAGAGAGAGAGAGAGTTCATATCACCTCCTCGACTGTATCGTATTGCTTACAGAGCTTCACCACTCTCTCATGTCTTTGCCAGTTATTCATATCTCTGATCAAACTGTCTTGCCAGTGTGGAGCTTGGACACCTATCAAGGCATAATTATAACAAGAGTCATGTTCAAATACGCCCCTCATAAACCTTCTCGAGTATCGCTCATAATTCAGTTTTCCACACGTAGGCCTCATCCAAATTGTCAGAGTGATAAAAGAGGGGGCAAAAATGAATTCGTTGATGATGTGTTGTCTTTAACTCACTCAAGATCAGATATAAAAATCGGACCATTATAATGTGCCGTGTGTCAGTGTTGTGCCAAACTGGGCTGATGTTGATCTCTTGTGTCTCGTTTTTGCAGATATCAACGAGTGTCTGATGCCTGGCATCTGTAAGAATGCAGAGTGTCTGAACACGAAGGGAAGCTACAGGTGCACATGTAAGCCTGGTTTCATGCTGGATGCCGCCCGCAGCCACTGCGTCTGTGAGTGACCACCACATAGCCACAACTGCACAGTGACTGTACTCCACACAGTCTGAGTAACTGTCTTAGTCCTGGTCCTGGAGTAGTCCTTCAGTGTTTCCCCCACTCTAAAACACCTGCTTATCTCAAAATACAGGCTTTTGTAATGCATGGCTATGAAACAGTCACTAATCTTAAATTGGTGTGATTGCTATTGGCAGCACTGTCTCTTTAAAGGTATATTCCACTGTTACAAACTAATCTCCATTTGATGCATCTGTATATATAATATGGCAGCATACTCTGGACTTCTTTCGAATCCAAGAGCAATTTTAATCGTTTATTTGTGGCTGTTTCTGTGTATAACTTGTGGAACATTTTAAATCAAAAATCAAACTCCTTTTGACATTCCATTTTCATTGGCTTAAAGGTATCATTCTGACGTTTTAAGAATGGAATAGCACTTCTTCATTTCTTCATATAGAGCACAGCCGGAGTTGCTGGATGGTTGGAACTGATGATAGCAACCGTTTCTAGTGACGCTCAGTTTAACACTCACCAACCAGGCCAAAGGGATTTCCTGTTGTTTCACATGGAAATGATTCCTGACCAACTAGGAGAGCTTATTTTTGTTGCTCGGGTCACTCGCACCACTGTGAAAACATTTTGACTGTTTAGTACCTTGGTTACTATCTCCATTCTCCTGTGGATGATTTGCTCACAAACTCCAAATAGGTGAACAATTATCACAGATGAGAGGCTGTGCAGATTAGATCTCCCTATTAGAATATTCATCAAGTTTGAAAACACACATTAGTGTGTATGACAGCTGCCAACTCTCCTAGCTTCACTCTATTCTGTACATTTGCACACATCAGACCTTGTTTAGACTTGTAAACGTAAAGTGTCACAAATGAATACACCACAGCACAGCAGTGTGAAACTGTGAGAACAGCGTGAAACAGTGTGAAAGACGTTTCAGGAACACATTTAACAAAACATTAAACGAAACATTTAACTATACGTTGTACTTGTATAACTGTGTATGCGACTAATAAAGTCTGGAATCTTAAATATTGAATATTAAATCATGAAGAATCGCTTCCATGTGAAACAACAAGAAATCTGTTTCAACAAAATTCTCCTCTGCCTGGTTGGTGTTAAACTGTCACTAGCAGTGGTTGCTATCGCTACCTGCATATTTGCTAGCACCACCAAAGTTCACCAAAGCATCACCAAAGACTTTTTTCATCACTTCATTTTAAACACATTGACATTAATTATGAAAAAAGTCTAAGCTTCGACGATACTAGTTCATAACATGCTGTCATTCATTCATTTATTTTCTGTAATTTCGTGGGTACCTGGAGTCTATCTCAGGGTCTACAGGCGCGAGGCAGGGACTCACACACACACACACACACACACTCCATTCACACACATATTCCATTCACACACAAACTCCATTCACACACATACACCTATGGTCAATTTAGAATCCCCAATTTAGTGCATAACATAGACAGAGAACGTGCAGTTGGCAACAGGGTTTAATTTTGGTGGAGCTGGAATGTGAGAAAATACAATTGCAAATGGACGATCGTTTGTAATACATCATTCCATCACAGCACTGATGATCAAATGCCAAAAGTGGTTTGCTTTTCCATACTAATTTTTTTTTTTATTTTACACAGAAATATAGATGCAAAAATATGTTTGAAATATAAATTCTCAAATTATGCACACTCTGGAAGATGGTGCCATACTGTAAGGTTCTTTTCTGTGAACAGTAATTTCAGTGTGTTTGACATACTAGAAACATGCTAGAAATCATAAAACTAGAAAACATAAAACAGCAGAAAGTCTTTGAACATAAAACACACTCCTTGGGCAGTCGCTGACATGTGGGACTTCTCTAGAAAGTCAAAATCTTTTGTCTTTTGTTATAAGTATTTATTCCTTTCCTCCTGTGGCTTGAGTGTGTTCTGGGACTGAGCAAAATGTTGAATCCCCTGGCGATCCGGGAGCACTTGGTTGGGAAATATTTAACTGAACTATGCAGGGCCGTGGTGCTCCAGGACCAGAACTGTGAGGCTCTGATTCAGAGAATAAGTATGTGTCTTAGTTTCAGTCTAGCATTGTTTGTGTATTGTGCATTATCCCTGTGTTATGTATCTCTTGTGTGTATTATTAGCCTATGTTAGCTCAGTGTTGTCCCTGTTTGTCTTATCTGCTCTCTGTGGTTTATCTTGGGGACTTTGCTTATTTGGTTGTTGATGTTTTTGTGATGTTCGCAGCGGATAAAGCAGTGTCCATGGAAAAAGCCTCGTGCTACAGATCCATTTCGCAGGGCTCATGTAGCCTCCCGCTGTCTCTGAAAATCACCAAACAGATCTGCTGCTGCAGCCGGGTGGGAAAAGGCTGGGGCACGAACTGCGACAGATGCCCACTGCCTAATACAGGTACTTCACTCTATGAGGGACATCTCTTACTGCTGTTAAATGAGAACACATCCAGTTATCTGTAGTGATTGTAGCATGCTGTAATGAAGCAGTGGTGGCCTAGTGGGTAGGATACTTGCTGCTGGACCAAGAGGTCATGGGTTCAAACCCTACCCTCAGCACACCACAACTGGGTTCCTGAGCAAGACCCTTAACCCCAAGTTGCTCCAGGGAGACTGCCCCCTGTAGTTAGAGAATGGAAGTCGCTTTGGATAAAATTGTCTGCTAAATGTAAATGCTATAAAGCGTCTCATTTATTAGTACAGTGACAAAGTCGAGAGACCCCTGGGCCCTAGTATAACAATATTTTATTTCTAGTTTAATTAAAAATAAGTATAATCTTCTATAACAAACACATTTCTACCAATTTCAGTGTATCCAATTTGTAATGCTTTGGACAATAAAAACTAAAGGATACAATATATAAACTTATGGCATAGCTTATATTTTATGCACCAAATGTACAGAGCAGATATCAAAGATGTCTTAAAGAAAGTAAGGTTCTTATTCACTGGGAGCTTTAACTTTTGCACAGCAAGTTTATTAGACTCAAACAATTTTTGAAAGGGCAGGAGGAGCCATGTCTGCCTCGTGATTGGTGAGGATGTAGGAGTGATCCAAGTTTGTGACTAGTGAAGGTCAAGGTTTTTATGAGAGCCGCCCTGCCGCCCTCATCCATAAAAATATTTGTTAATTAACGACACAAACCCGACCCCACTTACAATTTCTATGCGCTGGGTGGTGTTGACCTAGTGGGTACGATACGTGCCTCTGGACAAAGAGTTCATGGGTTTGAATCCTGCCTTCAGCATAGCACCACTGGGTTCTGACCCTTAACCCCAAGTTGCTCCAGGGAGACTGTCCCCTGTGGTTAGGGAATGGAAGTCACTTTGGGTATAAGCGTCTGCTAAATGCCATAAATGTAAATTTATAACTTAGTTGGAATGCTGCTTTGTCACTTTTTGACCCACCAACAATCAGGAAATTCTCAAATTAGCAGGCCGGAACTCGCCCAACCCAGAGTCAGCTGGGTCAGCTGGGTCAACTTGCTGGACCTGCAGTTTGTGGACGCACCCGCGCATCACTACCGCCCAGTTTACATTAAAAGAGACGAATGTTGGCAGAATACATGGAGCATTTAATGAACACTGGAATGTCATTCACAGGAAATGCTTTGTTCATGTATACTTTGTGTCCACAAGAGCAACTTAACCTACTTAGAAAGGAAACTTGGATTTGGGTTTCCTGGGCCTTTAGGTATTTTCCACCCCTGATATACACACCACTTAACCAAACAAGAAACAATCATAACGATCCTGACGGTGGAGGGGTGTCAGAGTAGAGTCTGGGTTGGAGCCAAGACTGAGTGATGCCAAGTCAGACATTCCATGACATGCTTAATGGAGAAAGGGAGAAATGTTGCTAGACACCAAAGGTCATTTGGTTATTTGAGAAAAGTGAAGGAAAGCATCAGCAGCCATAGAGGGAAAGTACCAAATGTATTCATGGAAAAAAGGCAATTTTCTTTTCCCTCTCCTCATCTTCAAAGATTAAGGGAAGACTTTGCACTTTGTGTGTGTTCAGTGTGTGGTGATTTACAGAAATGTCACAGCGGTGTTATTGAACAGGCAGACCTCCATGCTGAGCTATGGTCATTATTCATGTACAGGACATGAATAAAGTGACCATCAGTCTTACATCTAAAGCTCTGCAATGGCTCCTCCTCACCTCCCATCTGTTCTGGGCGTATAGTGCAGATCAGAACAGTACGCTGGAACATCCAGCATATTTTTAGTTAGTCATGCTTTCTGTGGCGAAAACGCTGTAGTGGAAAGGAAGGAACTGGACTTGTTTGATAAATGGGGTTTCCTCGCAGTTTACGAAACTGCATGAAATCCGCCATGTTTCTGGTACTCAGCTTCGCTTGAAATACATATTCGAAAACACTGTTGGTGTCCAGCAGAGATGTAAGAAAATGAGTCTCGCACTACAGGTAACACATGGATTGGGTGATCTTAATGGCATTAACCTGGTTTAAATACCATTTTTTATATTTGAAGCACCTAACTGTGGCTACTAAAGCTAGACCTTCAGTTTGGCCTGTTGAAATATCGAAAAATAGAAAAACAGTAAAAAAAAATCTCTACAATAACGCTAATTTTTGTCAGGATGATAGTAGTATGTTAACCCAAAGCTGGCACCATTTTTAAATGTAATGTTACATGTTACATGTAATGTAACATGATGCTTGTAAAATTACATTAGTGGGTAGGATACTACCTAGTGGGTAGGATACGTGGAGGTCATAGGTTCGAATTCTACCTTCAGTATACCACTACTGGGCTACTGATTAAGCCCATTAACCCCAAGTTGCTCCAGGGAGACTGTCCCCTGTAGTTACGTAATAAAAGTCACTTTGAATTAAAATATACATATGAATCGAAGTATGAATCAGACATTAACATAAATATAGTCTTGTTGTTTGTAGTATGTCTACAGTGACTCCTTCAGTAAAGATCTAGAGCTGTGGCTGACCACAGTTACTGATGTATCTAGGAAATTCACCCCACCCATTGGAAATCAAACCGTAAGCTTTGGATCCCTAAATATGTCGATAGTGGATCTGACTTAATAGATCTTCAAACAGGCCCCTGAAATCTTAAGCAATGGAGGAGCTTGCTTTGCTATATCTACCCAGATACCATGGAGCAAGTGGTCTCTTATTTTTTTTCCATGGCTGTATAATACGAAATGTCTTGTGTTTGTGTTTCATTTTCACAGACCACTTCAAGGAAATCTGTCCTGCAGGCCATGGCTACACCTACTCTCGCTCAGACATCCAGATCACTCTGCGAGAGCTGGAGGACGAGGAGATTCGTAGAGTCGAGACTTTCCTTTCTCAGATCCCCACATATCCTCAGCCTGACCAGACCCTTCCAGAGATACCCAACTCTCCACCACCCCCCCATCACCGCCCTCAGGCTCCCACAAGGCCGCAGCTGCCTCAAACACCCCAGCCTGTACAACCACCCAGGACAGGACAGGACCATCATCATCCCCAGACAGACCCCCAGCACCCCGTACATGTGCTTCCATCATTCCCTGACAGTGAGTATGAAGCTGGTATAATCTCCAGTCTTTTGAATAAAGGTGTTAGAAAGGTTAATTGGCTCAAGACCATAGAAGAACCACCTTTGGTTCTAAAGAACATGAGCGGAACGGAACAAATGGTAAATTGTCATCATTCGGCCAAACAACTCTATTTAGAAGTTCCCGTGGTTTGTGTTGATGCTGGAGGTGTCAGACGTCATGCTGAGCTTTGTTTGGTGTTCCTGTTCCTGTGACGTAGAACCAAACTTATTATAATTTAAAAACATGTAATAATATTAATATCCACTACTGGGTTTTTTAAAAATGTCACATATAAATGAACATAAAGAACAAAAATAAACACATTTCTTTTATTTTGGATCTGAGAAACAAAAAGAAAAAACTAAAGATCTTTGATCTGTGGGAAGGGAGGGGAAAACCCGCAGAGGGAGGGGCTCCAGAGAGCGACCGAGTGAAAGAGCAGCAAACGGCGAGAGTATAGGAGAACAAATACCGGTTCTAGACTACTTTACACTGTTTATATTTACTGAAATCAGAGTTTACTGATACACTCTTAGTTCTGAGAGTAAACACCGGTTCTAGAC
>JBBPCY010000001.1:28427263-28448870 GCA_037974405.1 Brachyalestes nurse | reverse complement strand
GCACTGGGACACAGTCATGCTGGAATAGAAAAGGTTCTTCCCCAAACTGTGTCCACAAAGTTGGAAGCATGGCGTTGACCAAAATGTCTTGGTCTGCTGAAGTATTAAGATTCTCCTTCACTGGAAGTAAGAGGCCACCTGAAATCAATAATGAAGAGGTGTGTCCCAATACTAACAGCGTATTTACAGAATGGATTTGGGTGACTGTTGACTTCTAGTGTTTGTTCGCAACTTTAGCTTAGTAGTTCCAGTTCTAAACTAAAGAAGCAAAATGTGGACTCCAAACATGTCTTATCAGGCTCTTATATGGTTTAAGTGGAAATTAGTTTTGCTGAATAATTTCTTTTAAGCTGGACTGCAGAAAAGACTAGTTGAGGTATGTTTAGCTGATGGTGAATTTAAGTCTGTTAAAACTTTCGAAGAGGAAATCAAAACACAAACCACATTTCCAATAAAACTGCGACACTTTCTGGGAATGCAGTAAAAAATAAAATCGGTAATTTGGTAATTCACTTGAACCTTTATTTAACAGACAAAAGGACAAAGAAAAAATGTTCAGTGATTTCACTGACAAACTTAATTATGTCTGGTAAATATAAACAGATTTAGAAATTGGTGCCTGCAACAGACTTCAAAAAAGTTGGAACAGAGGCAACATCTGAGTCACATCCCCCTTTCTTTTAAGTATATTTCTCAATCATTTGGGAACTGAAGGAACTAATTGTTGCAGTTTTGCAAGTGGAATTTTTACCCATTCTTGCTGTAAACAATACTTGAGCTGCTGAACAGTCTGTGGCCGTCGTCTGATTTCTCCTCTTCATGATGCACCAGACAGACAGATTGGGACAGACAGGCCAGTCAGGCTCACACACTCTGTCTGCGAAGCCATGCTTTTGTAATTTGTGCAAAAGTAGACTGAAAAGGTAAATCTGAGATGGACTGAAAGACAATGGAAATGTGTTCTGTGGTCTGATGAATTTACGTTACAGCTTATTTTGGGGGGAAATGGATGGCGGACTTTACGTGCCAAATCTGTCTCCTGTTGAAAACGGGCAGCTTGTGCGTTATGAAGAGGAGAATCAGATGACAGTGACCATGGACTATCAACTCTTGTATACAGCAAGAATGAGCAAAAAATCCACTTGCGAAACCTCAACACTTCGTTTCTTCAGTTCCCAAACGACTGAAGTGTAATTAAAAGAAAAGGGGGATGTAAACTTGCCTCTGTCCCAACTCTTTATGAAATGAAGCTTGTAATGAAAGAATGTACTAAAATGAAAAGCTTGAAAAACAAACCATTTGTTATATTAGCAAAGCTTTGCAGTTCCAGTCTATTTTGATATTTCTCTTGGAGTGTGCATAGCATGGGCATGTAGAAGTAAAAACAAAATACTAAAAAGAAAGGGGGAGCATTTCAAAGCATGCACTGTTCAGGTTTCAAGGTTACTTTATTGTCGTCAGCAGCTGTGAACACGTACATAGAGTGATGAGACTACGTTTCTCCAGGGACCACTGTGCAGCATACAGCAACGTTCAGGTGCAAGTGTGTGCCAGAGCACTCGTAAATACAGTCGTGACTTCTCTGTCTGACGCAGCAGCCTAATCTGATTGTGAGGTTAACCTGTTGGAACAACAACACCAGAGGATTCAAGGACACGACACATTCCACACAGGAAAATACACAAAACCAAACAGCAAAATAGTGTACTTCATCTGGAGAGGCTGGAAACCTCTAAAGCAATTAAACTGCAGTAAAAAAGCCTCACTGAATACTTTGTAGTCATAAATCACTATGTTGCGGTACTTTTTAAAATCATGATACCTTTACTGATAAGATATATTGGTTATTATATGTTTATACACTATATGGACAAAAGTATTGGGACACACCACTTAATTGAGAGCTTGGGCTAGGCCCCTTACTTCCACTGAAGGGCAGTTCAAACAATGACATGCTTCCAATTGTGCTAATACAGTTTGGGGAAGAACCTTTTCTACTCCAGCATGACTGTGTCCCAGTGCACAAAGACATGGCTGGAGGAGTTCAGTGTGGAAGAACTTGGTTGGCCGCACAGAGCCCTGACCTCAACCCCATCCAGCACCTTTGGGATGAACTGGAACAGAGATTGCAAATCAGACCTCAACAGAATGAATGGGCACAAATTCCCTCAGAAACTCCAAAATCTTGTGGAAAGCCTTCCAAGAAGAGTGGAAGCTGTTATAGCAGCAAAGGGAAACCAACTCCATATTAAAGTCTATCGATTTGCTTGCAATATCATTAAAGCTGTTCAGACATCTCAATACTTTTGTCCATATAGTGTACAGTGGTCTGATTTGAACATGCATTATTTATAAGACACATCACCTTTGTTGCTCCATTGCAATATTAAAGCAAACATCCGACCCCAAACATGCCTTGTCTGAACGATTTCAGTTAAAAACTGTAAATTGTAAATTTTGTACTAAACCACCATCCTTTTCAGAAAGGAAGTGACATTAATCTTTATCTTTCCCTCTCTTCTACCTCCCCTCCGCTCCTGTCTCTCCTTGTTAGATGTGGATGAGTGCGCTGTTGCAGGAATGTGCTCTAATGGACAGTGTTTGAACACAGATGGCTCCTATCAGTGTATATGTGAGTCCGGCTACAGGTTCTCGACTGTTTCGAAGGAGTGTGAGGGTGAGTCTGTGTGTTACTGTTTTAGGGAGTTATGTGATATGGTTACATGTGTGTTAAACTTGTTGTCATGATTGCATTGAAACTGTGTAGTTTTATTCAGTTGGGGTTTATTTTCTTACGTCATATAAGAATGCCAGTAATGATATCATGACAAATGATCCAAAAAAGCATGGAATCAAAACTTCTTCTAAAGGTCCATCAATCTTCTATAAAGTTGTAATTTTCAAGATACAAGCTTTCTTTATTTCAATGAAATGAGAAACGTGACAGTCGCTGCTACTGGAACAAAACCACATATCTCTATTTTTTGTTTCACTTTTTTACATCATTTGAAAATACCAGATGCCATTTGCACTCTGGTTTAAGAACAACAACCACATGAAACATTCAAAAATTACTTTGCTTAAAATCTTGTCACATTAATGTACATTTAAAGCTGAAAATGTTTTTTTCCTTCTTCTGTAAAGTTACTTTTTTGGAGATATGAAGGTTTGTTCCAACAGCAATTATACTATGATAATGTACAGTCTGCAAGGTAATATTACACTGTATGCAAATTTAAAGTGGAAATAGCAGTAATTTTTACATGCTGTACATACTGTAGTGAAAGTGAGGGCCCTCAGACAGCTGGGTGTGTGCTAAGGTGCACCCCTATCTGGCCAAAAGTATGTGGACACTCCTTCATATTGTTTATTTCAAATGTGTCTTAGCCACACCAATTCCTAATCAAGCACATACACATACAATATCCATATACAGACACTGGCAGTGGAGCAGATTGAAGAGCTCAGTAACTTTGCACTGTCACAGGATGCCACCCTTGCCACAAGCCACAGTTACTGTCCTGCTATTACTATGAAACTGAAGTGCAAGAGCAACAACAGTTCACATAAACTTACTGCTGCTGAGTGTTTGTACACTCACTAAAAAGTTCCAAAAGGCCTCTGGAAGCAACATCAGCATGAGAACTGTACATCAAGAGCTTCCAGAAATGGTTTTTCATGAACAAGCAGCTGCACACAAGCCTAAGATAACCATGAGCAATGCCAAGGGTTGGCTGGAGTAGGGTAAAGCATGCTGCCACTAGACTCTAAGCAGTGGAAACCTTCTATAGAGTTATGAATCCCATGTTGGAGTCTAATGAATGAATCTGAGTTTGGTGGATTTCGGGGCTTCGTCCCTTAGTTCCATGGGATGCTAATGCTACAGCATGTTAGTGCTACAGCACACAGACATTTAACCAATAATATGCTTCCAACTATGTGGCAGCAATGTGGAGAAGGCCCTTTTCTGTCCCAGCATGACTGTGTCCCAGTCCTCAAAGCAAGGTCCATAAAGACACGGTTCTGATTATTTGATGTGGAGAAACTCTACTGACCTGCACAGAGCCCTGACCTCAACCCAAATGAACACCTTCGGGATGAACTGGAACCTTGATTGCAAGCCAGATCTCATGGTCCAACATCATTGCATGACCTCATAAATGCTTTTTTTACTGAAAGTTCTCACAGACAAACCTTGTGCAAAGCCTTCCTAGAAGAGTGGGGGCAGTTATAGGCACAAAGGGGGTGCTTGTTATTTTTATAAAATCATGTTATTTTATAAGCGCCATGTTAATAAATATTAAATGATTGGAAACATTGCTGCCAGTAAAGTACTGTAATTTTACAGTGTGTGTGTAACTATAATCTGTGGTGTGTGTGTGTGTGTAGATCTGGATGAATGTAAGGAGGTCAGTGACGTCTGTGGGACGTGGAACTGTGAGAACACACTGGGTTCATACCGCTGCTTCATGGGCTGCCAGTCAGGCTTCTATGGAGAGGAGAACAAAGACTGTGGTGAGTACCCAGTTCACATTCGACCTACAGTAATCCTACATTAGAGCCTTTAGAACAGTCCTATGAACATTAGAGCTACAGGCCCTTGAAAACCTTTTAGAAGTGACCTGTCAAAAATATTGAGTCCAGTTTAGAGCTTCTTTTTCATGACCATTGATTCAGTTAAATCAACCTCATGCTCCATCCATTCCTCTATTTTGTCTGTACACTTATGGCACTTTTCCACTGTCACAAGGAACCGTGAAAAAATGTTTTTCCATTACAAATGAAGCAACTTGTACCCAAGCCAAACCCAAGCTGCTCGACGGCAGGGCCAAAAGTGGGCCGCAGCCGAGCTGACTGCATCACTGCTTTGTGATTGTCAAAAGGTCATCATAACATGGAAAAAGGCCATTTTTTACTGTCCGTGCCAAAGAAACTACAGTGGAAACTGGGGCAGCTGGTGGCCTAGTGGTTAGGGAGTTCACAATGCGATCAGAACATTGTGGGTTCGAATCCCAAGACTGCTAGCGGCACCACTGAGGTACCCTGAGTAAGGTAGCGTCCCCACACACTGCTTCCTGGGCGCTGTGTTTCTGACTGCCCGCTGCTTCACTTGGTGAATGGGTTAAATGCAGAGAGAGAATTTTGTGCTGTTCACACTGTGTGCTGTGGTGTGTTCACGTATGACAGAATGGTCACTTTACACTTACTTTACACAAAATAACAACTGGGCAGCTGACGAAATACGAGGATGACTGTTTGTTTGTGCCAATAAATTTCAGTGGGAGTCTATGATGCTAAAACGTGTATCTAACGTTGTAAGAAACATGAAGGTAAACCAGGACATTGCTAACACCATAGCTGAGTTAGGTTTTCATCACATGACTAAAAATAATAAACTTTTTGCTAGTTTGAGTCCATGGACATCGTTTTGGGACAATCAGAGCATGCTGCTAGTTCCATGTCATCGCAGTATGTTTTAGGTACAGCACGGTTCCTGTATTCCTGTGGAAAGTGTCTTTATTCATTTTCCCTGCTATGTTCTCTGTACATTGTCTCAGTCACCCCACCCTGAGCTCCTGGTGATGACACTGATACGGTTCTGGCACACACACACACAGTCACCCACCGAGCTCAAGTGTATCAAACAGCATCAGATGCACTTGCTCCTCTCGTGCAGGACAGAGGGAGGAAATGGCTCCGAGAGAGAATGGCTTTGAGCACAGACAGCTCTTTGTCATTCGAAACGACTTTCTGATGATCACCTAGAGGCTGATGCCGCTGTCCGGACCGGGTGTTGGAGGTAGACAGGCGCGGTGTAACACGAGCACACATGTTCTCTGTTCTGTGTGAGGATGAGCCCTAGCCAGAACCTTGTGTTCTTTCTGTCAGTGCTGTGAGGCACCTGGTCTGCATATTCTCCGACTGCACTCACCCTGGAGCAGCAACAGAGCCTCTCAGAGGAACTTCTGCATTCGTAACGCACTTCGTCATTTGGCTTTCTTGTAGTGGGTACCTCTCCTCCAGGAGCTGTCAGAGAAAACACAATGATGTGTTCACAGTATTGTGTAGTTTTGATCTGGATTACGTAGAATTTGGGAACCTTCAGATGAATGACTCCTAAAACAAGAGCCAATCTTCATCCAAACCATAATGATTAAATACAGACACAAGCAATGATCATAGGGGTCCATGCACTGTTCGCTGTGTATTCCTTACATTGATCAATCAAGGTATTGATCAGAATTAAAGTGAGTTTATGCTAGCCCAGTGAACCTAGTTTTAATGGTCAATCAAACATTCCCACTCTTCCTTACACACACACACACAATCACACATCATTCCAGGCTGCTCCTTATTGGTCGGTTTTAGACCTTTGTCTTGGCTGTAAAGACACTAAATTGACCACCATGAAGTCACATTAAATGTAAAGTGCTCAGCAGTTTTAACTCCAGTTTAAATCATTCAATTTGCCATTTTTGTCTGCTACAGTCAAAATGAAAATACTACACTATAAATCTACCTTCAGGCAGTGTTTTTCAGCTCTGGTGGTGGAGCACCACTGCCCAGCATGTTTCCTCTGCTCCAACACACCCAGTTCGCTTGAGGAATAGCTTGTTACTGAGCAGCGTCAACTTTGTTGGGAGCAATGGAAACTCTGAAATGCACAGGACAGCAGAACTCTAGGACCAGGATTGAGAACCACTGAATTAAAGTGAAGGTTTGAGCAGTGGTTGCCAATTCTCTGCCTGGAGATCTACTTTACTGTAGACTTTATTTCCAACCTTTATTTCCAATCTAACATTTCTACAGATGTCAGCATGTGTTTGGTAATTAGGTTCAAGCTTTTGTGAATATTTTGACATTAGATTTTTCAGGATGGGGTGAAAAAGCCTAGGATGAATTGTAATAAAAAGTCAGATTTATCAAACAGCTCTCACTTCTGTAGGGAACAAATAGTTTAGAGTTACTGGTGAAAAAGTATCTGAACTTCCTGGATAATGACACCTTAGAAAGAGCCATTGGATTCAGTTCCAGACTGTTTAAGTTTGAGTTTGACCTGCATTTCCATGTAAAAATATTCAGTATTGGTTACCTGCTTTTCTCAACACAGCCCTCTCCAAGTGCAATGTGGTCTGATCAAACAAGATAAATGGACCATAGAAGAAATGATACTGAAGCTAATAAGATTTTCAAATGTTACAAAATCGATTCGTCACTGCCTCAGTGTCCGGATGTCTTACAGTGATTGAGGGGGAAAACATGATTCCAAGTTATATCACAAAATTCTGGGTTGTCAGTCCCTGATCTAAAAATATATAAACATTACAGTGATCTAAAAACAAGACTAAATCGACAGCAGTTTGAAAGAAATTCTGTTAACTCCAAAATTAATATTGTGCAAAATTGCCAATAATAATAGCATGAAATTGTATCTGTCACTGCATGAGTTTTCTACATTAATTAAAAAGCCTCCAAATATGCACTACTTTAGTCTGATAATTTATGGAGAATCAGATCCTGTATTGAAATTGCTTGGTTTGCCCATAATGATGGAGGGACGGTATGATTTGTATCACCTCCTCTGTTGCCCCCATTCCTCGCTGCTCTTTTTCCTTGACCTTTTGCTCTTCCACAGTATCCCTTTTTCATCTTTCCCCTGCGTATTTCCAAGGGAATGTCCTGGATGCCCACGCTGTGCTCCATAGAGTCCTGCCTCAGTGAGATCAGCTGATCTTGAGTGTAAACAAAGAGCCGGTCTCTGTTAGCTGTGTTAGCATTAGCAGTGTGCGGGCCTCCCAAACAAAGAGCCATAAACAACAGAAATAACTCTCTTAAGCCTCCTGGTTAGACAGGGCACAGCTTACTTATACTACATATACTGAAGTTACTGTTGTAAATAAAACAACAGTAAAAACACTAAAATATGATATAATTTTAGGGTTTATCTACCTTTCCCACCAGTGACCTTTTTAAATAAGGTTAATAAGACTCCCTTTATGTATTTAAGAGTGAAATGAAGGTTAGGTGACATTTTAAGAAACTCAAAATTAAAATTGTGCAAAATGGCCAATAATAATGACATGAAATTGTATCTGTTACTGCATGTTTTCTCTACATTAATCAAAAAGCCTCAAAATATGCACTACTCTAGTCTGGGAACAAACCCAAGCTTTCAACGTTTTACAACACTAAAGGCACATGTTTCGGAAAGCACATTTTTCTGTTTTGAAGAACTTTTTTCCAGTGTGGTTTGACCCCAAGGTTTGATTCTTTCTCTCAGCGTATCTCAAAGGTTTTGAGGCATTTCATTAACTTTGAACAAACTGTGACTTTGCCCTCGCCTGGTTTCTCCCAAAGGCGTTGCTTCCTGTGAAGGCCAAGTCTTGTCTCAGTGTTTGAGAGTTTCCAAATAGGCAGCACAGGAGAATAAAAGGGTGAATATTGAATTATGACTTTAGAATGATGGGTTGTATTAGCTCCCAGCTGGAGAGAGTCAGAGGGCTGTTGAAATACACTGAACACACCATTGACTTCAACATTTGCACCAAGCCCTGTGCATTTTGCTGGAAGTCTTGACAGCTTGGGCCTTGATCAATGGCCTAGCCTTTCCGGATGTGTCCCTCCCAGATTTGTACCACTTGTTGGTGGGATTTTGTAACTGTTCATTAGTCATTTTTGACAGCATGTACCATGATCACTGAAAGTCAACTCCGCTAGATAAGCATCAGTATAAACTCTGGACTTGTGCTACATCGTGTTTGGGCGTTTGGGGTTCTGAGAGAGTTTGTTATTGGCAGACTGCTCTCACCTTGGCCAACCTCTTGAAGGGATTTTAAATAACAGCTCAGACGTTCACCCTTAGGCCACATTATGTTCTGAATGAGCTGCAGTGGCTTAAACCCAGCTCCTCAACACAGACCTTCAGATAAAGCTCAATTATTCCACTTCATCTTAGAAATGGCAATCAAGGTGCTTCCATCGTCCCAGGGAAGCAGTTGAGCTGAAGACTCCACACCTTCCAATTACTCAGGGAACTTTTGATCCACTTAAAAGCATTTACCGTGAGGTTGTGGTCGGACTGTGTAATTTCACTGTTTCTTCAAGAAATTGGAAGGGTGTAGATATGTTTTCTCTCTGGTCTCCGGCGACAGTGGAGGTTGTCTTTGGCTCTTGACCATAGTTGTTCTCTGATCAGTAGGCACTGGGGTGTGTGTGCATTTAGATGTGTGTTCACAGTTGTCAGTGCTATAAAAGATATAATGGAACAGTAACTGGATGAAATGTATCCCACCACCGCACCCTGTTGTACACTGTATGGTGCAATACTGAGGCAGCATTGGGCTGAGCTAAGACATTTACAGTACTGAGCAAAAGTCAGAGTACCCTTTTAAAATAGACATTATATTCAGCATCAGGGAAGAGCAGGAATAATTTAGGTATTGTCATTGTTGTGGAA
The DNA here is from genome assembly GCA_037974405.1 of Brachyalestes nurse. Lineage (NCBI taxonomy): Eukaryota > Metazoa > Chordata > Actinopteri > Characiformes > Alestidae > Brachyalestes > Brachyalestes nurse. The sequence continues at coordinate 28,439,413 of JBBPCY010000001.1, read as the reverse complement.
GGAAATTGCCATTCACAGTGGATGGAAAATGCATTCTTAACTTTTGCCTTAGGTTAATGTACATACATTCTATTCTAAGTGTTATTCTTTATGTATACGGTAGTAGGCCATGCACGTACCCTCTATGCAGCAGCCTGGGATTATATTCCACATCCTAAGATTCCCTTACCTATAAGATTCCCTGTGCAAGACTCCTTACAATACATTCACGTACACTGACATATGTAACATGATTTTATTGTAATTTGCTGAAGATAAAAGAATCTGCCAAGTGCAAGAAAGTACTTTTGTAGCTTTTCAATTCATACCATTACATTTTCCCAGAATGTTAAGACTACCTGGCACTTAAAAAGAAAATGGAATGTAGTGATATATATGACTAAAAAACACACAAAAGCCTCCGACACTGAGTATGATATCAAATCTATCAATTTATTTGTCTATTCTATTTTTGTTTCCCAGACTGTCACTTCAAGTCTCTCATGTACAATTGTGCCCTCTCAAGAACACTTCAAAGGAACATGCATTCATACATGCAGCTACCCACACACACCTCAGCTGCCTTTCTCTCTCATATGCACCTAAAATGGCTGGCTAAGGAGAATTGATAAATATGACCCAGTTGCATAAGGAAGAGGAAAGTCAAAGAAAAATCAGTGAGAAAGCATTACTGGAGCTCAAAGAATGATTTAAAGATACATAGAGAATATGGGACTGCTAACAACCATGCAGGACCTTTCAGACCACCAAAGCTGTCCCCATCAGATAAATGGCACTTAGAGCTTTCAAGAGAAAATAAGGCTCAACTCTTACTTCAAATCTGCAAGAATCCACCCGTGTTTCTGTCCATCCATCCTTCCACTGTGTGAAAACGACTGAACATGGTGGGTCTGAAAGATAGTAAAGCCGTTACTGGTAAAAGGAAATCCACACTACTGCACAAAAACTGGACATCTGAGAACTGGATGAAGGTTTTGTAGACTTATGAGTGTAAATGTGTAAATTTCTAATCATGATTAACTTGAAGCAGCCAGCTTCTAGGTCTAAACTTTGGAGGGGAATTGTGCAGAAATATCCCTACAGAAAGCAAGTCTCCTGAAAACAATGGAAACTGTAATAAAGGCAAAGCTTGGAGAGACCAAATACCGAAACATTTTAAATAATTTTAAGTTACAGAGGTCTGTGAAATTCTGTTAAATATGTTTACTGCTTTTCTCTGTTGCTAATAAATAAAAGGTTTGCTCAACACTGTACTTGCTTCAGACAAACTGCAGTTTGTAAGAGATAAATAATTAATTAAATGAAAACTTTTGAAAGTTAAAAACCATTTCTTTAACAAAAACCCTTTTGTTTTTTTATTTCATTAATTCAGTTGATTTTGCATTAGACCTGCACATTAGCTCCTTACCTCTCCTCCAAGCTAGGTTTTATGCCCTCAGCCCTGGGCAGTTTTCCTAGTCTACACATATATTTGGTAGTAATTAGTATAATGATGTGGAAAAAAGAATCCCACTTCCTCTTAATTTCTAATTACTGATGGACTCACATTGCGTAAAGTGAGACTGCCATGTGTGTTCTCATTTTCTGACAGTCATAATTGCCCTGTTGTAGGCAAAAAAGTCAGTTTGGCACTCAGCTCTGTCCTTCCGCCATGATATGTGATAGTCCGGTGCTATCATGTAGCTTACAAGAGGGAAATTCCTGCTTTTTCTCTTTTTTCCTTCAAAAAAAGAGAAAGAAATAGCAGAGAAAAATGCGATTCTCTGATTATTTGATGTAGCAGCTGAACTCTCCTGTTACTTTCTCCTGGGGTTTCACAGCTGGCCTGACCACTCGCAGTGTTGTTCAAAAGTCCACTTAAGCTTCTGACACCAGAGGAAATGTTTTACAGAAAGATATAAAAGGCTTCTCCTAAGTTATAGAGTAGAGTTTCCCCTCAACCCACCCTGAGGATTCAGTGACTAGACTGTGGGTTTATTGTGGCCCTGTGGCGTGTGTGCATGTGCGTTAGAATGAGAAAGCGTATCTACCCATTTGGACAACGTATCTGCGTGAGTGTGTGTGTTTCAGCGGAATTATAGAGACAGCGGCGTATCATATTCACACTCTATTGCAACCTTATTAAGGCTGGAGTAGCTTTGGCGCTGATGTAGTATTCCCTGACCACTCAGTGTCTGATTGCTTTCCAGCCGTTTGGCTCCTGTCCTGTTAGTTCACCCGCAGGCTAGAGCTGCTCGGTAGGAGTCCGCCTCTACTGACTGCCCAGACTTTTCAGGAAGCATTCACTCCAGTCTCTTTACCTAGGCCCGCTTTTCTTTTCTGATCAAAAACATCCAGCATCTTTAATGAAAGTTCCCACACATAATTCGTTCCGAACATTTTGTTATTATGGTTTTTGTGGGCTGTTTTGCAATGTAGTCAGCATGTCGAACACTAATAGTTTCCCTTTTGTGCAAGTACTGATGTCCCTGTTGCCATTGTGCTTTCTCATTGAACAATCAAGAGCTATGTTATGGATTTCTGTGTGAACACCTTTCCACCTTTTGAGAATATAATGAAAATTGCGCTGGTTCTGAAGTTACTAATCAGGCCACTGGTTGTAGGATGTTGACTTACTATACTATATCTTATATAGTTCTTGTCTTTCTGTCTATGTGCGTCTGCCCAGTCGTAGCATGAGCAATTTCCTCTAAGATTGCTAATTGAGCCACTGGTTTTGGATGTTGCTAATCAAGCTACTAGTTTTGGGCTGTTTCTAACTGAGCCACTGGTTTTAATACATTGCTAATCAAGCTACTAGTTTTGGGCTGTTTCTAACTGAGCCACTGGTTTTAATACATTGCTAATCAAGCTACTTGTTTTGGGCTGTTTCTAACTGAGCCGCTGGTTTTAATACATTGCTAATCAAGCTACTGGTTTTGGGCTGTTTCTAACTTAGCCACTGGTTTTGAATGCTGATAATCAAGCTACTGGTTTTGGGCTGTTTCTAACTGGGCCACTGGTTTTGGTATATGGCTAACAGTACCACTGGTTTGCAATGTTGCTAATTGAGCCACTGGTTTTAGAGGGGTCAATCTTAGTCACCCGTGTGGTTAACATTAACCAGTGTTTCTTCTTATATACCACAGAGCAGTAAATGGTGACGGAGGTGTAAAAAGAACTCTGAGTGTTTATTTTTTCAGCCAATTATAATCAGGCTCTCTTGTCCTTCTGTCTCTTGTCCTGAGCTTGTCTTACCATTTGCCAAAGCATAATCCAAATTATGTATTCAAGAAGAAATTGCTAACAAATGTCAGTGTTGAGCAGTGAGGTTTAGTTCCAATATTCCAGAGTATTCAGCCATGAAGAATGTACACAGAGAATGGGCTGTTGCCTCTCAGTGCATGGAGGATGGCTTTGATTTATTGTTGTGCTGTTATATTTTGTAATGCTGCTGGACCAGGTTGCCAGCGTTGTCGTTATCCCTCACTCTGCAGCGAAAGTGACTACCACTGGTTTGGGTTAAATGGATCCTTTTAGAATTTCTTTTTTTTTTTTTTTTACTTTTTAAATGCTATCCTCTCATATTATGCAATGTTATCTTATTCAATTCATTTATTTTTGACCTCTGAAAAATGAGTAAATACTAATGACATCTCACTAACACCCCACGAAGGAATAAAAAAGTTAATTCTTCGTATTTGGACTCATCCAAACCCTGACTAAAGGGTTGATGACAAAGCGAAACTGATCTACACGTGATGAATCGGTGCCTCTAGATCTTGTTTTTGAGAAAGCATCCATCCGGCACTAATGAAAAATGAACTGAGGCCTTGTCTTGTTCCAGGGCAGGGCTGTAATGATTGATACGGAGATCATCTTGGGGTTGGAGCATTTCTCAGAGCCTCTCTTCTGGCCAGAATTGGGACATTCAAGTTTTCCAACTCATTTTTCTCCTTATAAAACACTGGTTTAGAGAAAACTGAAGGCCTCACACAGTTACATAATCTGACCTCCCAGGTCTGTTAAGTGAGTGGCGATTCACTCTGCAGCGCCCATGTTCCAGCCTGAAGCTTTCCAGATGGACGTATACTGTTGTACACTCTGTGCATGTGGGGAGCCAAAAAGAACAAGAGAATCACTTTTCATCCAGTTTATGGGTCACAGGTCTCCTGTTTATCCAGTCCCAAACCTCATTTGAATGAAATAATGGTACCGCATGATGAAAAGTAAATGACAGCAAAGGGGGGGGATTTGAAAATGTTTAGCTATGCTCAGTACAATTACAACAATTTTGATTTTATATTCCCTTCAGGGGATCATACAATTATTGTTATAAGTGGGGGGGAAAGTGTGTGACTAATTTTGTGTTCTGACAAGACTTGGTAAGTCATGACAGGTTACATTTCAAATTCGGAAAGACTAAATGATAACTAAATAATACAAATAAATGCTAAAGATAACTAAGAGATGACCAGGAATTAAATTGGGATTTTAGGCTTGTTATTTGGGTCCGAGTTCCAGTCTTAGCACTTGGTTATCATGAAAATGTGATTAAAACCAACAGCCTATGTGTTTCTGTTTTAATAGTGCTCACACTTGGCAGCTTTGCTTCTGTTGAAATGAACCCTTGTGAGATTTCTCTATTTGAGGTTGGTCTCGGTTCGCTGCTTCATGTTGTTTTTAAGTTTGAATGCAATACAGACCAAAGACATCTAAATGGAAAATAGACAGCCTCCACTAAGGCCTTTACACGGTTACAGTGGCGCTAAGCATTGGTGCTGTAAGCGTACAATAGAGCAGAATTGTCCTCATTGTCTCTGGCTGAGTGTGATAGCGGGTGTCTGTTGGCTGATGTAACAGAATAAGGTGTTACGTGTTCTACTCAAGGCGTGCTCAGGTGTAAAAGAAACTTTTCATAAGAACACTCACCCTCTCAGTGTTGGGAGAACTGTGTTTGGGGGAGTCATAACTAGCAGGTTAGAAAATGTAAAAAAAAAAATAAAAGTGTAAAGTGGCCATTTTTTGTCACATGTGAATACACCTCAGCACTCAGTGTGAATTATGTGAAATTGTTTTTCATTTAACTCATTCACCAAGTGAAGCAGTGGGCAGCCAGGACCACAGCGCCCGGGAGCACAGTGTGGGGATACCTTGTTCAAAGTATGGTCCCACTGGCAGTCCTGGGATTCAAACCCACAACCTTCCGATTGCAGGCGCAACTCCCTATTCATGCCACCAGCTGCCCCATTGGACTCCCCCATTAATAAAGTGGGGGGAAAGTGCAAACAAATGAAAAGAAATGTTTAATGGATTTCTCACAGGTTGTATTTGAAATATTTATTTCAATTTTCAAATTACAACCAGATTGTCACAAAGCAGCTATACAGAGTCCAGGTCTGAGCCCCTAGTGAGTAAGCCAAAGGCGACAGAGGCGAGGGAAAACTCCCTCAGCTGGAGGAAGAAACCTCGGCAGGAGCCAAGACTCTATGGCTAACAGAGTTGGCTTCACTAAACCCCTGATGATGAACATTGCTGAATACTAACACACCTCTGAATTGTTTTCCCTACTTTGTCCACATAACACTTGCTTCACTTGGTGAATGGATTAAATGCAGAAAGGGGAATTTCGCATTGTTCACACTGTGTGCTATGATGTGTTCATGAGTGACTATAAGGGGCCACTTTGCTTTATATACTGACTCTGAAAATATGAACTTTCCTCTGTTCTGCTTCTCTTATGTACATTGCCTTCTGTCTGATGTTGCTTCCCTTCTAGATATCGATGAGTGTGAGGATGAGACCATCTGTGGCAAGCATGGCTACTGTGAGAACACTGACGGATCTTATCGCTGTCAGTGTGACCGAGGATACACCAACACCCCTGAAGACCAAGTCTGTGTCGGTATGGAGGATAACACTAAACTCCTTTATATAAATAAAGACCTTACTGGTGTAGCATTAAAGACTGTTCCTGTTGATACACAGTTTGTGCTAGTGATCCTCTAGTTCATCAATGGTCAGTTTCTGGCCACGAAATTGTACTTGGCTGGAGACTTTTGGGTTCTGGGCCATTCTCAACCTAGCATTTACACTAATGTGCGTAAAAACCCCAGCAATGTCTTTGTGCCAGGTAAACTCTTACCAGCACTCCAAGCACTAGTCTTTTAGTGCTGCGGTGCTGAGAATGGTCCACCACCACAAGAAAATATGTGAATAACAGCAATACAGTAGTCAGAAACTGACCAACGATTGATGAGGTTAGAGGAGGTGCTGATAAACTGTGATAACAGAAGCGCTACAGTCTGATACTGTAACCTATACAGTGGACTTATGGTGGACTTAAAGGAGGGCATTTGAAATAATGTGTATGTTGAGTATATGACTCAAGTCAATGTGTGACCTACAAATGACTGTGTATATGTGTGTGTGTGCGCGTGTGTATGTCTTACTGGCCCAATAGATGTAAATGAGTGTGAGACGGGTAGCGACCTGTGTGGAGAGTATCTGTGTGAGAATGCGGAAGGAAGCTTCCTGTGCATCTGCCCCAATGAGAATGAGGAATTCGACCCCGTTACCAGCCAGTGCAGCCCCCGCCACACTGAATTAACTGGTGAGAAAACAAAAACGGCCACACACATGCATGCACACAAACCTTTTTTTCATGCCATCTGTCATTTTAATCACTTAAACAACTCTATCTGTGCAACCAGTGAGTACCGTTTGAAATCAGTAGAATACCCACATACCTATAACCCTAACACATGAAGAGCAAACTGTGCATAAGCAGCCAGGCTGTGCTTTATTCTGCCATAACATTCCATCTTCTGCATTAACTGACACAGGCTGCTGAAGCCAAGCTTCAGTCAGGATCACTCTGTTTCAAGACAAACATGGATCGACTGACAGGGCATATGTGGAAACATTTTTGCAACCTTATACACAAGGAGGTCACTGATGTCCACTGTGACTTGGAACGCCAACCTCAGTGTCCTTGTGGTGTCACTTTTGTATTTTTCCGTACATCGCGTACATGTTTACGTAACGGCGCAAAAAAATGCTCCGACATGTTCCGAGTCCCTGGTACATTGTGGTATGTTAACATTTCTGATGTGTGTAAATCCAATGAGCGAAAAAATACGGGTTACTGACTCTGCTAGAGATTTTGACTAAGCCTTTTGTTTAGATATAAATGGCCAGAGTCCATGGAACAATGACCAGGTCGTGTCAAGCTGCGCTGGAAATATGCAATAAACATTACAGCATTGTGCGATCAATGATTCTGCTTTCCCATGATTACGCTGATCTGCAGCCAACAGGAGAGCTTCAGGTTTACATTTCAGGCCGCGGAATCCGAGACATGGATTCTGTTAGTCTTTAAAGGAGTCTGCGTTTTCCACTTACCTAAACGTAGTTGGTCAGCCACATTTGGAAACCGATACGGGCTCTTTGCCTACGTATGACACACTGTCATCTATATAAATGGACGGAATTCAGGCTTCAAGACTGATCCTATGACTATTTTTAGATTTTGTCCCCTTTTATAGTAAATAGTTTGTCACAAGCCGTAAGCAAGTGTATTTCTAATATTTCTAATATACTCTCTAGTATTACTGAACACCTCAACACAATTGTAGGCAAATGTGTGAAGACTTAGGCGTGCACTTTACATGATGCTATTTCGTGTACAACATTATCCACATAACTCCTAAACTAAAGAAATCAACTTCAAACATCAAGCAGATCATGGAAAAATTGCGTTTACGGCATGGGGGAATCGAAATTGATTTAATCTCTTTCACTTTTTCTGTTTCTTTAATGAATTGCCTGCAAAAACACATCCTTGCCCCTCTGTTTGCCTGCTGTTCTGACAGTTTTATGTATTACATGTGGGAATCAAATCAGACATGCCAGGGCCTGACCTCCCGGCTCCCCCCAGAGGCACCGCCGACGAGCAGCAGAGAAAGGAGTGCTACTACAACCTGAATGATGCACACTTGTGTGAAAACGTGCTCTCCCGTAATGTAACGAAAGCGGAGTGCTGCTGCACTGTCGGCGCAGGCTGGGGAGACAACTGTGAAATCCATCCCTGCCCAGTGGAAGGACAAGGTATGGCACAGAAAGCATGCTGGGACATTAGGGAATAGGGTCCCCACTTAGGGAATAGTTCAAGTATTTCAGCCTAAAGCATGTTATAGATAATTATTTACCATCATAAACATTGCTGGGAGTGCAATATACATATATCAGTGTTAAATACTGATTAATGGCACCTTAATTAGAGTTTTGTTTTTCCTTTGTACTTTAGCTGTTACTCTTTTCAGAGGCTTATACTAATAGAAAAGGATTTCTTAGTAGTATATAATGTGTGTGGGTATTTCAAACAAAAGTACTCTTTGATAACCACTGAGAATTTTTTGACTATTCTTTGAAGATCCCGCCTCCAACGCATTAAAGAGAAACTAAAAGGTCTTCTTCTTCTTCTTTTGTTGTTTAATGGTGGGTGACAGGCAGCTTTTAGGTGCATTACCAACCTTCTGGTGGTCGTATCGTGTTATTTTACAACAAAAAAATAAAGTAAAATACGTTTTTTTTAGAAAGAATGATAATCACATAAACAGTATAATTTGGGGTATTTTGGACTCAGAATAGTCAGAATAATGTAAATCCCTAGTGTATAATAATAGTATCTAATAAGAACAATGTCTGCATGAAAATATTAAGTTTGTTATGTGTTATGAAATATAGAACATTATTTACTCCCCCCCTCCCCAAACGTGCATTCTCTGCCTCATTAAGCCATTTTCACTGTATGTTTTTTTTTCTCAGCGGAGTTTGACATCCTCTGTCCACACGGTTCCGGCTATCTTGAAGTCACCTCTTCAGTGCGAGGGATGGATCATGTCCAGATCAAAGGTACTTCTGCTTTTCATTTATAATAAGCCTAAAAAATGTCCTTTGTGTGCTTACATGTGGGACTGGCAAAATTAGTGTACTGGTGTGGTCATTATTTGACATTTCTCTCATACTTTGAATATGTAGTCACCAAAATTTGCCCCAAAAGAAGTGATGACACAAGCACATCTCTGATATCCACGTTCAAGAGCTGTTAAAGAGTTAATATGGCAAGTCATGAGCTGTCATGCCGATGACATTATTTTCCCATAATTACAGGACATAACCCAGGCGTATTATGCACTTTTCATTGGAAAAAAAGGCCTGCTGTTCTGAATGCTGTACTCTTGATATTTATTTTGCAATGTTTTGGCCAGTCGGATTGGATTGATTTTGATATTCTTTTGACTTTCCAGGCATAACAAGTTCTCCATTGTTTGTCAGCTTGCAAGCTCAGTGTACTGTTCTTGCCCACAGATGCAGATGAGTGTGAGATGTTTGGCTCTGAAATTTGCAAAAACGGTCATTGCTCAAACACAGACGGCAATTACCACTGCTTCTGTCGCAATGGCTATTACTACGACAACATCCGAATGGAATGCACTGGTGAGTAGTGCTAATTTTTTGCAGAAATAATCAGCTGTGCATTTACACACCACGTTTTACACATTGCAGTGTGGCCGAAAATAGTTTTCCAGGATTTGTGCAAATAAAATGATAATAATAATGAGATTAAAAACAAAAATGGCAATAAAAATTTGAAGACAAAAAACAAGGTGAAAACAACCCAAGGTGAGTCCCTGCCTTGTGATTGTGGCCCCCGGGATAGGCTCCAGGTGCCTACAGCCCTAGTGAGGACTCAGTGGTCATAGAAAATGAATAAGTGAGAGAGGTAAAAAAAAAAAAATTGAAAATTCGAATAATCGTAAAGTTCAAGAATAACTGAAACACGGGTTATGCTGTGCAACAGATATGTATACCCAGATATGTATACCCATATGTATACCCAGCATGTACTATGACATACAAAAAGCACAAGGGTGTTCAGTACAGACCCCTGTGGTACACCATAATGGGCTTCATGTCATTAGACATGGTCATGATCTATTCTAACGAATCTTTTGGATTCAATTCTTTGTGACAGTTTAACTGTGTGATGTGGTCGGATAGCATCAAGCTGTACAAATATCAAATTTTCATCAATATTCTTTACATCAATGCTGGTTTATGTTTGGAGAAGAATAACCATTCCTTCTTTCAGTGTAAGTCAATTCAATTCAATTCCGTTTTATTTATTTTTGCCACAGGACCCCATTTCCAAATAAAAATAAATAAATAAACAAGGTTGTATTATAACGGTGAGAATATAGTTTTCCATACATTCCTTCATCTCTGATTGTGTACTTCTATGATGGAACACATTTACTCATGGCTGCTAGGTTAGTGTTGTTTTGTGCATATTCAGTTTCACAACCAGGTTTCTTCAGACCTTGTGCATTTTTGTTCATGTGGAAAATTGCCACTGTTTTCCATACATTCACAAATATGTCATCGGTTGCTGCAGTAATAAGCAAAATATCATGTGTCTTCCTGATAAATGAGAATAAATGAGACTTATGAATTGTTGAAGTGGGATGGTCTGGACGGTATTCTAATCATGTTTTCCTTGCAGACCACGATGAATGTAACCAGGAGAATGTGTGTAAACATGGAGCGTGTGTGAACACACCAGGCTCCTTCCAATGCTTCTGTAGTCCTCCACTGGTCCTGGACAGCACACAGCGTTATTGCATCTCTATCAACAGCACGGACGGTGAGGCATAGATCAACACTAGCCCAAGAGAAACAGCACTGAAGTCACTTTTCATTTTCCACTCACTATGCTGTCTTTGCTCTCTCTCGTTGTGTTTCTGTAGATGTTCATTATCCCAACGTGCACGATGTTCACACAGACATCTGCTGGCAGAGGCTGATAGAATATAACATGTGTTCTCATCATAAGGAGGGATTTCAAACCACCTTTACTGAGTGCTGCTGTCTTCTTGGTGTTGCGTGGGGTGCACAGTGTGCCCTCTGCCCTGAGAAGTCTTCAAGTAAGTGTTTACAGTGAAAACCCAAGACTGGATGATGAAAACATTGCACATTCACAGTAGAACACAAAGGCCCAGGACATGAACATGCCTTCATGCAACCACAATATGCTCCTGAATTTATGTCTGAATTCGCTGAGATTGCAGCTTAACACATGAACTACACAGCCCCGCCCACTAACCTTCCTAAACAGGCTCAAGAAAAAACAGAAAATTAAAGTTTAGTGAAGAACAGTGGTGTTGATAAACTCCTCACCACCACAACATTCTCCAGAGTTTGTGAAACATAACAAATTGTGTCTACATCGCGGGATATTCCACGCTGCATCTTCTCACACACGAACATCTGATCCCAAGAGTTTAAACAGTGTGATTCTGATGGTAAACATTCATTGACACGTGCTGAGGCTCTTGTCTTCATCTCCCAGCTGTATCTCTCAACAACATGGCTTTTGAGGCCCTGACACAAATTTACACCTGCTGTTAAAAGGCCTAGGAAAGCTGACGCAAATATAAATATATGATGTATGGAATATGGAATCAGCAGCATGTGGAACTTTTTGTGCAATCTTCCCTCATTTTGAGTGGCCCACCCTCAAATACATATGCATGAGGCAGGGAAGTGTATTTTGCACATGGCCCTGGGAAGAAGGCATCTGATTTGAGTCTGAAACTGAAAGGTTGGGCTCATATTCTCAGCACCTAAAGCATGAAGTTCCTCCAACACCTTTAGTAACTGAGTGGGGTGAGTGGAGTCAGCCCATCCCCCCAATAAAACCCTCCCCAACAACCAGTAGTTTCCTCTATAGAAGTAAAACCTTCATCAGTTTGGCAGGCTAGATGGTAAAACTGGGTAAATAATGCTGCAGATCTGTAATAGGCAGACACTTATCTCTTTGTGAAAAGATCCTCAGTTTGTCAAAACATTCAGTGCATTTCATTTTATTTTGAAGGGTTTTGACTGATCAAAATAATTGTTGCAGCCCTAGTGACATCCTGCTGATGTGATGGTATGAAACTAAATTGCAACCTATTTAAACTTCTCTTAATATCTGTGTTCACATAGGTGATTTTGCAGTCTTGTGTAACCTGCCTCACAGAGGCACGGACCGCCTGCGGGGGAGACCGGGGTTTGAATACGGACCTCAGAGAGGCACGGACCACCTGCGGGAGAGACCGGGGTTTG
>JBBPCY010000001.1:28416165-28427163 GCA_037974405.1 Brachyalestes nurse | reverse complement strand
GGTGTGAAGACTGTTCAGTGTAACTTACCATACTATCTATAAGGCAGTTGACAAATGATGTATTTGGTGATGTCAGTCTAGGCCTGTCTTACTGATCAACTGATCTTACTGATCTGCGATTTGTTTTTTAATTTCAATTAAAATGTCCACTTGGAAATGCCATCAGTGTCCAAACATAATGAAGAATTAATAATATGGTCTAAAATGACTCCAAATCTTCTTCTTAACTTTTGGAGATGCACGTTTTGTTCTGATACAACAATATATAATATACCTTGGAAGAACTGTATAACAGATTTTAATATCGATACATCAAACATGTTAAAGAACTGACAAAAGCAAAGGTTTCGAAGAAAGCCTTTTATGCGATATCTTTGCACAGGTTATAATTCTTCCTAATTCAGAATAAAGCAAAGTAAAAATGCAGTAAGTGCTCATGAATAGCATAATAAAAAGCTCAATTCTGTGCAACCTTGCACACTCTCCATATTTGGCATTCCCTTGCAGACTGAATGTACCACTTAACACAACAACACCGAAAAGACTAAAACAGCTGTCCTCCTCACACTCACGAGCCTCCATGGGCCTCGCTTTATTGCTTGTTAGGCTGCTGTTGATACTCCCTCTTCGTTTGTATTTGGTGTGGAAATGAGATTGATCCTTCATTATTAATATGGCAAAGAGTATTAGTATTATTATTAATATTACTTAAGCATACACATATATTACAATGGACGTACACACTTAATACAAAATATCAAAACAACATCAGAGCTGTGTTGCAAGTCCAGCCCCCAACAGATATCCTCAGAATAAGGGGGGTTTGAGAAATAAAAATGTCTTAAATCTAAATAATGTAACTGAGTACCTAATATACAGTGTGGCTTCCGTACCTGGAGCAAGCAAAAATGAATGATAAGTGCGTGATAAGCATCATAAAACAGAAAGAAACCTTTAAATGGCAAACATTTGGGCTTAGTTGCTATGGTGAAGGCATAAAACACTAAAATCACTTTCCATGGAATGTTCTACAGAACATTGTTCTACGGATCCACTTCAGGAGATCCAAGACAATCTAGATTCAGGAGCGGCGGACATGTTTTTACAGTATAAAAGACATTTTAAGCTATTTTTGGCACACTGACGCATTGACAGTGGCCTTTCTTGAGGTTTCAGAAGCAGTTACTTCATTTGTCAATCCAACATCTTCTTTCCACAGACGTGTTTCTCTCCTTCTGCTCTCACTCGGTGCTCCCATAGTGGTTAACGTTGCCTGGGGACTCCTGAAGGGTTGTATGTGAGATTTCCTCTTTGTGTCCCTTTGGCTGAGCCTTGAAGAAATCTGACACACAGAAGACCTACATGGGGGGGAAAAGAATTAAATCGGGAATGAGAAGAATAAACATATTATATTGACACTAAACTCAAGTCTGACCGCATAGAATCATCTCAGATTACTCACAGTAAACACTGCCACCACGGCCCCCTGTATTAATCCAGTGAGAACGTCGCTCCAGTGGTGTTTATAGTCCGAAACACGTGACAGGCCCACATACAGAGACGCAGCGATAAGGAAGAACTGGAATGTCGGCCGCAGCAGTCGTGCCCATTTTGCCTTCATTCTTGATTGCATATACAGCTTTTAAATAGAGCATGCCATGATTAGAGTCACACACATGGTGAATTCAACAAGTGAACCGTCAGATTTGTATAGGTATCATAATGCATACTTACTGCAAGGAACAGCATACAGTACATAGAAAAGGATGAATGTCCAGAATAAAATGAAAGCCTGTAATAAACAGAGACAAGAAAGCGTTCAAGTTGCAGCCATGTTTGGTCAACAGTCTCATTGATCCTAAAATGTATAAATAATAAAACATCCATGCAGAAAATTAAGGATATAATAATAGGATAGGGAAAAAATACACCACAAGAACTTGCTGTGTGTTGTAGCACTCACCTGCCTTCACCGACCAGCGCCTTATCTCCTGTGCAGGAGAATTTTTCAATGTAACCCGACTTACAGTCCACAAGGCCCCAGTTGGGTTTGCACACGGTCAGGAAGTGCGGCCTGAGCCGACCGATGGTGTACTTGGCAATGTCGGTCAGAGACTGACTGACTGCTGCTCCAAACACAAAGGAACCAACTGCTTTGTACAGGCAGGCGATGTAGTCATTGATGAAAGAGGATCTGGATCTGAGATATATAGTAAGGCACTCTCCAACACCGATCTGCAGAAGAGATATGTACAGATAAATACTAGTGATGGGCCGATCCACGTTTTTCCAGTTCCGATCCGATTCCGATACATGACTGCCGATACCTATACAGATTCCGATATAATACATCTTTTTACTTTAATATTAGCATTATTTTTGTTGAAATTATGCTGTTTGTTAGTAAGGTTACATCACAGAATAAATAAACTACTAAGCACTTATTAGAAGAGCAAAAAATATACACAACTACACTGAATTTAAAGGCATTCCAAAGGAATTTATTTATGTCACATTTCACAAAAAGGTAGCAGCAACAGCTGTAAAATTTTGTAAATATCAAAAACACAACAATCTTGGCTGAATCATCCAAATAGTTCAAGTATTATGTCCATTTTAGCAGCAACAACTCTGTAGAAAATAAAGCGCAAAACGAATACATTTAAAATAACATGAATTTGGAGACAGGACATGAGCAGAGTGTAATCTAACCACGTCTGTATTTAAGGTGGACCGGCCGAGTTACGAGATGCTCACCTTTAGCCTCCTCGTGTTTTTAGAGATAGAGAGAGAGAGGGAGAGGGCAAGAAAAGCCAACAAAACACACAAAATAGCCCCTGAAAGAACCCCAAAGATGTCTTGAGGGAGAGCTAAGAGTATTCTCTGATATTCTTAGCTCTCCCTTGCGAAAGGTCCAGGGCAGCTGCGAACTGGAATATAGAGATCGGGGCTGTCCGACCGACCTCCGATATCAGATTTACGGCTATATCAGACCCCATACCCCATATCGGATCGGGCCCATCTCTATTTATTATACTTCTAATATTTCAAAGTGATTTTTGCTGTTGTGTGAGTTAAGTAGAGCATGGCAAGTCCTATAAGGCTAATACACTCACTATTTGAAAATGTGAATAGTGCAAATATCCTAAGCAGTGTGATGTTTGCATGGAGGACTGGAAGCGGATGTGTGTGTAGACGTGATCTTTATTACGTAAAAAAGAAAACACGGTGGACATGAACATGAAACAGACTTGGCACTAACTTGGCACTAACAAATAAAATGATGAAGCACAAACATGGACAACACAGAGATCACAGACACTGGTACAAACATGGGAAATACCAATGCTGTACAACAAACCCACAGCACAAAACTAGCAGTATAAATACATAATCATAAATCAGGTTCAGCTGTGAGGGGGCAGAGCACAAGTGCACACGTGGAGGGAGGCAGGACCAGGGCCGAGCCAGGGAGCGAAGACAAACAGAAACCACGTGTAAATGTAAAATAAAGTGATAGAGTGATGGAGCAGAGCAAGACTAAACAGGCCAAGACTGTTACAAATAGTGAAATTTAAATGGATTAAAATGCCCGTCTCTAGTCGCAATTTTGCATTATGCTCTCACCCTTCTCTGCACCACATGAACATACCTGTAACTACATGCTACTTGTTTTTCTTTAGGGCGTCATGAAGGCTTTGAGGGCTTACAGGCAGAAGAATGTGGCGTCTTGAATGGCTGTGAAAACGGTCGCTGTGTTCGCGTACGAGAGGGCTACACTTGCGACTGCTTTGACGGCTATGAACTTGACCTAAGCAAGATGGCATGTATTGGTAAGGCCCTTTTCTCAATTTTTCTCCTAATATAGCTGCAGCCAGTTCTCAAGGTAGTGGAATTGTCCCCTGCTGAGGATCAGCAACTCTGGTCTGGTTGGGTAAGAGCTAAGATGTGAAGGCTTCAACTGAAACCAGCTGCCAAACAAAAGATGCAAGGTTACTGAGCACAACAGTGCAGTCTGTGCTATAATTACTGCTCTATCTTACTACCATGGGAGCTACAAGCTTAAAAAGAAAACAATGTGCAGAGCCTCTGGAACAATAGTGTCTTAAAGCAGTTTTATTAGTCAGTGCCCTCTGTGACATTACATCATACTTTTTATGTTTTGTAGCCTCTTCCTGTAGGCCCTCTAGTGGCCACCCTTTGGGCTAAATGGACATTCAAATCTTACATTTTTATTGAGTATAATGAAATAAAATACAGTTTCCCCTTAACTCTCAATAACTAGTAGACTATTGGTCTCCGGTGAAATGTTGTAAGCCTGTGTTGAGCTGCTAGGGAGCAATGAGGGCTGAAAGTGAAGGGGTGAGACCCCCTCGCTGTAAAAACAGCCCACACCTCTCCACAAAGACAAGAGATAAAACACAGACAGCTTCATTGGTGTACAAATTCCACCAAAAATAGCATTGAAACACAAATAAAACATTTTTTTTGTCTATGAAGACGAAAACACAGTTCAATTCTGGCTTTATGAATTGTTTGCTTTTGTGTCCAATGTTCCATTAATGTTACTGAAGAAATGCATAGTTAAACCAAGGGTCTTCAGTTAAATTGCATTTTGTGGCATCTGTGGAAAAGGTTTAATGTATATTCCAGCCATGTTCCATTCAGTCTATCCTTCACACCCCACACCCCAAATTTTGCCTGTGGGAAAGAGCTGTATTGTTGTGTCTGAAATTCCTGAAGAGGATCAAATCTGCTATTTCTAAAAGGCTTCAAAACAGATTTATTGTTCTACAATTGCTAATAGATCTTGTAGTTTCAGACGCCCATCCTCCCTTTGCTGAAAAATCAGCAATTTCCTAATTCCGTGCTGTTTCAGGATTATGAAGCGAAGTCTGGACGCATTTCAGCGTGCTCACACTCAATCAAAAAATGTTCCACAGAAGTGTCCCTTAAAGAGACAATTCTTGGATGTCCCTCAAAAACCTTCCTCATTGTGTGCTGCAACAATCAGGGGCGCTGACAGTAATGGCCCTGCATTAGTCCTTGTGAATCACAGCTAGAAACGGATGATCAAAGTGTTCCCTGCATTATAATATTAAATCCAAGCTCAAGAACAGTGCCAGCAGGCCGAAATCCTCCACTCAAAGCCTCGTCGTGCAGGACGTTGCACAATAGAAGCTTTCTCTGATTGCTGTTACAGCACGGCCCCAGCATCGTCTGATTACATCCTGAAAACGAAGCACAATTTTGAATCCCAAACGAACGATTTTGGTAAATAAGCTTTGTGGTGAGACGCTGAGATCTTCTAGCGGAGTTTAGAAATTTAGACAGAAGTACACAGTTTATTTGTTGCATGGCAAAAAACAAACGAGGCACATACGAATCCTCCAGTGGATGCACAAAACCTCTGAGTCATTATCTGATCCCGACCTTCAGTTTTGCTTACTTTCAAAGCAATGCAAGATGCCAACTGACTCACTGAGCAGCTGGCAGAGGGGGCATCTGAACAATTACATAACTGAATGGAGAAGACAGGACTCCACTGCCTGACAAAGAAGAACATTGTTGGAAAGAAAGTCCAGGCAAGATAAGGATGCATGGCTGGAGAGAAAGTGCATCTTTTATTAAGGGAGCTCTGTCATTGACACGAATCGTCCTTAAAAAGCTTACCTGGGGGCATTCCAGCATTCTTTTAGTCTCTCCGAGAAGGTGCTTTCGGTCAGGCCTGTGTGTCTGTGAGTCTGTCTGTGGTGGGTTTTTCTTTCTATGTCTGCAAAGATAGATCACTCAGATCAAGTGACATACAGTCCTTTTAAAATAAATATAATTAAAAATCAACTCTTTATGCTCTTAAAAGGACCTTTCTGTCTCAGCGTGTCAAGTTAATAAACACATGTTAAAGGGCCCATATCTTACTTCTCTGGGTATTTTTTCCCTCTGTTTGCATACAACATACACATCTACAAAGTCTGTTGAGATTTATGCACCAAAAACTGAATTAAACAGGCTGTTTTTATTGCTTTGCATGGATACTGTCAAATGCAAAAGAACACACCCTGTGAAATAATATGTACAGTTGATGCATCCTCTATAGGGAACAAACCCAAGTGTGCCTTTTTTTCTGCACATTTTCTGCACATTATTTGCTGAGTTTAACATGATGGAAAGCCCTAAATAAAATAAATATATAATAAATAAATATAAATAATAAATAAATATTAATATTAAAGGTACACTTATTTTATTTAATTGCTCAAAATCTGCTCTATAGAAAATGTGTTCTTATTTTTATTTAGAAAATGAATCGAACATGTCGTTTGACCTCTGCATGTGACTGTTTATGTAAATGATCTCTGTTGTGACTGGCAGCCTCTGTTATGATTGTTGCACATCTTTGAAAAAGCAGCTGGGTGTGAAGCACTACTTATAAATTCAGCTCAAGTGGGTGGGGCCAAATTGCTGTAAATGTGGTGTTCGTGAGGTCACAAAAACAACAAATCCAGAAGGGACTGTTTTTGCTGCTAAGTTTCCAGCTATGGACTGGAGAGGGAAACTTTAATACTACACACTATATTGAATTGTTTCAAAAAAGGAAGGAAGTTTCTGTGTTTTAGGGTTTTACAGATGGGCTGAACAACCAGACAACTTTGATTTGCCCTTTAATCAAGCTCACACTGTCTCTGTTCTCTCTCAGATATAAACGAATGTAAAGACATCAGTGACAAGGTGGAGCTGTGCAAGAACGGAGTGTGTTCCAACACAGAAGGCTCGTATAAATGCACCTGCCTGCCGGGCTTCAGGGCGTCCTCTCAGCCTCACGAGTGCATCGCTGAGGACCCAGGGTCGGACCCCCGGCCGGAGGGGAAGTGACCCGGAAGTGACTCCCTCGCCTCTCCGCACCCCCGACGCTCTAATGGACTGACGCCAAGCCTGCATCAGTGAAGCCGAGCCAGCTGAGCTCTCAACTCCAACTCCGTAGTGCTCATTCAGACTTGTACATAAAGAGTAACCATTTTAAACCCTGTATGTGGAAAGATGGCCTGTGAAATGTCTTGTGTTTTGAAGGACTCCCAGCACAGAGATAAAGCAGTTACACTGCGTTTCAGAACATCACATGCTAACGATTATTCCACTTATTTTTATACGCAGTTAATACAGTTATGTGCAAATATCTCTGCTGGAATTATGGTTTGTTGATTTTCTATGTGAACATAATACACATCCTCTACAGGGAACACACTTACTAACCTTTTAATGCACAATTACTTTTCATTTGTTGCCTTTAACATAACATGGCCTGTGCAAACGTTAGGGCACCTTTTATATTTAAAATTATATATTTTTTATTTTTCCTAGTATGTTAAACTCAGCAAATAAAAGGAAATTGTGCAGGAAAATGTGCAGTAAAATGCCCTGTTTAAGTCTTTTCCCAGTGGAGAAAACAGAAACTTCTTTTCACTCAATCTATTAAACGTCGTTTATTCGAGGGTGTTCAAACATTAGCACGTGACTGTACTCCTGATTTGTCACTGGGGGTCATTCCAGCTCAGGCTCATCCGCCAAGGCTTCATTGAGGGGGGTTTGGACCATCTGTACAGATCAAGTACTATATATTAAATTGGTTTGTTACATATTCTAATAATACATTCATTACGCTCCATATTTTGTTTGACCAAAAAAAACCCAGTAAAAGTACAAAAAAAATCTGAGTAACCTTGTAGATTTATAGAATTCTGTACAAATGTTTTGTTTTTTTATAACACAATCTTATGTATGAAAAGTGGTTTACACTGTATCAGATAAAGTGTATGTATCCTGCCCTGTGGAGCAGACATGAAATGTAATTTTATGGGATGACTGCACTTTTTAACAGATGTTATGTGGTGCCTTCTATCCAGCAAACACATAGTCCAGGCATTTTCAGCAATAGATAACACGTCACATTTTTGCTAGATTATATAGCCTACTTTCAGTTAAAATACATGCATACATTTCGCCGGCTTGGCATTTTGGTCTGTTTTAAGAAGTAAACAGAGTGCAAGCCACTTTTGTAGACAAGATATTTTGTCCTGCTGTTGAGCGACATGACACTTAACTAATTTTACATTAACATTTCACCACTTCAGTTGTAGCAGAGGATTCGCCAAGGACTGAATAGCATAAAAGACCATTATTTAACTGCATGGGGTGCTCAGTGAGGACCACAGCATCTCCAGGTACTCGTTACAACCATATTCAGCACCGCCTGATTTCACTGATGAGCTACACTATATGGACAAAAGTATTGGGATGCCTGACTATTACACCAACACAGACTTCAATGACATTGCATTCAAATACATAGACTTTAACATGCAGTTCTTCCACACTGAACTCCTCCAGTCATGTCTTTATGGAGCTGCTTTGTGCACTGGGACACAGTCATGCTGGAATAGAAAAGGCTCTTCCCCAAACTGAGTCCACAAAGTTGGAAGCATGGCGTTGTCCAAAATGTCTTGTTCTGCTGAAGCATTAAAATTGTCCTTCACTGGAAGTAAGGGACCCAAGCCCTGAAAAAACATCTTTGTCCCAATACGTTTGTCCACGTAGTGTATCTTCTCTAAAAGGGAGCCTAAATTGTCGTATACATGGTGGTGCATGAACACATGCCTGTAGACACTCACCTGCCACGTGTTCTTGGTACATCAAATGAAGAAACTCGATCTGAAATTGGCGTTTTGGAAGTCAAATTGTAAATGTGAGGCAAAATGATGGTCATAAGCAGGCTGTGGGACTGCCCCCTGTATCGGAAACATGGTCTACCATGTTTTGTTCATTCCGCTTGATTACCTCTGACTGTAGTTGTTTCTGGACATTAAAGTCTAAAAATGAAAATGACATTGCTTGCGTCTTCATCGTCTTTTTTGCTGACGAGTGTACATAAATCTGAAAAAAGCTGATCTGACACTTTTTTGACACACTAACAGTAATAATTGTGGGTGAAATCACTGTGCATGAAAGTTACGGCGTGATTAAGACGGGTCTACTTGAAGCCATGTGAATGTCAGGCCTTTCTTCATAGAGTCTGACTTCCCCTCGACTGTCCATGCCAATGAGGGCATACGCCTCTAATTTCTTGTGGGATAGAAAGTTCCCAAGATTGGGAAAGCTGGGGGGTTTTCTATCGTCATGTAGACGAGTGTGTGAGTGAGCAGTGACACACAGAAACGTGAGCCTAAATCAGACAAGATGCGATAATGTCTAACATTCCACACATGGGGAAATGTGTCTAGACTATTTGTGTTTTTATTACTAATGTTTACAGCAGCATGTAACAAAAATAGTTTCTTTCATCAACTCTTTCATCTCTGCGGTGGGCTGCCTGGTAGACCCCGGGATAGGGCCTGGGTACCCGCAACCCTAGTAAGGATTAAACAGTTACAGAAAATGAATGAATTAATTACCTCTTAGATCTTACCTTTCATTATTTTGGCACATAAATGGTTCAAGCTAGTTGATGGCTTTGCATAGTGGACAAGGAAAGTCCACCTTGTGTAAATCTTGCCATAAGTTCTACTTTTCCTCTGTGATTGATCCGGATCTCCAGGAGATGAGGGCCCATTTCTCCAGTTTTTAATATGGAGTTGGTCCCCCTTTGCAGATATAACAGCTTCCACTTTTCTTGGAAGGCTTTCCACAAGATTTTGGAGTGTCTGTGGGAATTTGTGTCCATTCATTCTGTAGCATTTATGAGGTGAGACACTGATGTTGGACGAGAAGGTCTGGATCACATATTTGGAAGCATGGCATTATCCAATATGCATTAAGATTGTCCTTCACTGGAAATAAAAGGTTTAACCGAAACCCTGAAAAACAGGTGTGTCCAAATAATTTTGTCCATATAGTTTATGGTGCATGAGAGGTCTTTTCTGTGGAATAAATACTGGGAGCTTTCCTAACTGATAGATAGGACTCCAGATTTCCAGGAAATAAAAATGGTTCTTTCAAAGGCTCTTTTTAAAAGCACTGCTCCACCTTTGTGTTTAATTTGGAGTAGTATCTTTGACTTTGAATTTTCAGTAACAAACTTGTTGGTAAAAATTGTAACCATTCTAGGTTTTTAATTCCTTTAATTTTATCACACATTTGTGGCAGTTTTTAAATTACATTATTTCACCAATTCGTATTCGAAAATTTCTACTGCAGCAACATCCAGACCAACCGAGTTTATTATTTACCAGTTTAAACAGCATGCAGGTCCTCATTTTTAGAAACTGTGCCCAGTATCTCTTTTAACTCCCTTATTCTTTCTCCATGTCTTTGTGTATTACTTTTTAAACACATCATTTTTGCTTGCATTGAAGAACACAATAGTTTCGTTGAGACAAAAATAAAATCTTGATGAGCTGTTTACAAAGGCAGGCCATTCTGGCATCTGAACCACCTTTTGTTGATGATTAAAAAGACTCCCCAGAAAGGCGATCATGGTGGCACTGGTGTGCCCAGAGGACAGAGAGGGCGTTAGGGGGGCACTGCCCTTCCTTGTTTGTGCCTTCTTTTCAGGCAGCAAGTAAAAACGAATATTTCCATTTTTATTTTTCACATCAGAATTACATTATTTCATCCCCAAATGAACTGTTCTGTCCTCAGTGTCTTCACTGCACTGCACTTCACTGGAGTACCGTTCAGTGATTCCTCATATACCCAAACCGTTACAGAGGCAGATTCTCAACTTCAAAAAACAAACTAGGTCTTCATCAGGTAGAACACAGCATCCACAATCTTGCACCCTATACAATAACAGAACCCCAGCCTCCGCACACAGATAAACACATTTGTTAATAGAAAAAAGAGCTTTAAATGGACAAGCACCATCGTGCCCTTAGATATTTGTCAGGTTCCTTCTCTTAGTATTTTTAAAAAACCAGCTGAAAACATACACTATATGGACAAAAGTATTGGGTCTAAATCTTACACACAGCTATGCCAGTGTTACAGTTTATATTGTTACAATTA
>JBBPCY010000001.1:28359282-28382921 GCA_037974405.1 Brachyalestes nurse | reverse complement strand
CAACACTGAGATAGATCATATGCTGGAGATGAAAAATCTGTTGTCCGGTTTTAAGTATGGTTCAAACAGAATATGACATTGCAATCATTTTTTTTAAATGGTGCACCCGTACTACATTGAGATTTAAATACTAAATATTCCATCATTCCACGAAGTTATTCATAACTTTACATCTGGGTCGTTTCCCCACTCCTTTCTGTACTTTTATTTGTATTTTACACACTTTGGCATTTTCACTAGCCATTCATTTACTGCTAACCGAGTTGAAGGGAAAAAACGTGAGTCAGGGGGGAGCATCAGCGAACGCAGTGGGAGGGCACTCTGGCGCGATGCTGGCCATCTAGATCTCTGACTGATTGCATTCTCACAGATCTAGATCTCTGACTGATGCATTCTCACAGAACACAGGTGCAAAGTTATATAAAAACCCGCAAAACTAATGTCAAAACCGCCCAATTTTTGTTAACCCGCCCAAGCCAATTTTTACCGCAAAGTAGAATTCAAAACCACCCAATCTGGCAACACTGCGCGGGTCAGCTATTTTTAACACCCGCCCCAAACCGACCCGTCAGGAGATCCCAACCCGAGGAAAAAAAACACCAGTGATCATTCTGATCAGTAATGAAATGTGTTTCTTAACTTTTTGACCCGCCTGCCCGCACCCACAATATTTGTATATGTCTGCCCTAAAACCGCCCGTCACGGATTGGCCCACGCATCATTACCACCCAGACACAGGGAGAACATGTAAACCTTAAACATCCTTAACTTTCTCTATGATGAATTTACTATATGTGATTCTGGACAATTTGTCATAAAATTCTGACCAGTGTAAAATATAGCTGGCGTTTTAAACTATGTAGATAATTACAAACTACAAACGCATTGAGTAAACAAGTTTTACTGTGACAGCAACTGGATTCAGTGGGTAGGTTTATTATTTATGTGGGACATACAGTAATGATGTAACAAAATAAAGGTAACATACATATGTTTACACACAGAAGCTAACTTCTCTGTGTATAATGACAATCACAGAACCATCTTCTGACCTAGAACACATTATAAAGAGCAGCAAAGTCCTACTTCTACCTTGGGTTGTCACTCTACACCCGGCTGTAATGGAACATTTCTATTTAAAGTGTTATAAACACTTCACCAAAAAATGCACCAAGGATTTGGTGTACCTTATTCTTCCTCTCATCCATGTTGCTAGCAGATATACAGTATACAGTACATACACACACACACACACACACACACACACACACACACACACACACACAGAGACTTTAAAAGAGTACACAGTGGTGGTAGTGCTCTGTTCGTACTGGCTCTGAAAACAAACAGGCCTGAAGCCCTTCCCCTGTGACTCATTCATTAGACTGGTGACCTCAGTGTGAGGACTTGGCTGGGGGAAGTGTTTATCCACAGCGGCCTGACGGAGCAGAGCAGTGCAGACCACTGCCCCGAACCACCACCCGCCGCTGAGAAGGGGGCGGGGCCTGAGCTGAGAAGACCCTTCAGATTTTCCAGCTCATGCTCAGTGCTGTCTGAAACATGTTGCAATCGCCTCCGAATCTAGACATGCTTCATGAGTCTCACTTTTATCAGCGCTACTGATGTGCAAGTGTGACTAATAGGATGTTCTGGCCTGAACTGGTTGGAACTGACACTGTTTTAAACATTCAGTGTTTTGTAGAGTGAGATAAGCTGCGGGAGCTCTGGGTGTTTGTGTTTCTCAACCTCTCAGCATAGAATGAAGATCCACCTCCTTAACAGGCTGCTTTTACTGGACATGACTGAGAAGGCAAATAAATATGACTGAGTAATCACTGTCCAGCAGTCATAAGTTCCTATTTTTAATACCTATAGGCTGTTCAGCTTGTCCTCTTGGTGACTCGCATGGTGATAGTGATTGAGGGCATAGTGATGATGGCAGAATGCAAATTAGAAAACATAAGCAGCTCAGAAATGGGGTTATTTCATTGGAATGGCTCTGTATGGTATGTAGTCCTTTACTGGATGGTGAAACCCCAGGAGCGTTTTTTTATTATTACATGTGTTTAAATTTGGTTCTACGTGACACAGGAACTCCAAACAAAGCTCAGCATGATGTGTGACCCCTCCAGCATCAACACAAACCAGGGGAACTTCCATGTGAAGAGTTGTTTTGCTGTAGGATGACAAATTTCCCATTTGTTGAGCTTCCGGCATGGGTCCGAGCCGCGCACATACAAGGTTTAAGAAGAGAGCAGGGGGTAAGAACTGTTGCTTCACAGCAGGAAGGTCCTGGCTTTCATATTCTTGTCCTCCATGAGTCTGAGTGGACTTTTTATTAGGAGCTCCGGTTTCTTCCCACAGTCCAAAGACTAGATTCAGAAGTGGACTGGTAAAGCTAAACTGCCCCTGGGTGTGACTGTTTTTGGACTGGTGACCTGTCCAGGGCGTTTCTCTGCCTTTTGCCTTCTAAATGCTGTGACAGGCCTGGCTAGGCATAAGCAGCTCAGAAAAAGGATGGACTTTAAAACTGTTAAAACTTTAAAAACTTTAAAATCTTGTATCTCTGACATGGCAACTTAACAGGACACGTTGACATAAAATATATTTTCCAAGTTATTTTGGACCCTTTCTTTTGGTCCATTCTTCATAATATTCTGACACTATGAAAAAGACAACTGGTGTTTTAAATGAAAAAAGTAAAATGTGACAACAGTGATGATATATATATATAACTTTCAGGGCTGAGATATAAGGAACTGATTTCTTGTGACAGAAAGTGACCATCTGACTCATTGAATCATAGTTACTCCCCATAATCCGCTCCCACCTACTCCACCCAGCTTTGATACATACAGTTGAATGCAGTGTGTTTGGGCATCCCAATGGTTTTAGCTGGTTTTTGACAATGAGTATATGTACCTTATTGTTTATTTGCTGAATTTAATATATTGGGGAACATATTTTAGGTTTTTTTTCCCCATAAGTTAGTAACTCGGTAATTATATAAATAAAACTGCACCAGAATGGGCAGAAAAATGCATATTTATGTGCTCCCTGGGAGAGATGTGTAGTTATTTGAACTTACTTTAAAACTTATCATTGTGTTCAAATTCTTGCAGACAACTATATAAAGCTCTGTTGCAGGGATGGAGAATTAAAGGCTGAAGTTCAGCAGTTTGCTGATTTCCCTGTTCCCTGTTTTGTACTTGATATTAAATAAAAATAAAAAAAACATGCTCAGATGTAAGTGGAATGGCCATGTGGTCCCATTGACTGGCTGCTAGGAGTATTAGTGAGGGTCCTTGCAAGTGAACCTTGTGTTGTAGGTTTTTTTAATCCATAATCAGGATAGTTTTGAGCAGGGACCACTTGTTTTCTTCATAACAGTTAGCCTGCAGGGGTAGAGACTTCTAATGTGATGAAAATGAAACCAAATGCAAAATGCAAGAGTTACCGTTCACAAAATTTGGCCTGACATTGACAGGCATGCACTTAACTCCCTCCAAACCTAAATTCACAACCATAAATGAAATCCCCAGGATTATTACACCCTAAGTCTAGTCATTCAGTAATAACATGAAAAATGGGTTTCAGGTCTAAGGAGTGAAAACTTGGACTTGTTGGCATTTCTTGGGAATATAAGGGCCTGAATGAGTCATATGAGTATAACACTGGTTTAGATAAACAGGAAAACATGATCACAAAACAAAGAATGTATAAATCAAACCTTAAAGGGGAGATGAGATTATGTTACATATGTTATTGTCATAAAACCTATGAGTGTCGTAACACCCTTGTTTCAGATAAGGAAGAGGAAGTTTTGAAGAAAGGCAGGGCAGGAAGAGATACACAGGACATTGTCCTTCACATTTCTTGAATGTGTGTAAACAGGCAACCAATTCATGCCAACTATAAAGCCCTTATTTCAAATGTCCACAACCCGAAATCACCCTTCGTGGAAAAGAATCACCACATGATGTGTGTCAGGCGGTCGTACGTCCTCAGTGCCCCGGCTGACTGAAATGAATTCAGATTTTTATTTTAGGGTTCATTTTTGAGGGCTTCCTGCAGATTTCCTGTCCAATATTAGGTGATGAGTGATGCTGGGCTTTGTTGCTCTTTGTAACACTTTAAACCCAATTGCTCATATCCTGTCATTGTGTAAAGAGGGACTTTTGCTCATATGGAAAAATACACAGCTGTTGCATTTATAGTGCCAAATTACAATGGATAACACTATATTTGATGACCATCTACATGCACTGGGTGTATTTAAAAAAAACAATGTATATAACAGCTCATGACAACGATGACAAAGGAACCTGAGATCACATCAGGGAGTAAACGGGACAATATGTATGAGAGGAGATTATTTATGATTGCAGTTTCAAAGGCCCTGATTTAGAGCATTCGTGTTTATGGAATTATTTGAAATTTTCATTTTTATTGCAGTTTAGTGATGTTTTATCACTTCACCTGAACAACCTGGCTTGTAACTCACTCACACATGTTTAGCATGTGGAAAACTGCTCTATTGGGTCGCCATTAATACTCAAATAGCTTTTAGTGCCTCATAAGAGCAGCACTCTTATCTTATCTTATTTACCAAACAGCTTTTTGTTTCCTATTGCTCTACTTTTTTGTTGCACTTTTCATTTTTACATATGATTAAATCCATACTGGCTATTGTATACTGCTAATACATGCGAACTGAATTGTACCGGGCACAAATAACCCTTTTCCCTCATCTAGGGAAACTCATTATTCTGTTATGTTAATGCGGTGAATCCATAGGGTGGTGCTTTGTGGGCTGTATCTCTTCATGGTTGTATCTAAGAAGACGTTTATGTTTCCATTTGCTTCTGTGACGACCACAGCGGCATGAGGTCTGGGAATAGAGGACAGAAAGACAGTTAAAATAAATAAATAAATAAAAAACACCCATCCCCCAGCTTAACTGGTCAACCCACACATTTCCCCTTGTCCCCCTTGAGCCATCCCATCATTCACTACTGAGTGCGCACCGCTTCTGGCCTATATTTCAGCTCGTGTTGGATCAAGAGAAAGCAGAGGAGAATGTTTCCCTCTTTCCTGTTCAGGTGAAAGGCCTCTATCATCAGGCTCAGATTTGAGAGGATGCAGCCCCTCATGTTTCTGAAAGCCTTGGCAGAATCTAGATAGGAGGATGCATAATAGATCAGTCAACTGGCACTCAGCAACATTAAGTAGGTCAACTATTATTATTTCTTTTTTTTCCTTTCAACCCTGAAGATTTTTGCCCAGCAACAAGCCATTTTGCACCATGGTACCGAGGGAAGAGCATCATAGATGGCAAATAAACATGAAATCAAACTGCACAGTAAGAGGACAAGCAGCTTGATACAGGAATGAACTTGCTCTGGTTAGAATAGTTTTCGGCCATGTAACGGTTCATTAGAGCTGTTCTGTCTTGATGTGTGATGTGAGCAAAGCACTGTTGACTTATTGAAGCCTTTATTTAATTGCCATTTTATACTTTATAATTCTTTTGTTCATGATTAACTATTTATATTTAAGCTAGAGATCAGTTTGTCATCAGGTTTGGGTGCTGAAATGACTAAAGACATTAGCATAAAATAGCAGAAATGTCAATCAACTATATGAAAAGAGTGCATTGTATTCTGTTATCATGTAGTTACATAAGATATTATGGGGTAGACTTTGTTACACAGTAGTTTCTTCTGTGTTCGTCCCCTTGTTCTTGTTTCTGTGTATTATATACATACAAATCGATCAGCCATAACATGACATGAATGATTATCTAATTTCAGTGGCGCCTGTCACAGGGTGGGACATATTAAACATTAAGTGAACAGTCTTTTCGAAGTTTATGTGTTGGAGGAACAAAAAAAGTGTAAGGAACTGATAGTATTCTCATGTTTTCCTGGACTTTAACACATTCGATATCGTAATGGTTAGACAACTGGGTTGGAGTATCATCAAAACAGCAGGTCTTGTGGAGTGTTCCTGATATGCAGTGGCTAGTTCTTATCAAAATAGGCCCAAGGAAGCAACAACCGGTTACAGGTTAATGGGTGCCTAAAGCTGACTGATGTATGTGGAGCGTGAAAGCTAGCCCATCTGTTCTGATCCCAAAGAAGTGCTATTGTAGCCCGAATTGCTGAAGAAGGTTGGTTATGGTTATGGCGGATAGGTTATGGTTATGATAGAAAGGTGTCAGAACACACAGTGCATGTAGCTGCAGACCGGTCGGAGTGCCCATGCTGACCCCTGTCCACTGTTAAAAGGTCCTACAGTGGGCATGTGAGCATCAGAACTGGACCATGGAGCGATGGGAGAAGGTGGCTTGGTCTAATGAGTTACGTTTTGTTTTATATATAAACAGCTGGTTGAATGTGTCCTGTTTACCTGTTATTCTCTGGATTGGCGGTGTGATGCTCTAGGCAGTATTCTGCTGGGAAGCCGTGGATGTTGCTTTGACACAAACCACCTAACAAAATATTGTTGCAGAAGAAGGCACCCCTTTATGGTGATGGTATTATGGGTTTTTGGCTTTATGGTGACGGCAGGGGTCTCTTTCAGTCCTGTAAAAATTGTTCAGGAACGGTTTGAGGAAAATGACAAAAGGCATTGATTTGGCTTCCAAATTCTCCAGATATCAATCCAATTGAATCCAATCAATCTGTATGATGTGCAGGACAAACAGTCCATGAAGGCCCACCTCACATCTTACAGGACTTTAAAAGATCTGCTGCAAACATTTTTAGATGATATGACCAAAGGTGCACAAACTTTTGCGTATGACCATAAATTGACATCACATTTTTGGAATTGCTACCTTAATAACCTCTAGAAGAATGTTGCCCACATTTTTAAAGGGAGTGATTTGGCCCCAGGCTTGACTTTTAACTTGTCTGGGCATGTCAGGCCATGTCAGTCCAGACCACTGCACTTTCATGTGGTAATGAGGACGACCACTCACCGGAATAACAATGAATAAAGACACCATCACCCCTCAAATGTTTACTAAATGTGTTAAGCAGTGGTCTACAGGAAGATTTACAGTTTCTGTAGGATTAAAAACGTGTATTGGGTGGAAAACTCACACGTCTGATCATTTAATCCTAAATTAGCTGTAACTTAGAGCACATCACTTGTTCAGTTTATAGCAAAAGCTGAAGTAACTTTGGGAAATTTCACTTGAAATGAATGAGCCAAGCTTCTCCCGAGATGTCGGCCAGACCAACACATTACCAAACCATGTGTCACAGCAACTGTTGGCAGTAATTGCTGGTCACACAGCAGAAGCTACCTTGACCAAACATTAATCAGTCTACACTCCGGTAGAGCATTTTAAACTGCAAAACTGCAAGTATAGGACTTCAGAACACTGTCATCTAATCCAAATGGGATAAACTGAAAAACAATGGCTGATGCAGTAATTAATCTCATTTTACCCTACAACCACAGAAAATACAGGCAAAGCTGAATCACTATAGAACGAATTGGGCTCCTTCATAATATAACAGTCGGACTGTATACAAATCTTAAACACCCCTAGTCAAATAATAGTGGAAAAAGGTAGGCACAACCTCAGTTGAGAACTTACATATGAGATTTAAAAAATAGTGTACAATTTATATTCATTTACTGAGTTCGACACATTTCAAACACTAAAAGAAAATACAAAATGTGCTCTAACTTTTGCATGGTCACATCAAATGCCCCCATCCCAAGATGTCAAAACGTGTCATGCATGAAAATGATGTTAAAATGTTTCAATGTATCCTTTATCGAGGATGTGTATGTACAAGAGGTGTCAAAACTTTTCCATGCGACTGTAATCTAATAAGCAATGCAAGCATTTCAGATGTTGCCTGCTACATTTATGGAGGTTTATTTACTTTTTAAATTGATGTGATGAATCTGGGTTTCCAGTGTTTATGATCTTGAAGCTCATTCTAGTGTTTGGAGATATCATTTTTTAAAGAACTTCTATAGGGGACCATGAAGATTTTACCCCAGAAAACACACATAAGTGTCTAATTCAGGCGTGACTGCAGAGGCGGTCTGCAGACAGTTAAGATCAGGGCGAAGATGGCACTGATGGTACCAGGCGGCTTCTGTGTTGTATCAAAGGCATACAGAAATAAATGATAAGAATCCATGAATAAGCGACAGGCATAGATAAAGAGAAGAGACTATTGGAGATGAACAGTGTCTGGTGAGGCGCTGGAAACATGAGGCAGCTTTGTGTGGAGCAGACCCCACCCACCCTGCCCTTCTCAGTTTTGATCACCTCAATAATAAAAAATCAGGTTTATGTATATATAAACACAGGACACATGCTTGTATTGCAATTGAACATTTAATACTTTTATTATTTTTTGGAAAAACAGAATGTTCCTTGCTTCATTACTGTAAACATGACAGCCAAGGACTCAGAGCAGTCTTTTTAAAACTGAACGCAATGGTACCACAGGCATCGAGAGATATAAAAGTCCTTTTTTTAAAAAGAAAGAAAAACTGTACAGACCTTAACCTCACAATGCTTCTCTGAAACAGAGGGCCTTGTGTGTAGTGTTCTCTAACGCAAAGCTAAAGGGCTAGTGGCTCCTTAAAGGAGGGGGGACACACAACCCCCCCACACAAAACTCCACAAATCTGTCTTCTTTTATTTTTTTCAAAAACAGTTCTCAGATTCTTTCAGTGCAATCGTAGAGCAACGCAACTTCATTCGTGGTGCTCAAGCAGAGGAAGTTTTCTAGGGTGGGGAACCAGACTGCATGGACACCCAGTGCAAAAAAATACAAAAAGCAGCAATAAATTAAAAAAAAAAGAAATTAGACAAAGGATGCTGGGCTGGCATGCAGATTTTCCCCCCCCAAAAATAATGCACTTGAACAGTTTGTGTGTGTGTGCGTATAATGAAGGATGGTGACTTTTTTGCCACACAATACACAGTCCCACTGACCACTCTCCCCCTCCCCCTCTCCCCATCCTCCTCCTAATGCTGCATCCAACAATAAGCACAGCACAGCTGCCCTGCTGCAGCTGGAGCAACCAGAGGCATGTTAGCAAATTTGCAGGAGCCTCCTTGTGCATTACACACACACACACACACACACACACACAAATACAGTTCACATTCTCACATTCTCCACCGCAGGCTCGCCTCATTGCAATGGCAAGGCGTTGGTTCTGAACGCTTGAAAAAAGCCCTAGTCGTCGTGATTGATAAAGAAGGCTGTTTACAGTCTTAAGCCTTTTGTTCTGCACACTTTGTGGGAGCCACCCATTCACACACAGCATGGAGAGTCCGTTCGTCTCAGCACCAACAATACAAGCAAAACAGAGAGAGAGACAGATGGGGAGAAGGGTGGGGGTGCACGAGTGTCCCTCTTCTCTCCGTGTTCATGGCGCAGGGCGGCCCAAATGGTTCCCAGGCCTGTGTAGGCCTCCCCCTCCCCGCATTCACAGGAGTTAGAAGAAATACAGAGAACGAAAGAGAGAGAGAGAGAGAGAGAGAGAGGAGGGTGGGGGGTGAACGAGTGTCCCTCTTCTCTCCATGTCCGTGGCGCAGTCATCATCGTTCCCAGGCTCACGATCGCGGCCCGTGTAGCCCTTCCCCTCCCCCACTTTAACAGGAGTTAAAAGCAACACAGAGAGACAGGGATGGGGAAGAGGTGGGGGTGCATGAGTGTCCCTCTTCTCTCCGTGTCCGTGCTCCGTAGCGGCCCAAATCGTTTCCAGGCCCGTACAGCCCTCCCCTTTGCCCCCGCTTCACAGGAGTTTGCAGCAGTTCGCGCACCCCCCTGACGGCCTGGACCTTTTCTGGAGCGCGGCACGCGTGGCCGTCTCGAAGACCTCACGGACGCCGTCCTTGGTCTTGGCCGAGCACTCCAGGTAGTCGTAGGCTCCGATGCGCACGGCCATGGCGCGGCCGTCCTCGGCGCGAACCGGTTCCTGCTTCATGCGCGCCAGTTCGCCGCGCACGCTCTCGTCGTTGCGCAGGTCCTTCTTGTTGGCCACCAGGATGATGGGCACGTTGGGGCAGAAGTGTTTGACCTCGGGCACCCACTTCTCCGGGATGTTCTCCAGGGAGTCCGGGCTGTCCACGGAGAAGCACATGAGGATCACGTCCGTGTCCGGGTAGGAGAGGGGCCGCAGCCGGTCGTAGTCCTCCTGGCCGGCCGTGTCCCACAGCGCCAGCTCCACCTGCTTGCTGTCCACCTCGATGTCCGCCACGTAGTTCTCGAACACCGTGGGCACATAGACCTCCGGGAACTCGTCCTTGCTGAACACGATCAGGAGACACGTCTTTCCACACGCGCCGTCACCCACCACCACCAGCTTCTTTCGGATGGCAGCCATGTGGTCAACAAAATTATAACTATGTATAAAAAAAATAATAAACTAATAAACCAAAGCAAATGGAAATATCTCTAAACAGCAACAATGATCTTCTCTTAGCTCTCCTGCTTCTCCTGCTTCTCCTGCTTCTCCTTCTCCTCTCTTTCCTCTCCACTAACACCACCTCAGCCTCTCCACCATGCAATCTCCACGACTCTTTAAAGCTCAAACTTCTTTATAAAGTGCCTCGCCGCTTTCTTAATATAGCCCTCCAATCAGAAGCCCAGGGATGACCTCATGGTTTCTGTTCTGCTCTCTGATTGGCTCTGGATTAGAGGCGGAGTCCCTCTTACTCACCACGAGGACGAGCTGTTTTTTTAACCCCACCTGTATTCAGGCAAGGGACCCCCCCCTCCTTGAGCTGTGATTGGCCATTCATGTTATTCATTATATTAATTATATATTCTTCTGCACCGTTCATATACAATTCCTATATCATAGGCTACATATAGAAACTATTATGAATAACAACATCAAATACAAGTGAGGCTGTAATACAGAACTACACTGTAACACAGCGTGCTGTTATTTACCCACCGGTTTTCAGGCAAACAACGCCCACCCGGGTGAGGATTGGAGGCTCAAGGATTTGTGGCTTTGAGGGTGTGGAGCGCACCAGCTGTGTTTCTAAGAATTGTGGGAATTGTAGTTTTATCAAGGTTTTCCTTCTTTTTCAGATATAAAAGTTCTAAGAATTAGCCTGACTGGTAGATACTGTGCAAACTTCTAGACCACCCCTCATGTCTTCATTCATTTTTTATTTTGCTTTGAAATACCTTGTTAGTGCAACTATACAGTTTTATGTCTCTCAATCTGTCTTTGGCAAAGTTAGTTACGTCAGGAAGGTTTATTATCATTTCAGCCATATGGACAGTAGACTACACAGTGATTGTTTTGTTCGTGTGTTTGGGAGCTGTGCAGCTTAGGTTTCAGTTCTTATTTTACAGCAAAGTGCCTAAAAATAAGGAGTCTAGATAAAGGAGTTCCAACCACTCAGCATTCAGCACCACCAGTTTACTGATCACCGCCTGATCATCTGGAATCATCTGCTCCTGTTTCTTCACTGGTTCAGGACTTCAGTTAGATGTTCTTTGTTCTAATGGAATGATTCATACGTAGGTCACTGTGTGTCTTAACCAACAGAAAACATTCCTCTAAAACTGTTCAGGTTCAGGGACTGGACTGGAAATGAGAGTCTTTGAAAGTCCTTCAGGAAGCCTGCAGAACTGTTCCTCAAGATTAAAATGCAAGAACATCTGGCTCTTTGGAAGCAAAATATAAAGAAATGAGGTGTGACTTAAGTCCTTCGTACAGTACTGCACATCAGTATAACTAACTTGGCATGTGTACTGAGACCATAAAGCTCTATCTCAAACAACGTCTACAATAAGTAAGGATTATAATATTGGCTCCTGCACCTAAACTGTGCCTGTTTTGTCTAACAAATAGTCATTTGATATCCATTCTCATATGTACAGTTCAATACTGGAGAGCTGTTTGGGTGTTGAAGGGAGAATTTCATAAATCAACACAATATATAGGGAGTAAAGAGCCATTTGAGATTTAATCTAGTTTATCATTGATTCACCACATGTATTGCAGCTTGTTCTTGCATTCACATGATTGTATTTACCAGACTAGGTGAAATGTAATACAACCACTCACAGCCACTATTTTTGTTCCATTATTGTCGGGCATAGAAGTCATGAAGGGATTGCCCATTTCCCATCTGAATGCCTTAAAACCACACAAATAGGTCAGATCTTAGTCCTGCCAAAATATTAACAGTATGACCACATCTGTTTTATATAGCGAAACCACTGACCTTTACACTAAAGTGACTCAACCAAGTTTGTAATTGGTTCAAACCATTGGTTCGCACTGACAGTAACGTTCAGGAATACTCTGTTGGTTGGAAGTTTCACTGGCATGATGGCAGCCTAAAAGAAAGGAAACAAATGAATGTGTTGTACTAACAAAACCTCCAGATTAACTTTTCACAGTCTTGGCCTTGTCTTTGTCTCATCACTGTCATAATCTTGGATGAGCTTCTTATTTCCTTCCCAAGACCCCTAAAACCAACAAAGAAAGTGTCTTTTATTTATGCACGTGTAAACATGTACTACTACCTTTGAAAGAAATATCTGCATCAGCATTAACTCTGACATTTGAGTAGTTCTTCCTGCACCAATCAATGACGCCATTAACTTTCTACACACAGCCACACTTTTGCCAAATGAGCATTCAAAATGTCATGTAAATCATAAATGAATCAATTATTCAGTATAGTGGTTGTATATATGTATATACACACTTAGCAGCCATAGCATTATAATGAAATGGATAACTTTGATTAACTCACTGTATATCAGTTCTTGAATATGTGTTAGAAGCAGAACAATGGTTGAGAATGAAGATCTTAGAAAATTTGACAAAAGCCAAACTGTGATTGCTAGATGACTGGGTCAGAGCATCTCCAGGTTTTGCAGGGTCCTCCCAGCATTTAGTAGTTAGTGCTTCAAGACAAGGTGACAGGGCACCTAAGGCTTACTGGTGCGTGTGGGGGCCAATTCTCACTGGAGAGCAACTATAGCACAAATTTCTGAAAAAGTTCATTCTGTCTATAATAGAAATGTGTCAGAACACACAGTGCATCATCACACAGCTTGTTGTGGACGGGGCTGTATTGCTGCAGACCAGTCAGAGTGCCCATACTGACCCTGACCATTGCCGAAACACCCACAATGGGCATCAGAACTGGACCATGGAGGAATTAAAGAAGGTGGCCTGGTCTCATGATTCAGGTTTTTTTTATCTTGTTCTTTTACACGGTTTCCTTTTACTACGACCAGGTGAACAACATGATAAAGAGTTCAAGGTGTTTATCTCAGTTTGATCAAGTATCAGTGGACAAATTGCTGGACAAACCAGTGGGATCCCTGGGGGGCCCACCTCGTGAAGGATCTTGACGTGAAGGATCTTGATACTAACATCTTGGTACAGATACACACACCTTCAGAGGTTGTGTGGAGTTTTAGCAGCAAGAACAACAACAGTGACCCACCAGAATGTTCTCTTTGGCAGTAAACTCTCCAGGTTCTGAAAAAATCAAAATCAAGCTCCTGTCTTGCCTAATGCACTAATGTTCATTTCACCTTCCATGACCTGTTCCTGCTGCTTTATACCAGAGATGGGAAACTGGAGGGCTGGATTCCTGCACAGTTTGGGGATTTTCCAGCTCAAACATGCTAGATTCAACACAGCAGATAATTCTCAAGTTTATCAGGGGTGTTTGAGCA
This sequence comes from Brachyalestes nurse, assembly GCA_037974405.1. Taxonomy (NCBI): domain Eukaryota; kingdom Metazoa; phylum Chordata; class Actinopteri; order Characiformes; family Alestidae; genus Brachyalestes; species Brachyalestes nurse. The sequence continues at coordinate 28,369,206 of JBBPCY010000001.1, read as the reverse complement.
GGTCAATCAAACTCTGCTGAACTCTGGCTCTCACCCAGTTTGCCACTCCTGCTCTAGAGGATTCTATGCAGGTTTAAATTCTAATGATGTAACTGTATCCAGTTTTGTACCCTCAGTGAGTTTTCAAGGTGCAGTGCACTCACTTTTCCCCAGGGGAGAGCTGCATATTTGAATCGTTTCATAATATGACCTTTTAGAATAGAAGAGTTTAAACAGGGTGTGTGTGTGGAGTCAGTGCAACTGAGGACATACAAGTGGGGATACCACTTGTATATAGTAACTTGCATCATATTTTCCTCTCAAATTTGAGATGCAAGTGACAGAATATACCAGAATGTCAGGATAGATGTAGGTTATAGGTTATGCAGCTTTCATATGTATCATTTTTTTGGAAAACCATCACATTTTTGTTTAGTACAGATTTGAGTTGCATTACTATTACAACATCAGGAATATACAGTATCACTCATACTCTGATTCACTTCCCTCTATTGCTTCTATACAACAGCATTCCCGTCGGCATGGCTTTCTGTTTCATTTTAACCTGGAAAAGCTGAAGTAATTGATTTTCCAGATTTCCAGAATAGTTACACCCTGAATCGCTTCATGACGATGGTTTCTTTTGATGCAGCGGAAATGTGGATTACATGGAAAACAATGACTTATAGGGCAGTTATAGGTTTCTTTTTTTATTAAAATGGCTTAAAATTACACAAAAATACAAACAATAAGCATAGTTCAAATCTTAAGTGAATAATGTGGTATCTCATTGCTTCTTTCTTGTATTTATTTGAATGTAACAAATCAGATAAGCTGATTTTTTCACTAATGGCTAATGGCTAAAGCATATATATATGTATGTACATTGAAGATATATCTTCAATATACGGTCTACCAGCAATTAAATTAGAGTGTCTGTGCAGGAATAATTTAAACAAAACATTAAGGGACTCTAAACACTAACTGATACAGTGCTGATGGAAATGTGAGGGCTCTCTTTAAAGGCGCAGGACGGACTGGAGCCAGGAGCTGAAAAGTAATTTCTCCAGACCTGAAGGGCTCCAGAATCTCACAGGTTTTTGTCAGCTGGCGCCACCTCCAGGAAGAGCTGGAGGAAGACTGTGAGTTTGTTCAGGGCTCCTGGGAACAGTTTGTAGTGGATGAAGGGAAGATAAATCAGAATTCCGCTGAGGATGAAGATGGTCACGTACAAGTACTCGATCTGAGGGTTGTCGATGATGGGCGCGAGGACGAGGAAGATGGCTGCCAGCAGCACCAGGATGGGGATAATAATGGGGACCTAAAAGAGCCATAAAAAGAGAAAGCTGTACAGTATTTCTTTCTTTTGCGTAATAAATGTCATCTTGTGTCAGTTCATATTATATATTCGTTTTTTCCCCCCAAAATCATGGTTTGAAATACAGGGGGTACTGTACCCCCCAGATCATGACCCAGACCCCCCCAAAAAATAGCAGTTTGGGAGGGTTCTTAACAATGTGATGAAGCCAGTACCCCCCAATTATGGAGGGGTAATTTATACTCTGCCCAAAATGACATGTTTTTATAGTTTTTGCATCATTCTACTCACTGTGTACGCCCGAGGAAGATCCCGATGCTTGATTTTGAGGTACAGAAGTCCTGATAACGTGACCCCGTAGAAGAACCAGGCTGTAAAGCTGAGAGACAAATGGAATAGATTTTGGGCAATAAATGCTGGAGGAATAATTAACTAGCATTAAACTGGCTCTGACTTCGCTTTCTTGGAAAATCTATTGCAGAGAACATGTAATTCCTACATGTGGTCCGAGGACCCTGAGGGTTCCCTGACTTACAGCCAGAGAGTCTATTATTTATTATTTTTTAAAATGGTATGAAATGTATCATGTTCTATCCAAAATAAAGATGGGTCTCCATTTCCCCCCAAAGAATTCTTTCTGAGGCTATAATAATAATCATATAATAAAATAATCTTTAATATGTGCTGATATCCTATCTCTCTAACACATTTACTTGAACGATGGAAAAAAGGGCCCTGTCTGGAAAGACGTGTTTTTTTTCCTCCGACCAATGAATTCATTCTAAACCATGGAGATCATTTATGGACTAATATAGCTTAATAAAACATTATTACCATGGTGTAAATAGATGAGGTGATACAAAGTATGAAAGGAAAAGTGAACACATGCCACAATCAGAGATAAGGACTGTTTGTATAAACGACCTGCAAGGCCTCTTGTTATTGCTTATTCACTTCTTCCCTATATTCATTCAATTAAAAAAAAACTCTTTGGACACTTATACTCTTAGCTCCATGCCTTCCTTATATTATATTATCTCTGCCGTAAAAGTAAATGTAAACGTAAGATGAATCATTTGGCTGAATTCCTGTTATTGTGAGAGTACAAGTCTTCTTAAACAGTTTATATTGATTATATTCTAGAGCCGATCTTCCTCTGCCTGGTGCTCAGTAACACTGTATTACTTTATGGTCAGTGTTAATACTTTTGATGCCTTTCATCATGCACTGCTGTGGTAAATGGAGTTCAGCCAAGAGATTGGTCTTTTGCTATTGCAGCAGTTCTCATTTATAATAACAGTCCTTATCACTGATTTTGGCACACTTTGGATCACCTCATTTATTTAACAGTCATAATGTTTTATTAAGCTCTATTAGTCCATAAATGGATTTAGAACGCATTCATTGGTTGGAGAAAAGATCATGTCATTCAGGCCTTTTTTTTTCATTGTTCATGTGAACGTGTCCATCATGAGTTATTTTTCCACACAAAAAGGCTAAATAATAAAAGGGCCCTTATCATGGAAAATGGAAATGTAATAGTAAAACACTGTTTACACTCCCCAGCCATATGGAGCATATATTGAAAATATGCTATACAACAACCCATTTTGAGTCAATATTTTTGTAATGTCATAATTGTACATATTGCATATTATATTACATTTAGAATACATATAACATATAGTACATATACATATAATATATAATATTACATATGACCTATTCAGCCCACTCATTCACATTCAAGTTGAAGGGATAGAAAGAGGTTGGAAAATGTTCATATAAAATTAAAGTTTGACTAGTTTTGTTACAAGGAGATGTTGTAAATGGGCCTAATAAGAAAACAATTGCAAGAAAAATTGGGATATGGGTCCTATAAGCATTTTGTCCCATTATAAACTACTATACCATTTTATCCCATAGGTAAATATATACTAAAAGCATTTCAAGAGGAAGCAGATTTTAGGAGCATTTTGCGTACCTGAAGAAGTTCACTATGCCCTCAAAGTCTCCAGGGATGAGCACAATGAGGGAGATGACGGTGGTGAAGATGAGAGCTGGAGACGGAGTGAGGCGTCGCACGTGAACCATGGACAAGATGTCCGGCTGAAAGTGCAGCAGAACATATTCAGTTTCCGTAGCTGACGTGTTTTTGGTACATACACCACGGATCAGAGTGTCACTGATATTAAACAGATCAATCTTGGAACATTCAGCTCCCTGAAAGCTAGAGTGATGTTGTCCTAAGCTTTAAAACCATCCGTACTGAACTTTTCCCTGCTCTTTACCATGTGTCCCTCTCTGGCAGCCACAAAGCAAACGCGTCCTCCGCTGAAGAAAGATCCGTTCAGAGAGCCAAAGGATGACAGAGCAGCTGCCACAGACATCACCCAGCCCCAGCCGCCCAGCACCTTATTCCTGCCAGCACAGGCAAAAAGGTACACCGTCCGTGTAAGGAAAAGGTTTACTATCATATGCAGTTACATGCAAAGGTTCTGACACTTCTGATCAAACATCATGTTTTGTTGTTTTTTTGTGTGTAAAAGAGTAAAGTGCATCCACTACAGTGAACACTGCACATTTTAATGCACAATTATTGTTTATTTGCTGTTTGGAAAAATAAACCATAAAGTGTGGCCTTTGCCACAAGTATGGCACATTCGATTTTGATTTCTTTTTTTTTCGAGGAAACACCTAGAAATTGTGCAAAAAAAGGACAAGTATAAGGGTGTTCTCTGTAGAGAATATGTAATCATTTTTTACTTCAACAATGCATGTAATTTGCCTGGAGAGGCCTGTATTCTGATTTAGTGTAGACTAAGAGGTGTATTGTTCGTGAGAGATTTTCTGCGAATAGAAACTTACCCCCACGTAACGGCCACAGCACTGGAAAGCGCCATCTCTCTCGGAGTCATGGCAGCCAGGTAGCTCACATTGACCAGCAGGTAGAGGACTGTTACCATAGGGATGGCAATCATTAATGCCCTGGGGAGATTTACCTTTTAAAAGAGGATACAATGGAAATTTAGTGTGAATTTTTAAATCGTATAATAAACAACTGCTTGCACTCTTTAAGACATTTCTCAGAAGATTTTCTATTTCTTTCAGAGCATGGTAAGCTGTAGAAAGATTTCGGTGCAACTAAGTATAACAATAACTGCTCCCCATTTTTGTTGCTTTTCTTTTTTTTTGTTTTTGCATAATTGCCATATACTCGTTCCTCTATATTAAAAATGAATGGACCAAAATAAAGGATCCTTGTTGCAATAACTTACATTAAAAGTTAGAAACGTTTTTTCTCACTCCTGTAAAGTTACTATTTTGGAGATATTAGAAAACATGAACACACACATCTCACCTCCGGCTTTTTTACCTCCTCAGTCACAAAGTTTAAGTTGTACCACCCTGCATAGGACCATAGGCCCTGATACAGGGCCATTCCAATGGGACTGACCCCCAACGTCGTGCCCTCAAAGGCAATGTCTGTGCTGCTCAGGCTTTCAAATGTGCCTTGAGCCATTGTCACTATGCCCCCAATCACTATTATCAAGAGAGCCACCAGTTTGGCCACTAGGAAGACCACCTGAATGGCCATGGTGAAACGGACGTTCAGGATGTTGGCCGTAGCCACCACCAGAATACACGCCGCTGCGATACACTTCACCACCAAAGTAGGAGGGGTGCAGCCTGAGTAAAAAGGAGCCACAGCATATTCAGCGAAGCTCAGGGCTATGGCTGATATACCGGACGGCCTCACCACGATCATAAACGTGAACGCCACAAAGAAAGCCGGGCAGGGTCCGTAGATTCTCAGGATGTAGGTGAAGTCGCCCCCAGACTCTCTGTAGATGGTGCCCAGCTCGGCATAAGACAGCGCAGCGAACAAAGCCACCAGACCACAAACAGCCCAAATGATCAGGCTGGCTCCGGGGCTGCCAATGTTAGCCAGCACAAACTGTGGGGACATGAAAATCCCCGATCCTATCATGGTACCAGCGACCAGAGACACTGCACCGACCAGGCCCACCTCCCTCTTCAGATTTAACTTTTCATATTCCTGGTTTTTCATGGTGCCGAGCTACAAGCAAGCGCGTCCGGCAACACTTTACAGATCCTCCGGCGAGAGAAATCATACAAAGCAAGGAAGATAGGACCATAAGTACAAAGTGTGTGTGTTTACAAATTAACTTTTACGGCCCCTTGGTGTTCATTATCACAGTTTGATTTTATCACCTGTCAGATCAGCAGAGATACTTTTATCTGTGTTTAAACAATAACCTTGCATTTAAAAAATGGTATAAAAGAAAACTAACCAAGTGTAGCTTTAATATAAACTGACATGGCATTTTGTCTTGAAAAATGAATGATAAATTATATGCTAGCACAAAATCTTCGCACACTTCATAAAATGAGATTTTGGATGCAAAGACATTTTCCTTGTTTTTTTTTTTTTTTTAGTACCAGTAATGACCTAGTCTGAATGCGTTGTTTTTATGATGTCACAAACACAAGCTATTCAGTCTACAGCTCTTTTGTTCCACCCAGTGTGAAGTTATATCAAGTGTTTCAGGCTGGATTGCTTTTTAAATGTGTCTCAATACAGGGAGGCCAATCAGAGAAGAGTCTATTTGCATATGTCAGTCTAAAAAGGTCAGTCTAAAAACAGCCTGTTCAATTCTAAGGCATAAAGAAAGGTTTGAAAATTGGCCATTTGAAGGTGAAATATAACATGTTAGTACATAAAGCCACACAAACTTGACATTCATGTGCACTAAACATGGGCTCTAATATAAAATATGAAATGCCAAGCGCTTTTAAAGCCCTGGAAAATGAAAAATCAACACATTTTCACTCAGTTATGAAACTGGAAAACACTAAGCCTTTAAAATCAATTGTAGATCAAGTTCTAGAAAAAGAAACTCATCACTGCAGTTTCATTTAAATGACTCTGGCAAGCAGAAAGACTTGGAGAGCGAAGCCCGCGTGGAATGCATCGTGGCTGAGGAAAGTGAAAGGCATCTCACTATGGCAACAGGCTCAACTGCATTAGTATTCTTCAGTGTAATAACCTGGGGCACTCCAGAGAGCACGCTTAGAAAGAGCAAAAGAGAACACATCTGCTTTGAGCAATGTTTCTGCTTATTTGTATTTTACAGTGAGGCGAGCCGAGCTTGCAGACATGTTTGTTTTTTGTTATTTGTGCTTCCGGAGCATAAATCCATTTTTACAAACATAATTTTACTTGTGTTCTGGCTTTGTATTTTTAAAAAATGAACAAAAACATATATAAACAAAGTTATGTTTAATGCAGAATTAACAGGAATTATTATGTGCATTTGGTGGTCTTGTGGTTAGGGAGTTGCGATCAGAAGGTCGTGGGTACGAATCCCTGGACTGCTAGTGGCACCTGAGGTACCCTAGAGCTACCCGTCCCCACACACTGTTCCTGGCTGCCCACTGCTTCACTTAAATACAGAGAAAGAATTTCACACTGTTCACACTGTGTGCTGTGGTGTGTTCATATATGTCATATGGACACTTTACACATGTCCAGTATACACACTGAGTCACAACATTAAAATCACTGACAGTGAAGTGAATAGCACTGATTATCTGGTTACATTATCTGGCACCTGTTAAGGGGTATATTAGGCAGCAAATGAACAGTCAGTTCTTGAAGTTGATGTATTGGAAAAAGGAAAATTGCAAAAAGCAAAACGATCCTAGGACCAAACTGTGATGGCTACCAGGTTAGGACAGGCCAACTACTGAGTGACTGGGTTCGAGTATCTCAAAAAGGCAGGCCTTGAGGGATGTTACTGGTACGCAGTGGTCAGTACCCAACAAAAGTGGTTCGTCTACCTAAACATTGTTGCAGATCAAGTACATCCCTTCATGGCAGTGTAGTACTAATGCCAGCGGTCTCTTTCAGCAGGTTGGTGTTCCCTGCCACACTGCAAACACTATTCAGAAATGGTTTAAGGATCACAACAAGGACTTCAAGTTGCTGACTTGGCCTCTAAAGTTCTCAGATATCAATCTCAGCATCTGTGGGACATGCTGGACCAACAAGTCCATGGAGGCTTCATCTCACAACTTACAGAACTCAAAGGATCTGCTTAAAAAACATCTTGGTGCTAGATACCACAGCACCATCAGCGGTCTTGTGGAGGTGTACATGTATAAACTCCAGGTCTAAGATGTATCTTTCATTTAATGAATGTCATTTTTGAAAATAGCTAGTTTTCGCTTACCACACTGCACAAAAGCAACATTTAAAAAGTGTTTTTTCTGATTGAGAAAGGTAGTAGGAGTTAATAATATGGGCAAAACCAGCTAAACACAGACAAAAGAATGACGACACCGCTTCATTAAAGTTATAAATAAAACCGTTTAGTGTATGCTAGTGCTTCTCAAACCAGGTCCTTCCAGCTGGTCCATGTTTCCGCTCGATCTGAACTCCACCAAAAATGTGGTGTCCTTGAGGACTGGGTGGAGAAGCACTGATGTACACAACAATATAAATGAAACAGACAGTCTGATGGCTGTGTTCAGCCCGTGGGAACCACTAAGTGTTTATATCATTTAATAAATATTACCTCTGGACGTTTAAGCTCTTCCGTCACATAGTTCAGGTTGTTCCAGCCATCGTAGGACCATAAACATTGGTAGAAAGCCATTCCTATGGCACCGATGCTGTGGTTGGTCCCTTCAAAAGTATTTTGAAGGGTATCAGTGTTGCCTTGAACAAGTACCACCACACCACCAATCACAATAACCACCAGTGCGAGGAATTTAACCACCATGAAGAACACTGTGATGGCCAAGGCAGAGCGCACATTCAGGCAGTTCACTATGGTCAACAGCAGGATCCCAGCAGCAGCGACACACTTGACCACCACCACCGGAGGTGGGCACTCCTGATAGAAGGGTGCGACAGCATTCTGCGCAAAGCTGAGAGCGACCCCAGCCAAGCTGGTCGGCCTCACGACCACAATAGACGTGAAGGCGAAGACAAAAGCCATCAAGTTGCCTGAAGTCCGCAGTATGTAGATGTACTCTCCTCCAGACTCACGAATCACTGTTCCCAGTTCAGCATAGCAGAGGGACGCCAGCATGGCCAGCAGGCCGCAGCACGCCCATATCACCAAGCTGGCGCCTGGACTTCCAATGTTCAGCAACACAGTCTGAGGGGACATGAAAATCCCTGATCCGATCATGACCCCTGCGATGAGGGACACTCCTCCCACTAATCCCACCTCTGATCGCAGATGTATCTTCTCAGGTTTGCTGTCCATGTCTGCTATTATACCAGTGACCTCTTCTTCCCAATAGATGTCCTTTTTACTGACAGGATTTAAATGCAGCACAATGCGCACCTCCTGCAATTATGTCAGATGGTAAGTACAGGCTTCCACTTCAGAATTGTCCTCCGCATAGGAGAAGGAGCATTTCTATCTCTGAGCGTTCATTGCACTATTGAGACATGAAGTTAAAGTACAGAGGTTCACACGCACCTTGAAAATGCCTTTTTATGGCAAGCCTTCGTTATTTAATAACTACTTCGTTTGCACTCTCAGTGATCTACAGCACTACACTAATCTAAGCCCGAAGCTCACTGTTATTGATCTCCCTTACTATAAAACTGTCGAGTACCTACAGAGAAGGGTGTAGGGCAGTGGTGACCTAGTGGGTAGGATACTTGCCTCTAGACCAAGAGGTCATGGGTTCGAATCCTACCTTCAAGCAGACCACCACTGGGTTCCTGAGCAAGACCCTTAACCTCAAGTTGCTCCAGGGAGACTGCCCCCTGTAGTTAGGGAATGGAAGTCGCTTTGGTTAAAAGCATCTGATAAATGATGTAAATGTCTGCTAAATGCCGTAAATGTACAAAGACCTGAAAACACCACATTAGAGAGTGTTAACCAGCTGACTTCCTTACAAATAATTAACAACATGGATATCTGTATAGCCCTTTTCTTCAGTTTTTTTCTAGAAAGAAAAGCACCTAGACTTTAGCAGCTGCAGGTACATTTAGAGTCCCAGAAGTGGAGATGTCCAGTATGCTGAAAGTCCGAGACAAAGGGTTATTCCTCCATGTAAGTGCAGGATCAGAAAACGATGGGTATTCTGAGACAAAAAGGTTTGGCTTCTTAGCATTTTCCGTCCTTGCCTGCCAACCCTCCATAGCTTCTTGCCCAGGGTTAATCTTGTGCATTCAGGCTTGCCCTAATCAGTGAATGGTTATAAATGGGAGTCACAAAAACCCTCAGGATTTGCACCAGCACTGCAGGCTGTGCTCCCTTTCAGCTTAACCACTTACACTCTGGAGTACTTACAGTGTTAGTATTCACCACAATCACTCTCACAATCACAATTATTAAATTATAAAACAATAAACTACACTATGCCAAGCAATAATAGTACAGCCACTTTGATGATTTTAGTATGAAAAGTATCTTGAAACTGTTTTAGGTCAACTTGAAGATACACTAGATGGACAAAAGTATTGGGATACGCCTGTTTTTTTTGGAGTTTATGAAGAACCTTTTCTATTCCAGCATGACTGTGTCCCAGTACACAAAGCAGCTCCATAAAGACACGGCTGGAGGAGTTCAGTGTGG
>JBBPCY010000001.1:28339910-28359182 GCA_037974405.1 Brachyalestes nurse | reverse complement strand
AGCTTTGTCACAAAAATTGTACGCACTAGAGAAAAACTAAATACAGATTTCAAATCAGCATGAAAAACACTACAAAACCCACATAAACTTATCTCTGATGATTTTGACCTGTTGTAATCAACAAAGGAAATGCATGGTGTGTCTGCATCTAGCAGTGTTTCCTCCGCGGTTAATTCTCTCTGATACTTACCTGCCTAGTGGCACTGCCAGCACACACCACCATATGTTCATGCACATGTTGATTTGTGGGGGCTGTGTGTGTGTGTGTGTGTATTTTTGGCACCTGCTCCTGGTCCCCTCAGAGCTCTGAGTTCAGCATGTTGATTTGTACATAGTAATACAGACATATGTCTAATTCTTTCTCTCTCTCTCTCTCTCACAGAGAGGCTGCTAGGCTGTGCCGTCATCTGCTGTGTAACTCTCTGAGCCTCTCTGGTCCCAAACCCAACTTACACTCCCAGAAGCAGCTGGTCAATACACTCCAACTCAGACATTCAGACAAAAACATTTTACAAGTGAGTGGAGAGAAAGAGAACACTTCTAATGTACAGACAGGTTTACTGGCGAGTTCATTACACCTAATGATGTTAGAGAAGGATTACTGTGGCACTACAAGCAGTTTAGTCTCTGTCTTTTCATTAGAGACAAGAGACAAAAGCTCAGAGGCAGGAAAGTAAGTAATCTTTTTTTATATACAGTTTCAGAACACACATTTTCCTGACCTGGGTTTTGAGGAGCCTAAAAGTCCAACTGCTCTCATCCAGACTAAGGTAGGAATGTGTTTTGTTTGAGAGAGTGTAAGTGGTCTGGACGAGGACCTCCGCTGTTTCAGTGGCAGACTAGGTCTGGCGCCTGTCCAGAAATGGAAAAATGAATCACCTTCCTAGACATGATGTTCTGAATCCAATCACTTTCGTGTATTTCATATTTTTTCATAAAATGCAAACTGCTTCCTTTCATTCAATCAAACCATTTTATACTAGATTACATCCAGCATTGTGACAATTGCTTCACAATGGAAAACTGTGACCTTGATTTTTTTTCTTGACTGTTCTTTGAAATTTTAACAATTGTTTTTTGGTTTATAGCTAATAGCACCTATGCACTGTCGGAATAAACCAGGATACCTCTACCAGATCTCCCGCCAGTGGCTCAACCATTACAGCTTGGGACTACTGCCTCATCAGGCCAAGCAAGACCTGCTGCAGTGAATGAAATTCTCACTGCACACTCACAGTGTATCAGCTCAGGGAAGATATGCTAACTGTTACAAGCTCTGTAAGGAACAGAGTGTCATAGTGACCTCAAAATGTTCTCTTTTTTTAATCCATCCACTATGAAGGATCCAAAAAAATCACTACTGACTGGGAAATTTGTTCTAGGTATACTTTACATCCACAAAAAGCCCTCAAGACTCCTCTAACTGAAGGAATAAAGAGAATAGGATCACTACATTTAGATCACTAAACTCCAGCTATAACAAAGTCCCAAATGTGTGAAAGCTAAGTGGCCTCTGTTTGGAATTTACTGGCTATGTCTGAGAATCTGTCTGGCTCTGGGCTGGAAGCACCTTTTTCCTAATAATGTGCACTACTCAGTTCGGGTCTGTGCAGTAATCCCCTTGAATTTCAGCATTAGATAACTTCTGGGCACTGGAAATGTTTTGGGAACTGACCCACAAAAACATCACCTCTGTTAGTCATAATTACTCAGTTTAGTATCAATTAAATGTCACGTTCTTGATGAATCAGCTTAGCAATTAGTTCTCAGTTCGAATGATAAATATGGTGTCTGCTGGTCATTTTAAAGGTGTGCTCTACAGTCTCAACATTCTCCACAAGGGGGAGTTACTCTAGAAAAAGTGTTCAGATCTAATTTGCAGCTGTTCAGTTACAGGTACCTGCATCATGAGAGCGCCTTCTAAGGCACTGACTTAGGAGACAATATAGGGAGAGAGCAGCCTCCAGTTCTGTACACAGTAATAGAGATGGGTGTTTCTGGATTTCTACACACATAGGCCACAGTGATAACACGGAAGTAAGTTTAAAACATAAACTTTAAGAATTTTTTCAGCTGCATGAACACATGGTCAAGTAAATGTTCAACTGCAAAATAACTTTGGTAGGCGACACAAGTCTTGTTCAGTATCGAAGACTTGGCGAGTTGTTTCAGTGTTTGTATAGATTTATTGGGACAATTTATCTTTGAGTTTTCCACTTCATTCTCAGCTATACCTATCTGTGACTGTGAGTAACAGCCAAACAAATGAACTGTATTTTGTTGTTTCCCATTTTGTAAACTTAGGTTATCTCTTAATATTTCTTATGTCAGCCTTTCCAAGAAATCTGTAGATTTTCTCCAGGTTTATGATAAAATGCCTTAACAGTGGTCAGTTAGTCTCAAAAAAGTTTCTGAAATGTGTCAGGAATCTCAAAGAGTGTTAATGGGCTTAACAAACCAAAAAGATTACACCTCTATCATCAGTACTGTCTAATATTCTATTTACAGATTCTGTTCATTGAATCTTATTGTATCTCATTTCCGAATGGATACATTTCTGATGTCTTTTTACATCATACCATATGTAACCGATTTGTTAGAGGGGCTTGAATCAAAAAACAAACCATAGACACGGAACAGGTCCATATACACATACAATAGATATAATTTTGCAGCGCTGCCTAGACTCCATGCTGCCATACACAGCACTCCTTTCTTTAAATATGTGAGCATTTAATTCTGAATATACTCAACACTGATTAGACTGAAGGTATTTGATGGTGAGAGAAGAAGTTTAGCAACTGAACTGAAGCTTTCTGAGTTGACAAGGAGTTTTAGAGAATTAAAGGAGCAGAAGTATTCGCTTACTTGATAATGACTTGAGCTTTCTATGGCATTTAAGCAACACCTGCATATTTATATAAGTAACATCATTCCAAGTTTTAACATGAAGGTCAATATACTTAGACTGTTGATTTCTATTTATAAAATTATCTGAATGTTACAGCATTGCTAGGTCAAATTTGCACAATGTGAATAAAACTATGCAAATAAGATTTTACATTTTGTATATAATTCACAGAACTTGCACAGTGGATGTTATTCCTTTGATAAAATAAATAAAATTAACAATTTGAAAGGCTACGCTGGGTTTCTTCTGATTCACTCACTTGGTAATTTTGTCTATTCAACAGTGGAGGTTCAATAAACAAGTACCAATCCACAAGAAACTATGTGCCAAACTAAATATTCTCTTAGTCAGCATGTATCACAAGCATAGCAATCAACCTGCTCACAAAAGTTCAATACCTTGCAGATCAGTTTAATTGTTTTGTGGAAATATATTGTACAAAACCACTTGTCTATCTATGTTCCATCACATATACACACAGGGATTTATGTAGCACATGAATAATGCATGAAAAAGGGATAAGGCAATTCCCGTTGTACCCACTCCCTACAACCCCAACTGTCTTTTTCTCTTTCTTAGTTTTTCTTCTCCACCTTCTTCTCCTCTCATCCCTTACAGCTGAACAACTAGTGGCCACAGTGAATTACATTGTAGTGGATTCTTTAAAGGCATCTACTGAATCAGGCAGAAAGTGTGGAGGAGCTAAGAAGACTCCAGAGAAAGAGACAGGTCGTTATAAGTTACACAAAAATATTTACTTCTTATTAAACTGTCCCATAAAAAAGCCAAGCACATCCCAAACACAGTGCTTTCACCAGATAACATTGCTCTGAAAGATAATGAAAGGGTTGTTTTTGAAGAAAAAGGGATGCCATGGTGACCGGTCCTCTCATAGGCTTCAGACATAAAGATCTAAAAAAAAAAAAAAATAATGATCTAAAAGCTTAAATGCATGAACTACTTCATCAAGTTGCACTTTAAGGTTAATAATATGTTAACATACAGCAAACAAAGAGGTAGATTGGACAGCTGCTTTGCAAGCTTGTAATACTTTAAGGACGCACTGATCATGAGTTATTGAGGCTGATTCTGATTTCCCTACAACAAAGTTGGCCAATTTTTTGATGATTTTTATCGGCCTTTTATTTTATGAATGTATTTCATTTTTAATAGCCAACACCATTCTGGGAATCTCTGTTCTTTCTTTTCTGCAACATAAGAAAACTAATTTTGCTTTTTAATGGGTCAAACTGGAATTGTTCACACTAAAGTCAGTTGCAGATTAAATAACAGAATGGTCAACAAAAAAATCCTGAGTAGCACCACTGTCTAGGCATTGGCTCCATCATCAGTACCCAGTGCCTCCCTCCCCTTTAGCTGACAAAACAGAAAAATGGGGTCCTAGCTAATGGGTGGAACCGAAAACAACTAAACTAGGAAGAAATTTGTTTTAATGCAAAACAAACACACAAACAAATTAACAAGAAATTGGCTAATTCTGATCATGCAATCCAACTGCATATTATCTCACATTATTGTTTCTTTGCCTGCATTAAAAGCCTACAAATGCAACATACAAATACCATGTTCATGTACTTAATATCATATCTAAAATAACAGGTCATATATATCTAATGGAAACATGTCTATTCACTGTATATTTAAAATGCATCAATGATATGATTTGACCATATGCTCTTAAAAATAAGATGACAAAAAGGGTTGTTTGGAGCAAAATCACTTTGTAAGACGACTTTTTGGTGAAATGAAATGTGTGTGGGAAGAAACTTTATGTTAAAAAAAACTGCAAGCTGTAAATTATTCTTAATAAATAATGTACTGCAACACTTCCACTGTCTGGCAATCTGAACTTTCCATCAATACTAAAAGACTCCCAATGATTAGCAATGAACCATTGTTTTTTTGTGGTATACCTGTCAAACACACACACACTCCCTTGTGCAGCTGAATACTTTTTAAACTACTCCTTCACAGTGACGGATAGACTGGTACAGTTCTCTCTGTAATGCTGTCCAACACAAAGTTGGGGTGGCATGTTAATCTGCATTTTCTGACCTATCTGCATCGTGGCTGGTTCCTTTGGGTATTATTTGTGTGGCAATTTGAGTGGTCAAGTCATTTCCATGTTAAACTAAGCCCACTAGCACTTCCATAATGTGATCCAGACCAGTTAGGTCATTTTGGCTCGCTAACGGGCAATCTGAGAGAATTTTGTTTTCCTCATCCCCATCAAACATGTGGCTCACACTGCAAAACACACAGGTCATGATGGAGGACACATCTGAAGAGTCATACATGGATGTGTCAATGTCCTCAAAAATATTGTCTATAGCCAAGTCATTCAGACAGGCCGGAGAGTTCCCTGTCTCAAAAACAGACATTACACCAATCAGGCTGCTGTCTGTGAAGACTGTGTCTGTGAAAGGAGTGGAAGGTGAAGTGGCAAAAGCTGAGGGAAAGAAAGACGCATCCATCTCCATTTCCACCTTCTCAGCAAAACTAGAGCAGGTAAGATCCCCAAACCCTTGGTCCACGTCACTTGGAATGGGCATGAAGTCAGAAGGCTGGAGTAGAGATTCAGGTGTGCAAAGAGGTGTGGCCACTTGAGAAAGGGAGAGTGGTGTGCTGCAGAGATTTGATGGGTTTTCTTCCTCCTGGGTTATCTCCCTCTGGATGTGTCTCATGGTGTTGGCCAGGAGAACAAAGCGACAGAGGCTGGGCACTTGGCTGCCCTGCAGCTTATTCAGACACAGGCTGAGTACAAGCTGCCTCTCCTGCACATAACAGTTATCTGGGCTCCAGCTCTGGCCATCTTTCTTACCCACCATGACCTCCTCCATGAAGCTGCTGTTACATCTGATACTTCAGCACATGAACCTGAGAACAAAATTGATAAGAAGCATTTCAAGGGAATTCTACCAGATGTAAGCAAAGTCATTCTGAGTGGTTTGAGGTGGAATTCTTCATTCTAAAGAAACAGCAGTACAACTGTTCCTAGAAAAAGCCATTCCATCAAATGTTTATGAATATGCTTACAGTTCTGCAATCGTTTTCAGATAAGATTTTGGCTAAAATTCATTCATGGTAAAAAGGTCAGTGCAGAGTATCTTAAGGTAAAAAAAATCTGCATTATCATTTATAGCAGACTCGTTCAGGGGTTAAGAGGCTAAAATATGAACAGACTGAATACAACAATTGTCCATTTTTAGAATTGCTCAAATGTACCTCAGTGGTGCTTTAGCAGTCCTGGGATTCAAACCCACAACCCTCTGATCGCAGGGGCAACTCCTTAACTACTAAGCCAGCAGCAGCACCATAAATTAAATCCACAACATGCGATAAAACAGCTACTACCTTATTTTATGGGGCCAGTGAGCTTCTTTTCTTATCTAGGTTTTAAAAATGATCACTGACCTTTAAAGCTTCTTGACGTGCCATAACCCCAAAGCACTGCACGGATCAAAACAGTCATGAGCAAAGACGTGATATTTTCCCTCATGAAAACTAATGGTGTCGTGCTATCGAACAGCACATCTGACTGAACTCCTGACTCCTTGGTTCACATGCCTTCTAGAACAACAATACACGTTCACAGATCAGCACTTCCACTTTCTGGCTCTTTAAACTCACCATCAGTACTAAGTTTCCAGCTGAAGAGCACTTTCACTTTAACTCGTCCTGGCAGGCTGCTGCAGTCCTCGTTTTGAGCTTAACGGCGAATAATTACAGAAATTAAAGCTCCTCGTCCGTCCACATCACCCGTCCACAGCTGCAGGAAGCCTCGTGTAGCCAGCAAGACCAGACCAGCACCGACAGCAAACAGCCTGAGCTCCCAGACTGGGCTGGACTGTACACGAGTATTGGGAGTGGAGGGGGCGTGGCTGACGTGACGTTATTTGCTTCTAGGTCTCTTATTGGTCGACCCGACTAAAAGCACGACTGGGTACCGCCCCCAATCTCTGAGAGAGCAGAAGCAGTAAACAGGGATTCACGAGGCACTGAATGTGCCCTGACTCAAAAACAGCCTCCTGTAAGTGTTTGCAGCTGAAATTTAGAGCATGTATCACTGTGATATGATTTAAAATTGCCATGGTGCGTTCACGCATAATTATAAGGGGCCACTTTTTACTTTATCCAACATTGCAAAACCAACAGAAACACACACAACTTACACAATCTCTATTCTAATACAATGGTAATGCATTGTATATTACTCTCTTCTGTAGTACCTACCAAATATGGCACTCAACCATGACAAGTTGTTTAAATGTTGTTATCACAAAACTAAGGCTATAGAAAGGGCTTCCCTGGCAGTATTCCAAGGCCCCAGCCAGCAGGGGGCCCAAATCATTGCAATAAGCATTTGCTTCAACAATTTTGCATCATTTCACAAAGTGATGCTGCTTATTATTGATTGGTATAGAAGTTTGTCAGTGTTGTGAAAGGGAGGGTTGTTCAAGGTTGTCTAGAACTTTAAGGGGGCCTAGTCATAGATGAGAACAGAACATATGGAAGCAGGGTCCAGAAAAGAAAAAAAAAAGAAAAGAAATAGACCAACATGAGAAAGAAGAGTTCAAATGACCAGATTTATGAAAACAGGGAGCGATGATGCTGTAGCAGGAACAACATTTTTCTTGTAGGCTTAAAGTGATGTTGAAATGAAGACAAATTCAACAGTTGTTGCTAGTTCTAATACTAACATAAGACCACAGTGTAAAACTGAGACATGCTCAGCCCGAGGGTGCAGGTTTAACATGATCAGCTACATAGGCCTCAGATACTCAGGCAGTAATGTAGAGAATCCCTTCCGTGCTAATCCTGCTCACTGGGGAAAAAAAATAGATGAGTCAGTCTGAACGCACATCCAAACATCGGAAACATTTTTCTCCCATTTGCATTCGTGAATGGTTAGTACATTTGAAGACAATGGCCTCTGTATTCTGCGTCCATCAGATCTGTGTTTTATTTTCGCATTTCTGTCCTGCTTTGAATCTTTTTTTTGTGACTGGAAACTTGCCACAGAGCACGAGAGCATGGAAATAGTGAAAACCCAAGAAAGGCAGTATCAACCAACATTTGACCATCCAGCAGTGGAAGAACAGACCCAGCTCTGCAAAAAACTTTGATACAGCATATTTTGTCTCTCAGTGTAAAAAATCTGAAGTAGTCATTACTCCATGTGACGTTTAAGTTGATGTGTATAACACTTTTTTGAGTGATATTTTGTGTTCTTGAAATATTTTTGTGTAGGCAGCCCCAAAAATGCCTCGGCACAGGGGCCCCCACTCTCCTTAATCCGGCCCTGTATACACCCGGAGTACAAAGACATCACGCTGGGAGGGTGAATGCTGGTGTGGGAATACACGTCATTAGCTAGCATCGCGTGTGATGGGGGAAGAGGGAGTGCCATTCTAAGCTGTGCCCTCTTGAGCCTAGTCTATGCATACACAGGTATTTTTTAAATGAGGGTCTTCCTTCATTCTAAAAAGAAATCCACATCATCCACATCCTCATGATAACACAAAAACACGCTGTCAGGAGTATGGCAGACTAACAGGAAGTGATATATAGATAACTGGAAAGCCAGGTTGGCCTGAAGAAAGTCAGTGCTGTTTCCTGGTTGACATTTACATTCACATTTACAGTATTTGGCACACACTCTTATACAGAGTGACATGTATCTGTGCTTTGTAGTCCACAAGAAATCATGTCCCTCATACTAGTGAACCTAGACTTAAAATTAAGAGCTGCTAGAAGATCAAGATTCTAGCAGAGATTGAGTTAGTACTCTCTATCAGATGCCGCAAGATTTCCTTCATTCAAAACCGAAGTTGTGGCAGGTTCTGCGGCTGCATTAACATAATTGAATAAAATGTACTTTCCTATTTACATTACTTGATTTTGACTGGTCTGGCAGTCAGATGGATCCACATGCTCATCAGCTCTACCCAGCAAGGAGTTTTTCAAAAGGTTCCTTCTCAGTGACCTGAAACATTGTGTGTAAATGAAAGGCCAAAACTATTAAAAATGAAACAAACAAACAAAACAAAACTATTAAACCAAACCACAAAAATGTCACTGCATGTACTCATATGTTGTGAGAAGGTGTAAGGAACACTAGCCTTGTGAACATAACTAAAACCCCATACAGTTATATACGTTTGGGCATCCATGGTTTGTTTTATTTATTTTTCTTAGTACACCATATGCACTGTACAAACTTAATAATGACACAATTAGCATATGTTTGGTTGGTTGTTTAGTTAGTTAGTTTGTTTGTTTATTTATTTATTTACATACATACATATGTGCTGTGTGACTCATGAATTGTTGATCCAAGACAGGTGCAGTTATCTCCAGAGTGCAATAAATTACATGACCCTTCATACCTCACAATGTTGTGCTCACACTCAACAGCAGGTGGGATCATTTAAGCAACTGATTGAAAATTCGAAACTACAGAGAACTGACTCTTTCCTATACAGCATACTAGTGAGTGAAGGAGAGGGGGACACTGACAAAAGGCTAAAACTTACATTTAGTACTTGGGAACAAACTTAACTTCAGATCAAAATAAAAGTGTGTGCTGTGCTAGTTGTCTGTGCATTTTATCGAATAAAAACCAAATGAAAAATATGTTATTCATCTTGATTTCAGGGTAAAGGCCCCACGGTAGTGCAGTGGGTAGCACACCTCCAGGGATGGGGGTTTGAATTCGGGTCCTGGCCTTTCTAGGTTTCCTCTGGGGTCTCTGGTTTCTCCCACAGTCCAAAGACGTGTGCATCAGGTGAACTGGGGACTCTAAATTCACCGCAGGTGTGAGTGAATGGTGCCCTCCCCAGGGTGAGTCCCTGCCTCATGCCCATTTATAGGCTCTGGGTACGTGTGACCCCATTGAGGATTAAGCGGTTACTGTGAGTGTATTTAAAGAGAAATTCCATCATATTTTTTCAAAATTTCTTCAAATGGTTAAGATGTAAACACAATTCAGAGTGGTTTAATGTGAAATTTTCAAAAGAAACTGAGATGTTCACAGTAGTGGTAATGGGAACCTTTCTATAAGTCTGGGAAGATAAGACTTAAAGGTCAGCGTGAAATTGGGGAAACTTTTGACAGACTCTCAGCTGATTTTATTTTTAAGGCTCACTTAAAATATATGCACTGGAAGAATCTTGAACTAAACAAATAGGAAGTTCAAAGGTTCGCAATGAAGAGCTGAGGGCAGACAAGCTGTAGCACACAGACATTCACACGTACACACGCTCCTGGTTAGACATTTTACTAGAGCTGCAGCAACTGTCAAAATTTGATGCACGCTGGATATCAACCAGTAGCATAGGCAGATTGTCAAATCAGATTAGTGCTTATAAATCCAAACTGTCATCAGATTCTCAGTACAGTATACTGCTTTTTTTGTTGTGATAAGTGACTTGTAGATGTTTGATTGTAAATTGTACAAAGATGAACGGAAGTGGATGTAAATTCAGAACAGGGGACAAGAAAAAAAAAAGATTTGCACTTCCTGCTGAGTGTAGCCTCTCTGTGTTTGCCTGTTTCTCATGTTCACACAGGAACTGAGAGACAAATCATAAGTTTCATTGTGTGTGTAATGTTTTAAACAGCTGCTCTGCATTATTTGTTGTGGGAAAATAATGCTTGCCTTTAATACATTTTCTAAAACAGAAAATAACTTTCTTTGCTTTCTTTTAGTTTGTTAATTGCTTTGTTCTTTTTTTTAAAGCACATTTATTTAGATAGAAATTCAGCCATTTAAAAAAAAAAAATATATTTTATTCTTGGATTATTCAATATTGCCACCCATGGGTTTAATAAAAGCTTATCCAAAATCCAAAGAAAGTGTGGTGCAGGCGCAGGTCCAGGACACAAAATGAAATATGAAGGAATAAAGGTTGTCAAGACACTGTCTTAAAAAAAGCCCCCACATTTATTATCAAAATGTTTCAACCACCAGAGTTTTAAACAGCCCAAGCTAAGATGACAGTGTGTGCACAGGCCCTGACATGTGATATAGTTTGTCAGTAGCTTTTGAGGCATCTGAGATGTTCTTCACTTCACTGATATGTGGTTTGGGTCATTATGTCAATAAAGACACAGGAACCTCACATGAGAGACCACCACATGACATAATGCCATACCTCTGAAATGCTGTACTGTTTGAGGTTGCG
Organism: Brachyalestes nurse; assembly: GCA_037974405.1. NCBI lineage: Eukaryota > Metazoa > Chordata > Actinopteri > Characiformes > Alestidae > Brachyalestes > Brachyalestes nurse. The sequence continues at coordinate 28,348,064 of JBBPCY010000001.1, read as the reverse complement.
ATGGACTTGATGGAGCAGCAAAGCAGCGCCAGACTATAACATTTTCTCCTAGACACGCCTACATTGTCACTGTTTGAAAGCCTGTGATTACTTTAAGAAATAAGCGAAACATCCGTATGGCAGATTGTAATACCCAGTGCCTGTTGCACGGAAGACCATTTGAGGAACCCATATCACATAATACAACACATGCTAGAAAACATTAGCAGGTGTAATCAATCTTTTGATTGTTATTGGACAACTATGGCTCACACACGCTATATTAACAAAATCCCAGTCAAAATACAAGAGAGGAAATACACTGTATGACCTTTTTGTGTGTGCAGCATCATTTTAGAATTTGACTTATGATTCAGCCCAGGCTGTGTACGTGCCTGAGAGCACACCTGTAAATGCAAAGCTAACTTCTCTCTTTTCTACTGATCAGCAACTTCCAAAACCTCTAACTATTTCCTCCTTTCAGAGAACATGTGATTTGGAGTCAGTTTTTATATTCATGTGCACTCTCCATTAACCTAAAAAGTGTTATTTTTAATGCAACAGTGTTATCTTTTGATTCCCTGTGAATGTGCAGGCTGCTTCTGCAAGAAAACCACAAAAGACGTTGGGTGCCCATGACAGCATACTTTACCCCCACACCAAACAGTCATGATCAGATGATCAGAGAACTTAGGTTTTGCATCTCATATTTAAAAAATTGCTAAATCTGGTCTGTTAGGCCTGGTAGTCAAATATGTCACTCACAAATGCTGATGATTATTTCTTTAATGTGGGTATATGACTAACAAAGACAATTACAAACAGTGTTGGATATGTAGTTAGAGGCCTTAAATAGTGAAAACACTTGATCAAAGTTACATTCCGATTAAACTTTAGTCCAATAATGACATGTGCACTGCTATTGTCCACCACTGCACATAACAATCAGTTCTTAAAAGGGCTGTCAGCAAGATTAACATCTCAATTAAGATATGTGACATTACAGTCGAAAGCTATAAAAACTCATGTGCCCTATCTGATCATGTGAGGATGTGGGTAGCGTATGCTCTCATTGGTGCTCAACATCTTTTGGATGTGTTTTTTGGGTTTTTTTTTTTAGATGTGCAGGCCTGTGGTCGTCCAACTTTTTCATCAAGCCTGTACTTGGATGTCAAAAAAGTTGATGGCATGATGCAACAAATAAAAGGATAAAATGAAACAAAAATAAAACTGGAAATGGAAAACATCTGCGAAAAACATCAAACATAGAAGATGAATGGTGACCACTTCCTGGCAGCACTATGGCACACAATGAGTCCAGTTACACGCGAGTACCTTTTTAGCTGCGAGCACCTGAAGAGTTTCGGAGGCTGAGGTTTCTGTCTGTTTTAAAGAAACTGCCACTGCGCAAGCTGTTCACACCTCTCTGAATTTCTTTGCGGATGTTGTCACTGGACAGCACATAAAGAACAGGGTTTGTGGCACTATTGATAGTAGACAGGCCCAAAGAGATAGTGTAAGCTGTGTAGAGGGTTTTTTTAAAGTTACAGTCAAAGTTTGAGTGGTAACTAATGGCCCGTAGCAAAAGAATGACATGGTAGGGGGTGAAGCAGACTAGGAAGAAGGAGATGACCGCTACTGCAAGGTAACGGATTTTGAGCTTCTGTTCTGACCTCAGCCCATCACTTTCATCCACTTTGGTGAGGACAGCATGGTTGGTGACTAGTAGAACACACAGCGGGATGAAGAATCCAATCACAAAGCGGGCGTAATTGAAACCTGTCACCATGAGTGTGGCCTGGCCAGGCTCGAAACATCTCTTCTTCTCCTTGCTGTCGGTATCCCCATCTGCCATGGTAAACACTGGAATATGGCCCAGTGCCACCACTGCCACTATCACTGTGGTGACTATTACAGCCCGTCTCCTTTTTCTCAGAATCCGAGACTCCATTGGATACACCACTGCAATGTAACGGTCCACAGAAATACAGCAGAGGAGGAAGATGCTGATATACATGTTATTGAAGAAGACGTACCCTGTGACTTTACAAGCCCAAGAGCCCAAGTTCCAGTCATGACCTCTGTTTATGTAAATAGCCCACGTGGGTAGTGTGCCCAAGTACATCAGGTCGCACACAGACAAGCTCAGCAAGTATATTCCCAACACGTTCTTCCGACGCACCTGAAGGAAGGTGAGGTAGACGGTGACAGTGTTGGCAGGCAGGCCTACGATGAGGACGATACTGTACACAAGCAGGAGAGGAAGTCTGTCATCTTCATATGGAAGAGTGCAGTTGTCTCTTGAGTTTGGCAATAAGGTTCCATTAAACGCGTCCATGGTCACTAGACCTAAGACAGAAAGGAGTCAAAGAGAGACAGCTGGTTAATCTGTGATGCAGTTATTTATCCTGAGAGTTCTGCAGTGTATTTTAGCAATGCATTGTGATGTAGAAATCTGCGGTTGCAGGAGGTTGATATTACTACTCCTGTCGTGGGCATAATATTAATGCAACTGTTTGTCTAGAAAAATGTTTGTCTAATAGTTTTAGATAAACGTGTGGTTTTTGCCTCTATGACATACTTCTACCATTAAAAGACGGGAAAACCCATCATGCTTCAACATGGCTAATTATAGCATCATTGATCTGTAATGCTTTTGAGTTGTATGGCATAGCAGTGAGTCATTTAGTGAGTGGTTAGATTAAGATCACCTTCGTTATTTGAGATTTAGCAGTTTGCAACCTGATGCCTACAAGCTTGAAATGAATGTTAAACATACTGACGTATCACCAATTCGGTTCTTGTGGGCATCTTGTGGTAAGTCAAAAATATCTCTTAGAAAATATGTTTACCCTGATGATGTGGTCAGTTCAGTTAATTGCTGATAAGGAAATCTGTGGATGTCAAGCTGAATGTCAAGCAAATTGTCTACTGATTGTATCGAATAGAAAATATTAGCAAAGTCACACTTGGTGAAATTTACTGTCATTAAGCATTTTCCAACCACTGAAAAATGGTTTAGGGTTTCCATATAGGCCAGTAAAGCAAATACTCTACAAGGTCATTTAAATATGCCGAACAGTTCCGCACATTACTTTAAGATCTTTAAGATAAGATAAAGCTTTATTAGAAATTTACATTGTCCATTTGTGGGACTAATAAAGGTTTATCTTATCTTAACTTAAAGACATGTTCTTTACATATAGATGAAATACTAATTATTGCTAAAGACTTGTCAGCAAACTTAGGTTTTCACACCTATAAATTTTACCTGGAAAAAACTGAACTTCATTAAAACAAATGAAAACTTTAATTTGATATGTTTAATGTGACACTCATTTAGATATTTAGTAGGTATACTTATTTAGATGTGATTGTCTGTATTTGAAATGATCCACATACTTGTCACCATGCACCAACCACATATAGTGGCCATGAAACAACATTTTGACTTCATCCCACTCCACAGTTACAGTCTGCCCCAGTTTGTTGATACCGGTATCACCAAAGAGTAAATGGGTCAGTTCAGCTCTTGCTGAGCACAGTCTGGTAAAACTCTTTAAGAAAAACAGGCTTTGAACCATTTGATGTTTAATTAGTCCATCATGCCTTTTAGTCAATGTCTTTTAATTTCTGGATGCTCTATTCATAACTGCTTAAAGGCACATCAGTATTGTTTCTTAATAATACTGTTCCTGCTCCCCACCCGCAGCCTTGTGCAGTTTGTTTCCGGCCTCAACACGCCCTATCCGACTCGTGAGGGAATTTTCATGATCTTTGTGAGCTTGGTCAGGTGTGTTGAAGCTGGGAATAGTTTAAACTGTACGGGACAGTTTGTCCACAGGAGAAAGTTGAAGAAACATTGGTTACTGCAATGCTTACATTGCTTTTCTGGTTCAGAAAAAAAAAACAGGCTAAGTAGACCATAGAAAAGGGTTCTGTAGTACTTAAAAGGTTCTTTGACTAGTGACATCAATGGAACATTTTTTGGTGTTACACAAAACTATTCTTAAAATGTTCTGTAAAGAGCCATGCACACCAAATTACATTTATCCAAGCAAAAACCCACTGCCTTTAATAATGAAGCTGTGAAAATGTTAAAGGATGTAGCTTCTGAGTATCATTTTCTGCGCAGTATCATATTCCTTTTACAATAGACAATATAAGCTACTATTGATACATCTGACATTAACAAGAAGTCCTGAAAACAAACAGATATACAAATAGATAATTTTTCCAAAGCCACTGTGCACACTGATGAGAGCTGGATGACAAAATCATGGTTGGTAAGCGTTGACTGCGTCGTCAAGAAGCCCACCTGGTTTTAGTACTAGGCCGGGACGCAAATTAGAACAAAGTAATTAAATCTGGTTCTAAACCTGACATTTTGCAAAAAAGAAATTACCAACCTGCTGTCATACATCTTACCTACATCTTAAATTCTTGAAATATTATGTCACAGTTTCTGTAATATGCATACACCCACATACGCAAACACATACACAATCTCTTTGTGAGGACTAAATGTCCTCATAGTGATAGGAATACTGTAAAATCTGTAGACATAAAGGACAGTTTTTATTTTTACTGTTCCTCACAAGAAAACGTGTTGTTTTCACCACAAAAAAGAGGTTAAGGTTAGAGTTAAGGTTTGGTGTTGTATCACTACATTTGTAGATACAGTATTACACAAATCACAAATGTACGCCAGCATAGACCAATAATACCTGTACTAGCAGAATGTTAACTAAATGCGATTAAACAATATTATGAAAATGCTTTTTTCTGTCACCATCAAAAAAACAGTGCAGTTTTTCTCTTCATTTTTTAAAGCTCTACACGTGCTTTCCCTTAATACAGCAGATATTAACAAATCAACCTGTTTGTGTTGAATAGAGCGCTAATACTTACCCCAGGCTCCCACATGCTGTTTAGTGGAGGATGACTTTTCATATTTCACAAGCGCATGAGAACCTGCCACACTTATGAGCGGCCAGACCCACATAGGGCTTCCCCTAACGGAAATTCTGCAAAACACACTGCCTCAGAGAAACTGCGGAAACCAACATCAAGCTAGACCATTAAAAAGCCAGTTAGATAAGAAGCTAGCCCATTCATATGAATTCAGTTTTTTTGTACAGGGCATCACAGTGGAGCTCAACACTGTTTACCAGGTTTACTGCGTAAAAGAAGGTAGATGGTGTAGAATCCAATAATGTTTTGATTTATTGAATTTCTTTAACATTTTTAGTACAAGATTTTATTACAGTCTTTCTTTGAGTTCTTTGGCTTCAGGCTACGATTTCACAGCTTAGATTCCACATGAACAGCCACGAATGGGTCCTCATCATTGTTGCTGATGTCAAAATGGGCTCGTCCATCTCTGTCCACATGTAGCTGCTTCCCTGTGCACACACCACTCTGGAGTTTATCCCCAGAGATTACATCACAGTAGGTGCCATTAGGCAGGCCAGTGTTCAGTGTCTCCTTCAGGTCCCTGGTAATGCAGACACTGTTAGCTCAGTCATCTGCTATGGCTTATACAATGCAACACTTGCACATTTCATTCAGCTCTCAGTTAAGGGTTTTATTTAACCCACCAGTCATCGTTGTTAATAACAATGAACCCCCGGCTGCCACGACCAAACGCAATCTGGCTATTACCGTTGTCCCACCAGTTGGAGAAAGGCTGTCCATCTACCACATTACGGAATATCACCATATTTCTGTACAGCAAAAGCAGAGTGTTACATGGGAACTTGCAGAACAGTGCAGGATGCCAGAGCTGCAGAATGCACCAACCTGATCTGGCGCCATCTGTGTTCACAAACCCAGTCATCACCGCATGTAGTGTCTGGGTTGATGGGCACACCCTTGGTGGATCCATTGCTATGGCTTGGTGGGCCCACCCAGTCATTCTGGTCCTTAAAACACCACCCCAGCAGACAATAATAATATGTAAATACTGTGTATAGCACAGGTGTGTGCACTATTCCATGTGTGATTATGGGAAAAAAAGCATCCCTAAAAAAAAATCACATTTTTACAAGTAAACATGTGACACAAAATAGCACAAGCAATTTCTTTCCACATGTATGTGAAGTGTGCAAAAAACAGTTTTTCAAATCGTCTGCATAATGAAGTTAATGAGATGTAACCAAGGCCAGATTCTCCTTTCTAGAGAAACTTATCAAGCCTAAATTATTTATAGTGGTTATTATAGGAACCAGACATTTAAAGCATTGAATTACTCTGAAAGCTACACTGATAGGCAGCAACTACAGGGAAATGGTTAAAAATACACTGTCTAGTGCCAGAGACATTGCTTTACATTTCTGAAATGTATTTTAACATTGGAGAGATACCTAGATGGTGTTGCAATGCAAAATAGTACAGGTAAGAAAAAATATTATTTAATAATTATACTGTATATTATGATTTTGTTTTTTTTGTTTTTTACCATTTTCCACCATTACACATAAAAACTAAGAGGACGTGTGACTGTTGGTTTCGGATTGTAAAAGAAATGATTATATTTGTCTTGTATATATCAGAAAGCTTCTCTACATTTAATTATTTCAAGCTAAATTGCTTTTTTAACATGTCAACCATTGGATTAGGCAGAAGTTTACATAAAATCAGTGGAATTCCCCCCTTCACACTCACAACTAGACGCTAAAGATGGATGATGAATAGTGAAACTGTCCATGAAAAGCATGAAGATGCCTTTTGATATGTTCTGACTGTTTAACTTTCTAGGGTAATGTCACCACCAGCTCCTCACCACTGTATCTTTTGATTCTAGATTGGGCTAGAAGGCCTTGGAGCCAGAGGTTACATTCATAGGCGTCAACCAGGGAACGCACTGCTCCCTCTACTGGTCAGAGCAAAAATGACTTCAGTTGGTGAAATGTGTGTAACTTCTCCAAAATAACCGAGTAATACAACTAAAAAATAGTAACATTTAAAAAGCCATGCCAGAGCTTTGTTTTTTGTATTGATAATAAGGTGTTTACCTTTCCATTCTCAAAATGCTGATCCCAGCGGTAGCTGGACATCACTCTGGTCACACCATAAGGATGAGCCAGCATGAGACCCACAGCCATCTTATAAAGCCTGTGGAGAATCCACAATATCTCAGTGACACAAAGTGCCTTTGGCTTGAAATTGTCTGGAAGAGCCCTTTTAATGACAAAGCATTTGTACCTGGAATCCCGGAATGTGAGGACAGAAGCTCCTCCAGCTCCATGGCCTCTTTGATTGTCATGGTTGTCTACAAACACCACAGCTTTATCAGAAGGCATGAATGCCCAGCCCTCTCCCCAGTTCCTGAAAGCAAACAGAAATGCTCATGATCTGTTGAATGCTCATGGTCACTTAAGTGGCTTTTAGTTTATAATAAGCTACAATTTTTCAGTTTTCAACCCTTCTTTTTTTCATCCAATTTTAAAGGTGGGCACAACATACTTCAGATAGCTCAGCTTCTCATCATTCCATTTGCGAACAACAGTGCCCAGTTTAGCGCTGTATTTAAACTCTGTCACTCTTCCGAGACCAAAGTATTCACTTGCTTTGACGGCCTCCCCACCAATGTCAATAACCTGAAAGAAAGCAATCCATAAGAACATAAAATATTTTTTTAGTTCTTGCCCATTACGACCATTAATCTTAAAGAGCAATTCCTGCATCACTAGACCAGTAATATGATTCAGATTGGTTTAATTTGAAGCACTTTGTTCTAGAAAAACTTACCACAGCTGTGGAGATAAAAAAAAACCCAGATGTCTCAAGAGTTTAATGCCTCTGAAGTTTCCTTCACAAAAGGGTTTTATATTATTACAAATATGCCGTCTGATGCCTGAGACATTGTATTTAATCTTCTTAAGGTAAGCCTTTGGCCCAGAACTACTCTATTAATGAGGGTGTTCATGTACAGTAATGGTCACAGCAATCAAAAATATAACCTAAGATGCTGAAGTAAAAAATTCAAAAATGCTTAAGCAGGAACAATGATAGAACCAAGTACACCTAAAAGGTGCAGTACAATGTACATACAAGCACAGGAGTCAATACTGCTACAGTATTTGGGTGCGGCGCACTAATTTACCCGTGTAGAACGGTGCATCGCATTAGTTCCGCTTTTGGCGCTCGCATGTAAATTAAGTAATAAAATCG